>OZ024908.1:81879654-81937154 GCA_964017125.1 Flabesymbios commensalis | reverse complement strand
AGCGAACGAACGAACGAACGAACGAACGAACGAACGAACGAATGAATTAATTAATTAATTAATTAATTAATTAATTAATTAATAATTGAATGAATCAATAAATGAATGAATGAATGATTGAATGATTGAATGAATGAATGAATGAATGAATGAATGAATGAATGAATGAATGAATGAATGAATGAATGAATGAATAAATGAATGAATGAATGAATGAATGAGTGAATGAATAAATAAATGAATGAATGAATGAATGAATGACCTTTGCTCACATACATGTAACTGGGCCAGGAGATTATGAGGAGGATAGTGAGATGAATCAGATAACACCACCCTCTAGACATACCCTGGATTAGGAATTCGTGGCCGAGCATTTCACGTCTCATCATAATACTGTTGTGAGGCTCATCACAATACTATCCTGTGATTTATTTATTTATTCGTCCGTGCGTTCGTCCGCCCTTATGTTCGTCTGTTCGTCCATTCTTTGATCCATTTGTTCTCTCCTTCACCCGTTCTCATAATCGCTGTTTGTCTTTTATTTCATTGATGTAGACCTAATAAATTTTTTAGTCAATCATCCATTTATTTTCTTCTGATACGTTAAACTGTTAAATACTGTTTTAAAATAAATATTTTTTTTCAAGTGCATATTCGAGGTACGCACAATAATTGTCTCTCGCAACTTTTTATAACGAGAGATATTTTTTGTTTTTATAACTGTATATGAAAAGACTCAGTAAAGACTCAGTATTGTGAGGAACCTCTGTCACTCAGAGGTGGACCGCCAGGAATCGAATGTCAAATCCCATGTCTGCATGGAGGGTAGCGGGTAGTGTAATGTAATCTGAGGTTTCATTCGTCGAGCTTTATAGATATGCCTATTCCTATATAACTATGCAGTATCTCAGGACACTGCACTTTAATTACAGCCATGTTGGATAAAAACAAAATTAAAATCTTAAAATTGAAATCTTACAATTGAAATATTCGTCCAAAAAGGGCGATGGGCGACCATTTGGCTCGGAACGGCACCCTTTTGAAATAAGTGACACAAACATTTTCAGTATTAGCACACGCGTTAATTCACGTCACGTTAAAGTTTTTTTTCCACGGGTATCAACATCAAAATGCACAACGTACTATCAGTTTTTTTTTCTACAAATTACGGCCATCTAGCGTATACGGATTTATAAGCGAAATACAAGAGTGGTATAAAATTTAGAATGATGTCGAGTGTATCGTATTACCAAGAAAAAATGTGGAGTGCAAATAGAAGGAATTCTATATAAATGTCCTTTACTCTCAGTAGGCTCTGTAACAACGAGAATGAAGTCTTTGTGATTCATGTAACAACATATTGAGGAGTGTAACGCAAACTTTATGGTAGGCTACGCGAACTTGATGATCTGTGTTACAGCTCGACAGATAAGGTAAGTTTTGTCCGCATTGTCCCTGAATAACAGGCTGTAGACATGAACAAATTAACAGAATATCTTACACCAATGCATACTGTCATGTCAACGATTATATCAGGACGCTGCGATTGTTCATACAATCGGATATTTGTTGTTGTGTAAGCAACTGAATAAGTTGATTATTTTTTGTTTTCCTGTAAATGTATGTAGCGCAAACTTGATGACAGCAATGGAAGGGGTACCGAAGTCTTGATGTAACAAGGTATTTATTAAAATATAACAACTGGAATTGGCATGTGTAAGTGCCGTATCCAGGGGGATTTCGGGTTGTCTGTAACACCCCTATTTCATATCCCCAAAATGCGTTGTAATGTACGATAGATCAAAACATGACTGCAAATTTTACCGCTAGATCGCACCAGAATGCACAATTTAACCCTTTAAGCCCTCACGATGCATTAAAGCATCATTTTACATTCCTGAAAAATACTTAATTTTCCTACAACCAGGGCTTTTAGAACGAAAATTTCCGTGAAACTGGTATACCAATAAATGACAATTTTCTATAATTTTTTAAACACATCAAATCATTTTCATTCACTGCAAGTCGAGAATTGCGGCAGCAATTCGCGGCTTGTAGTGAATGAAGATGACAATGGTAACTTCAGGCCTGAAAGGGTTAAAGTCTTGTTTTTTATGATAAATTGCTTAACATGCCCCCAGACGCCGCATCCCACACCTATTACCGAATAGTCGTCCTGCAACTACCCCTTTGTGTCAGCCTGGATATGGGCCTGAGTGTATCCATCATTTGGCTGGATGCAGTTATTGCAGCTAAGTCATTGATTCCTGCTTAATGAACGGCAGATAATGACATTTCACAGGCTTTGCATGCCATACCGACCTGACTGCTATCCCGGTGTAAAGTCTGGGAAATATATCCAACATCCAGACATACCTAGGTAGATTGTACCAAGGGACTCAAACGCGTCTGAGAAACATAGCCTGTTGTAAAAGGTTAGCCAGTGGAAATCATCTCTACATATAGGCCTACTCACGAACACAACGTTGAAAAGACTTGCAAAAGATGCACAAAAAATACAGAAGCATAATACAAGATCACAACAGATAGAAACCTTCAAGCCAACAATAAATATACGGGTTTTTGTCTAGTCCAGTATACATGACTGTATTTTTTAAATGAGACGTGGTGCCAGAATGAACAGAGTAAAACACTTAAAACAAAGGGAGATTCATATCAGATGTTGTCACAAACTAAACAGTGAGACTTAAAACGACACAATCAGGTCAAAAATCATCCAAAAGTTAACATTTCATTTCGCACGTTGATATATCCATAATATGTGAATATGTCCATAGACTAGAATTGTGGAAATCTTTTAAATTTTAGGTTGCTTCCAGGCAACGTAGCAAGTGTGCTGAAAGCCCCGTTTATCAGTTATTCATTTCTGGAATTAAATAGCGTCCTTATCTCTCGTTTAAACTATAAACGCGCAACACAAAATTTAAGCATTTTACGCAATTCTAGTCTATGATGATCTTGGCTTGATACATGTAGTGTCGCTTTATGTCAACTTTTCTTAAGTTATCGCTACCAGCAGTAGATGAATTGATCTACACGTATAGTGGCATTGTTTACATTGGTGGACAAAACTCACGTGCAACACCATATATTGGCCCATATCAATAGCATGGAATAGCATGGGTGATTGGTTTTAAAATAGTCTGTTATTTCCATCTTCATCTATCCAGTTGTCTGACTGGTAGTCTGACGGTCTGACCTGACTGGGCAGGGTGGTTATTTCTGACTATTGTGCATAATTATGTAATAGGATATTACATACGGACGGACAGGACGTGTGTGCGCGCTAGCTGGAGACGCCATTTGTCTGAGGTCCTGTCGCTCGTTTCAACATTGTATTACATGTCGAACTCCTGGAATACCGACTGAATCCTCGCGAAAATTTCTAAGAAATCGCCGCATGACTAGAACATTATATAGTGTGTGTAAACACACACAATGAAAATTATATTCATGAAAATTGATTAGGAATGTACTTAGAAAAAAGAAATGTATTATCCCTGGTTAATGTAAATCTGACTACATGTCACGTTTCCAGAATATAGGCCTACGCCTCCCTCACATATTATACATCTCTCCTTTCTACAATTACCATAAAGTGTCCCTATACCTCCCAGCATATACCCCCTTTTACACATGTATGTCTCCTAGAATCTACCTGCTAGAATGTAATCAAATAAAGACTATTGTAATAGTGTGTCTGATCACATTTATGGGAGCACCAAATAATTCGTCTTGCCTTTTCATCATACAATCGAGATAAAAGTCACAATCCAGACTGTGGGACATAAACAAAGTACATCACTTAAACTTTGTTACATTGATCTATTTTATTTTATGATTTTGGTCATGATAACCACTAAATATAGTGGTAACAGGTAACTACAATAACCGATAACAATATGTAGTAACACTCAGAAACGTGATTTCTAACTATCCTCATTAATTAGCAACATAAAATGACCATTATTAAGATTTGATTTACGAAACATGAATACCAACTGATTTTTACAATTTATTATGTTTTATATGGGGCTTATACACTGAGACTCGCACAGCTATAACTTATACATGCTTTCATAATTTAAATCTTAAATCATGTGTTTTATTACCATCTGTTGTCACGTTGCATCAAAAAATGTTTGCGTAGTTTGCGTTACATTTATCAAGACTTTCTGACACGAATCACAAAGACTTCATTCTCGCTGTTACACACCCTACTGGGAGGGCTTGTACACATTTAACCCTTTCACCACTGAAGCCCGTTTTTATGTGCTGAATGCCATAGCATTCAGCACATAAAAACGGGCTTCAGTGGTGAAAGGGTCAATATTAAAGCGACACAATCAGGACAAAATCATCATTTTTATTTTTACTCATTGATATGTTGCGCATTTACCAGCTAAATGAGAAATAAGAATGATATTTAATGTTATTCCTGTATTTCTTAGTTTGGACATCGATGCATACAATTAAATCTCACTCTGATTTCGCTTTCAACTGGTAAATGCGCAACCCTAAATTTATTTATTTTTGTATTTATTTATTCATTTATTTATTCGCCATACACAGTACATGTACACATGAATACATTAGAGTTCATAAACAAATAGCACAATATGGCAGGTAATTTGAGAACAGGCTATAGGCCTATACCTATACAAGCTCAGAAACCATCGTTATAAAATTGAAATTATGTTAAAAAGTAATACAATTAATAATAAGAGCGTTTTAACGTGGAGCACCACGATTACACACACACGAGTGACACCTACATGCTCCTGACCAGGTAATACATTATTTGTATCGAAATACGTAACAAGGTTCTCATAATGCATTACAAGTTTACGTTTAAAATAATATATAAAATCGGCGTCCCTAAATTGCCGCGGGAGGTCGTTCCACAGTGGAACAATCCTGTTAAAGAAACTTCTTTTAAAACACTCTGTTCTAACAATTTTCATACGTGGAACAAAGCCCGCATTGCCAGATCTCAGAGATGAGTTTGAAAGTACTTCTATAATATTATGCCAGGATACGTCATAGCATCCTTTAATACATTTATAAACATATAACAAATCTGTAATCTCGCGTCGGTAAGATAATGGGTGCAAATGAAGCATGGTGCATCGTTGGTCGTATTTAATTTCTGGATAATTAAGAATATAACGAGTAGCTGCTCTCTGTATTGACTCAATAACCTTTGTATCTGAAACCGTACTAGGGGACCACACACTGGAACAATATTCTCAATTACTCTGTACCAATGTACGGTACAGAGAGGTCGTGACGTTAACAGGAGCATTAAAACCAACTGCTCGTTTAATCATACTCATCGTCCTATTACATTTATCAATCAATCCCCTACAATGTGTGCCCCATGTGAGATTGGTGTTTATCAGTACTCCCAAATCTCGCACGTTTTGTACTCGTTGTAGAGGCTTGTCTAAAAATTTATATTAAAAAATAAATGGCAAATTATTTCTGGTGATGGATAATACATTGCATTTATCAATGTTAAAATCCATTCCCCAGATATAACTCCACATTAAAAGACTTTCGATGTCGTGCTGTAGCAGAACACAATCATTTATAAACATTAAAAACTCACATATCAAGGAGCCAAAATCAAAATGATGATTTTTGGGCTGATTGTGTCGCTTTAATTTTACCTCGATGGTCGTCCCGTTTATTACAGAATTTGATATATCAAAAGCAAAAACTGCATTACTATTGTTAGTGCGCCCTTGTACTGCTGAATTGTTTGTGATACACTGTCCCCATTTAGACACTGTCGCGTTACGCTGAAAATCATGCCCGAGCTGAAGTTTCGTTTGAATGAAACAAGTAATCATTTCATACAGGGGGAGGGTGGTGGAAGGGGTCGGGGAAGGCCACCTGCAGTCGGCATGAATCAGCACACGGCGTAGCAGTGTGTAGGCACACACACTGCTACGGAGTGTATGTTTGTGAGTACGTTCTATTCATTTGAAGCTGGGATTGCTAACGCAATTTTCAGCTTCAAATAGATAAAAAATAATATTATTTATAAAAAATGTCCCAAATTGAATTATTTGATTAACTGAGCATCTACCACAAGATATGTTACACATTTTAGTAGTATTTTATTTACGCAAAAACGAATGTATACGGTCTTTATTTATTTATTAGTCTTTATATACACAAATATATACAATAATCGTACATAAGGATGTCGAATACAGGTGACGAGCACCCTAGCTAAGTTCGACTTCCAGGATAAAATTTATATTCATGGTAATTACATTTAAAATTACACTTAAAAGTAAAATGAAATAGAAATATAGTATACATAATTTTTGTTTCCCGCGCTAAAACCAGAGATAAAATAACTGAATATTAGTATAAAAAGACGTTCCCCGCACTGAAATAATTTACATATTTTAAAAGGCCGTGGACCCATAACATAGGTATTCAAATGAAACAGAAAGAGCCAACTAAGACATTTATGATGATTTGAAATTGAAAAAAAACCTTTGTTCTTCATAGTTCATACAAGATAATCTAGCGCTTTTTGGGTCACCCCTTCAACCGCCGGTGCCGCATATATTCGGGTTTTCATTTTATATTAGCACATTAAGTACCACCTTTTAAACATGTTAAAGATAAAATGTGACATCAATCAGCAATATTTGAAAACAGTCGACCTCCATTTTGTCAAATCTGAATATTTTTCACTCACTTGAAGTTGTGGATCGCGTCAGCGAGACACAACTTCAAGTGGGTGAAAAAGATTGAATAATTTGGCGGTTAAAGGGTTAATGCTGGAGTGTGGTCATGTGTCTTGTTTAACCGCGCGGTACACGGTCTATCCGTCCCGTTGTCATGTAAACCACGCGTCGCGGGGGGCGAGAGGAGGGCTTAGCGGACTGGGTCTGGCAGCAGATCTGCCACCACAAATTGGCCGATCAAAAATCGACCTCATCGTCACCAACTACCGTACAGGCTCAAATTTTAGCGCATTTCTACGGATTTTTGAAAATATACCTTTTACAATTTCGCAAATCATCAGTTTCCTCCATCGTGACAAATGCAGATAATATTGATATTGAATATTCCTGTGTTTATTTACATTTGATGCAATTATGTTTAATTATTATCATCAGACATTAAAGGGACTGGCCCAGGCTAAAATCATAAAAAAATCGGTGATTTTATTTTGGCTTCCTAATATGACCATATGATGTAAACATGTCCATAGACTAGAACTGCAAAAGTTTTTAAATTTTCCTGCTGCGCATTCACCAGTTAGACTAGATATAGAGACGAAATTCCCGTATTTCTAATTTTTGACATGGTTGTCAATAATTAGAAATCAGGAGTTTCGTCTCTATACCTAGTCTAAATAGTGAATGCGCAGCAGAGAAATTAAAATTTTTTTGCAGTTCTAGTCTATGGACATGTTTACATCATATGGTCATATTAGGAAGCCAAAATGAAATCACCGATTTTTTTATGATTTTAGCGTGGGCCAGTCCTTTTAACGTTTTTAATTTAAATTTTCACCAACTTCAAGTGGGTAAAATTACCCACATTTCTTCAATGTGAGACCAAACATTATCTTGATGTTTAAACACACATTTCGTTCCCAATAACAGTGATTTAATAGGGTTATAAAAAATATTATATTATACGACTATAGTCATGGCTAGCGATAAAAGGGTTAAAATAAAATTTTTTGTATTGAGTGAATTTTTCTTGAGCGCGCTTCATTATGGTGGCGAGAATTCTGATTTCGCGCACTATCAAATTTGGAAATTAAATTGTCACGATTTCTTTCTGTCCAATCAACATCTCTGTCTTTATAAATTAATTACTGGCCGTGTGGTGGCAGTTACAGTATATGACCGTCGTATAAGCATGCACAGCGTATATAAACGAGCTGACCTACATAAATGTCGTATCAGTACAAAATTATAAACGTCGTATCTGCACGCTCACCGTGTATAAACGTTGTATGTGCACGCTCAACGTGTATAAACGTCGTATCTGCACGCTCACCGTATATAAATGTCGTATGTGCACGCTCATCGTGTGTAAACGTCGTATGTACACGCTCACCGTGTATAAACGCTGTGTATAAACGCCGTATGTGCACGCTCACCGTATATAAACTGATAAACGTCGTATGTGCACGCTCACCGTGTGTAAACGTCGTATGTGCACGCTCATCGTATTTAAACGTCGTATGTACACGCTCACCGTGTATAAACGCCGTGTATAAACGCCGTATTTGCACGCTCATCGTATATAAACTGATAAACGTTCTGAGCTGTTCTAACCTGATTTTATTAAAATATTTTTTAAAATATGATTTCATAAAGTTTACTAGAACATGTTGAATGAGATTATCAAATTTAGGCCTATTTGTCAATCAATCAATCAATCAATCTATCAATCAATCGATCAATCAATAAAACTTCTATAGTGCCTAAATCCTCAACGGACCGAGCTCAGAGGCGTACGAATCCTTATATTATCATGTATCACATAATATAGGCCAAATCAGGTTCGTCAACAGGGAGGTGGACTGCCAGAGGAGCGGGAAATCCAGATCAAGTAGGTGAGATTTAAAGATAGGTTTCACGTACCATTTTGTATTTGTGTAAAATCTTATATTACTACTTAATATATAATATATCATAATTAATGTTAAGGAATAGATGTTTGCTCCATAAAAAGGTCAAAAATTATTTATATACCTATATTTCATGCAATAGCATTAATAAATTAGTTTCACTCATAAAGATGACGATTTTTCTAGCTGACTGAATTGAGAATGATGAATGATTTTCCCTCATATTTCGGATGACTTTCTATGGATTTACAGGGCTATACACAGGACAGATTCATTTACTGTAAATTGTGCTGATCTAGAATATGCTAGCAAAAATAACAATTACAATTATAAGTGGATGATGCTGTTCCGGAGTATATATAATATAGTATATATATTTTTAAACAATTGAAGTCAAAATTCCTATCAATCATTCTCAGGAATATATCTCGTTTATTGATTGCCCTGGTGGAGTGGTTAAAGCTGCCTGGTCTACATATGTATTCAAATGAAGCGGAAAGAGTTGAATAAGATTTTTATGATGATTTCAAAATTGAAAAAAACACCTTTTGTCTCTGGGTTTGAATAAAAAAAATTCAGCGCCTTATGGCTTAAGGGGTTCTATCTGCCGCACTAATGAGTGGCAGATAGAACCTTTCAGATCCGAGGGGAGCGCTGTGGCAGTGATTTCTGGCGTTGGTGACGTAAGTCGGATTTACGGTGGTCATCCTGGGATGGTTATCATCAGTGGCAGATCCAGGGGGGGGGGGGCGGGGCCACGGAGCCCTGACCCTTCCCTCCACCTTTCCAAAACATTATTGCTAAAATATCAGTTTTTGACACTCTAAATTGACTAGGGTGGTGCCTCAAGTTGAGGCACTACCCTAGTAAATTAAAAGTGTCAAATACAGATAAAGTACAAAGCCTCCATATGGACACCTAATTTTAAATCTGACTCCCCCTTTCAAAATTCTGGGTCCGCCCCTGTGATGCCGCTCGTCAGAGTAGAGTAGAATGACGATATGCAAACGGTGTTCATTTGAGTGCGATATGGGAAAACACATCACTCGTCCAATGAATAGGGTGTGAGCCTTTAGGCGAACATCTTATTCATTGGACATGTGCTGTATTTTCCCATATTGTACGAAAATATGAAAAACGTTTGTATTTTTTCAAGTGATCAGGCTACACATGACATAATTGCCAGAAAATACCAGCTGTAGTTCAAACTACAGCTGGAGTGCGATATGGTCTGATACCGGTATACATCTCATAAGGAGAAACACTACACAAGGGTGTTAGAATTATACTCCTCACATGCGGGCACCAAGCGGCATATCAATTCATGGAACGGAAAATTGTATAATCTACCACATTAAAGTGTCCAGCCCCCATATAATAACTTTAAAACACACCACTACATTATACGTTAATAAAGTTAGTTACTTATTCCTTATTCCTTATTCAATAAGGAATAAGTAACAGTTACTTATTCCTTATTGAACCGAATAAGGAATAAGTATCATAATTTTAATCTGTATTGGAACGAATAAGGAATAACTAACTGGTAACGTATTACTTATTCAAATTTGGATAAGTAACACTGAAACAAAACAAAAATAAAAGGAGCAAATGTATGCTCACGCTCCACAAAATATGCTGATATACTACTAGTTCACCGCGTAAAAAAAGAGTTAAATCACCAACCTGGCAATATTGACATGCACAAAGAGCTTTAAAAGTATATTCACGTGTTCAGATTTGAATAAGGAATAAGTAACTGGTTACTTATTTCTTATTCGCGTTTGAATAAGTAACTGGTACTAATAATAATCGGATCGCAGAAAGAGTAGTACAAGTCTTGTTACTTATTCGGTTTTGAATAAGGAATAAGTAACTGTTACTTATTCCTTATTCGCGTCTCAATAAGTAACTGGTACTTTATGCGGCAAAAAAACACTTAAAAATACCAAAATACATCTAGAAAACATCAAAACTAGACAAAAGACGTTCTTATACTTGTAATTTGGCGAGATAAATGAGTTTGTACTATTTTTTTTGCGATCCGATTGGTGTTTTACTTTTTTATCTCCTAAAATGACAAGTATGTGAACGTATTTTGCCGACTTTTAGGGTATTCTAGATGTGTTTTCGTATTTTAAAGTTGTTTTCACTGTATAAGTACCAGTTACTTATTCAAACGCGAATAAGGAATAAGGAATAAATAACCAGCTAATTATTCCTTATTGAATAAGGAATAAGGAATAAGTAACTAACTTTATTGACGTCTACATTATTTGCTTTGTCCGACCACTACATTCTAAGCCGGGAATGGAAAGTTATTGTTGAGCAAGCACAGACCAATTATCATGGTAGGCCTATGGTGCTATAATCAGACAGGTGTGAGCCTCTGCCTTTTCCACAGATAAGAATGTAGAGTTCCTCGGGCTTTATCCTATACGAAAAGACACCTAAGTTTTATCAGACCCCTTTTTCTAAATTCTGGCTTCGCCCTGCGGCTGGGGCGGTCATCATCAGAGGGCTGTATCTGGATCCACTCCCCCGTCTGGATCAACTCCTCCTGTCTAATCCGCAAATTGCCGGGAATAATTCTCCGCCAAATTTGTGACGGCCGTCCAGATGACCGGGGCTGTGGCGGGCGGCGACCCAAGGTCAGCCTCGTGCCGGCAATCCCGACACATCAACCCAATGTTGGGCCAATGTTTGATTAACATCGTATTGATGTATCGTGTTTGCTGGGCTGTGGCCGGGGATCCGGGTGGGTCGGGGGCTGTATCCAGGCTATCCCGGGCTATCCCGGGTCCATAATGCGTATGTTTCATCGCCGCCTGTGCTGTGTCAACGGCGGGGGTCATCCGAGATGACGTGTATGATTAACACCGGGGCAACGCTGTAGCAATGTGCGTACAATCTGTAGCGGATTGCGTCTGTTGACCAGGTGATCAGGTTGTCCAGATGCGGAGGAATGAATGAATGAATGAATGAATGAATGAATGAATGAATGAATGAATGAATGAATGAATGAATGAATGAATGGATTGAATGAATGAATGAATGAATGAATGAATGAATGAATGAATGAATGAATGAATGAATGAATGAATGAATGAATGAATGAATGAATGAATGAATGAATGAATGAATAAATGAATAAATAATTGAATGAATGAATGAATGAATGAATGAATGAATGAATGAATGAATGAATGAATGAATGAATGAATGAATGAATGGATTGATTGAATGAATGAATGAATGAATGAATGAATGAATGAATGAATGAATGAATGAATGAATGTATGAATGAATGAATGAATGAATGAACGAACGAACGAACGAATGAATGAATGAATGAATGAATGAATGAATGAATGAATGAATGAATGAATGAATGAATGAATGAATGAATGAATGAATGAATGAATGAATGAATGAATGAATGAATGAATGAATTTAGATTAGGGGCAGGTTGAACTTGGCCACGTGTATCTTCTCACAATATTGATACTTCATGAGTACACGGGTCAGAAACATTTTCCTTCTTTAAACAAAAATACGGAGCGTGGGGAGCGACCCCTGAAAACAAACTAACTTATTACTTATATTAACCCTGTGGCTGTAATTATTTCTCAGATGTAAAGGGTTTGTTGGAAGTACTTGCATTACCAGTTTTAGCCCTTTCAGCGCGGAGACCGATTTAATACGTCCGGATCTGACGTCTATCTGACGTTTATAGACGTCAGATTCTAAAGTTGATTCTCGCACTGAAAAAGTGAAATATTTCTTATGGCTGTAGAACAATGACATATGTGATCGATCAATTAAATCAACTAGTCTGTCTGCGGCGTGAGTTAACCTCAGAGTCTATGATAAAAAAAAAATGTCTGTGGATTATTGTTGTATAAGGTCTTCTTCAACAACGCAGGGTGGGTGTGAAACTTTCATCCTTTGGCAATTTTTATAATTCCAAGATGGCCGCCAAAATAATCGATTATCAAAACATACCAGCGCTAAAGCGTACGCGAGCGCGAAGGGCAACGCTAAATGTTTCAAAACTGTTCCATTTTCTTCGCGCGCCGCGCCGGTTTTCGCGTCTTTGCATTTGTTTAATACAAATTGAACACATGTATGTAATTTAACCCACTTTAAGTTGTGGGTCGCGTCAGCGAGAACTAAAGTGGGTTAAAAATTAAATGATCTTACTGCTTTACCACGTTATCTGCGGAAGTTCCAATTTTGTAAACAAATATAACATAATATCTTAACCTATTTCAAGAATACGGCCCTATGCAGGATTGATTATTCGGATTAGTCGAGATGGCCATCTCGAATAATCCGAAGCCTACGATATATCGTAACTTGTACGAGAATATTTCACAATTTGTGCACCGGCTAGTAATCGTGTCAAATGTGTCTTATATACATGTAGGGCCTATGACAGAAGTTGCGTGTCGGCCCGTATTCTCGTACAAGTTAACATGTATCGTAGGCTTAGGATCGGTCAAGAGGGAATCCTACGATATATCGTAACTTTACGAGAATACGGTCCTAGCTTTCAAATCGAGCCCTGCCAATATTTATTTTGCCATGTATCACGCGTGTAGGACGCTGTCAGCTGTGCTAATGTTATAAGACTTTAAAGGTGTTGGCAAATTAAATTTGTTACCGTATAGGCGAGACGCGGGAAGGAATGCCAAGCACGTGTATTGTCGTGCAAAGTCAAAACACAGTATCTGTTTGCTATACAAGTGAACAGATGCTGCCTTTTGGCTTTGCAGAGCAGCGTAAGGTGACACTGAGCCTGGTCATTCTACACGTATGTGAGCCGCCGGTAAAATGAGCTAAGTTACATTCGAGCTGCGCTGGTATAATTATTATGGTTACAACGTTATAACTGCCCGTGTTCTGCGCGAACCCTTGAAGCGCTGAATCAAATAATTTAAATTTTTACCCACTTGAAGTTGTGTCTCGCTACCGCGACCCACAACTTCAAGTGGGTGAAAATTACTCGTATTTGATTAATTTGAGACTAAACATTTGCAAATTTTGATGTTTAAAACGCTCGTTTCGTTCCCAATTACAGTGATTTTAATCGGCTAATAAAACAGATTCAAAACGACTTTAGTCGTGCTAAGCGCTTTAACCCTTACACTGCGGGGACTAAAGTTGATCCCCGCAGTATAAGAGAAAAAATATTCATAATGGCCATAACACAGGTATTCAAATGAATCGGAAAGAGCTGCCTAAGACTTTTGTGATGATTTCAAATTAAAAAAACTCCATTTTGTTGCTATGTTTTTTTACAAGTTAATTCAGCGCTTTAAGGGTTAAGGGTTAACCCTTCTAGCACCAGATATTTCCTCTCATTTTTATTCACCTTGAGGTTTAAATCGCTGTCCCAATTCTCACTTCAAGGTGAATACAAATGACGTACGAATTTTACAAAATACCAAATCTGATATCTGAAACGAAATCTCCGAACGACCTTATTGTGATGTATGATATAATTCTTCCAATAAATGGAATTTATTGAAAATGTGTCATGCGTAGCATTAACATCTTGACCCTCAAAGCACTGAAATATTTTAATATAAACCAAGGAATCAAAGTGTTTTAAACTTGAAATCATCATCAATGTCTTGGTTGGCTATACCCGTTTCATTTGAACATGTTGAATACCTATGCTATGGGTCTACGGTCATTATAAATATTTTATTTTTTCCAGTGCGGGGATTAATTTTAGACGTCTAAAGTCGATCCCCGCACTGAAATGTTTAACCCTTTAAGCCCCCACCATGCATTAAGGCATCGTTTTACATCTCTGAAAACAGATTTAATTTTCCTACAACTAAGGGTTTTGAAATGAATATTTACATAAAACTGGTTTGCAATGCATGGCAATTTTTTTTAATTTTTAAACCACATCAAATCATCTTCATCCACTACAAGTCGAGAATTGCGACAGCAATTCGCGGCTTGTAGTGGATGAAGATGACAATGTAAAGTCAGGCTTGAAAGAGTTAATAGGACAAGGGAGCAAATAAAAGTACAAGTTTTTCATAAGGAAAAATTATAAGGAAACAATTTCATGAACAGCTCAAATTTCAATACATTACTCAGTTTGGAAACATACGATTAATATTTATGTGAGGTTTATAAAGTATTTTGAATAAAAAACACGGATATTTAATAGATAAAAAATATGTAGGTTGTTGTTGGCGATGAACTGTGTTGCATGGAATTTACTCTAAATAAATTGATATCATCTGACCGCGCTCCGTTAACTATATGTCGCAGCCTTAACCCTTGTCCTGCTATGCCCGGATATATACGGGGTTAAGGATGTTTAGATCAATAAAAATACCACTCAATTTTGATAAAATAGTTTTTAGGAGATGCTTAATTTATCCAATAGTTTAATTTTAGACATATTTATTTTTCATAAATAGAAATATTTTTCGTTATTTGAAGCTGGAAATTGCGTTAGCAATTCCAGCTTCAAATGACGAAAAATACAATTAAAGCAATTCAGCATGACAGGGGTTGAGTATATAGTTTTAAATATATACTTTTAAAGTAGTTTTTAGATTGCATCTATTAAAAACAGCGATGTACTTTGTAATAGCTGATTTGTTTTATGCATTTTCTATCAGCAAGCCCTATGTGTATGTATATAATATACTTTATAACCGTTCGCAAAATGAAAAACTTTTAGTAAAAAATAAATAATAATAATATATTGCTAGTAGTGCTCCATAATTAGATTTAATATATTTCATCACGGAATATTCTAACCATTTTCACCTTCACCATTTCTTTCTTAGTCGAAAAAATATTAAACATAATAACGGATAACAGCAGATGTATAATGTAATAGCGTGGCGGTAAAAACGGGTAAGTTTGAGAACAAACGCTGGCGTGTTGTACAGTTACCAATGGTGAGTTGGGACATAACAAAAAAAGAAAAGAATGGGGTTTTAGGCCACCTTGTGCGCATGTAGGTTAAACTGGGCCAGGAGTACCTCCTGAGATGAGGCATAACATCAGGGACTGTTACACTGTTCTGCAAAGCCAAAAGGCAATATCTACTCACTTGTAAAGTGAGCAGATTCTGTCTTTTGGCTGTACACAGTAGGCCACTATTCTCAAAACAAGTTAACATTTTAACTCAACCCTTTCACCACCATAGTCGTTTTAATACGTTTCATAAGTCAATCAAATCACGTATTATTGGGAATGAAATGCGTGCTTAAACATTAAAATTTCCAAATGTTTGGTCTCCAATTAAATAAATGTGAGTAACTTTCACCCACTTGAAGTCCTTTTTCATCTTAGGCATTGCAAATCATAGGCCATTATAAATATTCTAATTCTTTAAGCGCGGGATCCGTCTTTAGACGTCAAAATCTGACGTCTACAGACGTCAAATTTTGACGTATAAAGACGTCAGATTTTAACGTATAAAGACGTCAGATTCTGACGCATAAAGAGGAAGGAGGAAGGAGGAAGAGGAGGAGGAGGAGGAAGAAGAGGAGGAGGAGGAGGAGGAGGAGGAAGAAGAGGAGGAGGAGGAGAAAAAGGAGGAAGAGGAGGAGGAGGAGGAGGAGGAGGAGGGGGAGGAGGAGGTGGAAGAGGAGGAGGAGGAGGAGGAGGAGGAGGAGGAGGAGGAGGAGGAGGAGGAGGAGGAGGAGGAGGAGGAGGAGGAGGAGAAAGAAGAAGAGGAGGAGGAGGAGAAAGAGGAGGAAGAGGAGGAGGAGGAGGAGGAGGAGGAGGAGGAGGAGGAGGAGGAGGAGGAGGAGGAGGAGGAGGAGGAGGAGGAGGAGAAAGAAGAAAAATAAGAAGAAAAAGAAAAAAAAGAAGAAGAAGAAGAAGAAGAAGAAGAAGAAGAAGAAGAAGAAGAAGAAGAAGAAGATGAAGAAGAAAAAGAAGAAGAAGAAGAAGAAAAAGACCATTCTTAATTTTATTTATAGGAATGCCCGAAAGTAAAGGCACTGGTAGGCTGATGTTGTCAAATAAAACAATCAGAGTTTAGATCTGTGATTTATCTCTGTTGTCAATGACATTGGTGATTTATTAGAAGTACTTATTCAGTCAATTATAAATGTTGAATTATCTTACAGAGCCGCTGGAAAGATGAGTGAAACCGAATTTTAAAAAAAATCTTCAAGCTTGCAATGCTGGAAAAATAGATATACTTTATCTCCAGACCTTAGAAGAAATCTTTAGTCAATAATTAAATTAAGACACTGAAAAGATGAGCAAAACAGGATATCGATAAGAACTTGACAAGTTTACAGAGCTCAAAAAACAAATATACTTTCTCTCCAGACGTTACAGGGGATCTTTAATCAATAATTATTTCTATAAATCTTGTTGAATTACCTTTCCGGTGGACACACTCTGAAGTCCTGGATGAGATGAGCGAAATCTAAGATTTTAAACGTCTTTCCAAGTTTTCAGTGGCCGAGACTAAAAGTTTATCTCCAGACACGTTACAGGAAATGATGATCGTCACATCCGTCTTGTGGTCGTCACGGACAGAGTCCGGCGATGTGATCCAGTGACTAGGCGGGGACACCTAGCTCAGCCCAGCACTATCCCTCGCATCCCAACTAGCACCGCTCTCCCATCGATTGACAGCGGCGAGAGCTGAGCGAGACTTGGCCGCGGCTGGTCCTGCGAGGGGAGGGACCCCCAGAAAGAACCGACGTGTTGGCTCGAGGGGCTCTGTCGCGCTAAATGTCGGTATTTTGACATTGAAAATGTACTCGGGTGTTCGATCGAGCCCCCTTTTATTCGTTGAGAAGACAACAAAATCCAGAGTTGTCTAATGGACAGAAAAAAATAGCGAGCAAAATAAGAATTCGCGACACTTTGACAGCGAGCAAAATCATAATTTGTAACACTTTGCTAGCGCGCAAAATCTTAATTCGCGACACTTCCATAGTGTGCGAAATCATAATTCGCGACACTAATGAATCGCTTTCTTGGAAAATCATTTGATATATTAAAATCTCTCCTTTAGAGTTTACATGCGATATAGGAACCGATCTGGACGTCACGAAAGAGAAAAATGTGGTTCACGAAAATGTAGAAAATATATTTTAAAAATCAGCATTGGTTTAAAGTCTCGTGTTTGCTGGGTGACCACCTGTAAGATCTGCTCCTTCTGGTGCCAACCTCCCCCCCCCCAACACACACAAACACACCGTTTAGATCTCTTCCTTCTGGTACCACCGCACCCCCCCCCCCTCTCCGGTAGACACCAGGTTGATCCAGGTGGTTTCCCTGGGATCAGGGGGACCACTTCCGGTCATATCTACATCATCAGTGCGGACATCAATCTGGATCTGCAGGCGTCAGGCCCATCATGGCAGATCCTGACATGGCGAGGGACGCGCGGCGTGATCCCGACGCAGGCCCTGTGCCGGGGCAACGTATCCGGCGCAGGCCCAAATCTCAGCCTGCGCTGGCTCCATGTCTCGCGCCTTGTGATTGGTCGCTAAGATGTCAGACACCGTTTAACCCTGAAAATAGTTTTGTATAAACCATGGAGACCAATGTTTATGTTTTTAATTTGAAATCATCAATGTCTTAGTTGGCTTATATTTTCGCTCCATTTAAATACCCGTATCATGGGTCTGCGACTATTAGGCCATTATTGTTTTACACTTTCAGTGCGGGGATCGACTTTAGACGTCAGATTCTGACGTCTATGGACATCAGAATCTGACGTTAGTCTAAAGTCGGCCCCCGTGCGGAAAGGGTTAATCCCCGCCCTATGCAAACACAGTACATTGAACCAGTGCTGGCCAAAAGCTAGGCCAACGTCGTAGACGATTGCCCGGCATTTGCCCAACATTGGCTAAGCGTACCGTGTTAACTAGCGCGGCGCGCTGCTGCCTGGTATTTAATGCGAATCTAACCGTCCGATTGGCTGTTTAAACGCTATGACATTACGGTGACATCACGGCGACATCACAGCGACATCACGGCGAGATCACGGTGACAGGCGCCTCAAAACAAATTCGAAATGTGAAAGATCACACTGTTTGTGTTTCACATATAAAGCAGACTTAACCCTTCCAGCGCGGGGAATAAATTAAACCTCGGATTCTGACGTTAAAGTCAATCCCTGCAGTCAAAGAGTAATTTTTTTTAATTTAAACAATTATGTTTAATTATATCACTAGAAGAAAACAAATTAACAGTCGATTGAAATTTTTCGAGCAATAGTTTCATTCATGAATTCTGCATTCCCCGCGCTATCAAAGTGTCGCGAATGCATATTAAAGTTGAAAAAATTCTAACGATTTGTGTTTGCCCAAGCCTGCGTTCACAGATACCTGAACGACAATGCAAAATATAAGTTAACTAATTGAGGGAATGAGAATTTACATAATTATATTGTGGGAACGTCATGAAGGCGGGTTTCTCGAGGTTTTACGTCCACAGACCCATGCACTCACTTTTCACCCTTTCAATGCGGGAACTGACTTTAGACATCAGAATCTGACGTCAATAGACGTCAGATTCTGACGTCTAATGTCGATCCACACTCTGAAAGAGTACAACATACTGGCCGTACACCCATGACATATAGGTATTCAAATGAAGCGGAAAGAGCTATATACCAAGACATTTATAATTATGTCAAATTGAAAAAAAACTTTGGTCTTTTGGTTTATATAAAAATAATTCAGCGCTTTAAGGTTTAAATGGTCGTGAACAGTGGCTGCTTACATGTACGTGAACAGGGGCAAATCCAGAATTTTAAAAAGGGGGTCCGATTGAAAAAAATAGGTGACAATATGGGGGCTTGACACTCTAAATTTATCGGTATTCCCAACGTATTCGACGTTGCTCCAACATTGTATAAATATTATTTTACATTCAACATTTCCCAGTGTAGTGCCTCAAAACGTGAGGAACTACACTAGTGAATTTTGTGTGTCACATTATATACCGACATTTTGGTAATTTGTATCATTGTTTAATCAATAATAAAACTTCCCAGAGAGCCGACCTTAGAGGCGCACACAAGCATACTCATGTGTCACAATCCAGGACAAAGCAAGCTTGTCAACAGACAATTTGTTTGGCAAAGAGTAAGGACATGAACAGATTTTTTAAAAATGTGTTTTCTGAACCTCAGGCTAGGCTGATGCTGTTTTTTCCGCTGATCTTTGGACCTAATGAGAAAAAAATATACCAAGTTTGAGCGTGACCCGATATTACATGCTAATCGGAAAGTATATTTGTTAATGTAGCATGGCATATGGTCAATGGTGTCTAAAACAGCTGACAAGTCAAGGCGTGTCAGAGCTGAATCCTCGCCCTTGCTCATACTGCCGATGATGTTATTATGTACGTTTAGTACCGCTGATTCTGTAGAATGATGTTTCCTGTAAGTTTATTGTAATGGATTAGGTATATGGTTATTTTTTATATGAGCTTGCAGACGTTTGGCTACTAGTATCTGCTGTATAATTGATTGAAATACAAAAAAATATTGAGAATCCCAAATGACGTGTTTGCGCTTGGAATCATATGCTTGCTTGTGCAATGTCTCGGGATGTTCCCGGAAATATATGAGTGAGTCGACGACCCCCTCTGTGCAAGACAAAATAATACAAATTCTTCTATATTTTAGACATAAGTTACAGTTATACTGACCAATCAAACGAGTGAACGCATCGGGTAACTTCCGGTTCGTAACCACTGGTAACAAAACCCTGTGCATACCATGCCCCGTGATTGAAATTCTGCACCGCCACGTACCACTTGTCACGCTTGTCCAAGAACATGACCTGTCCAGTGTGAAGTGACACCATGCTATTGCCCGCAACCATCGCCCACAATGTGTGATATCACGAAGTTTACCCTTGAGGAGCGGGGTTGAACTATAGACGTCAGATTCTGACGTCTATAGAATAATCGCCATGTTCTTACGCCATCTGCTTACTTTACAAGTAAGCAGTTACTGCCGTTTGGCCTTGCAGAGCAGTGTAAATTCGTGTGTCATAATGAATGAATGAGCCAGTTCGCATCGGGTTACAATGGAGGTGGAGAAATAGCCCAGATAATTGTCATTGTTCCCTGCAAACACAATACATAAATCCAATATCGAATCAATGTTGGGCCAGCGTCTACGACACTGGCCCAACATTGATCCGACATTGGTTTGATGTCTTGTTGTGTTTGCTGGGAATTGTTTGCCAAGAAAAAATGAGCACGCTGACTGAGATGCCGTGTCAGCCACAAACTGATCCCAACTCGTGTGGAAAGCAGGTCCGACCTCAGAAGGTGGCTAACAGCAGGCTAGAGCTCAATAAGGTGACAAAGATGGAGATGAAGACTGTCCACATCGCTCTGTTTGTGACGTTAGCAGTGAGGTTGACCAGTGGTCAAGAAGCTCAGTGTCCAGTGAGCGCCACACCCGAGTGTGTGTGCCAAGATAACCCTGAATCGTTTGACATTGTCTGTGTTAACTATCAGGCGGATTCCTTACCGGTATTCACTTCTGTGAGTGCCGCGATCTCAAGTTTCCGCTTCAAGGGCGGCTCATCACGGGTGTCGTCGCTGGGGACTAACGCTTTCCAAGGTTTGCAAGTGGGGAATATCTACATGCAAAGTCTCCAGCTGGAAAACATCATACCAGGAGCGTTTGACGGAATGGGGGAGTCCCTCACTCAGCTACACATGGATGATAACCTCCTCGCTGAGCTGGCGCCTGAGACATTCTTTGGTGTGTCCACTCTCAGATATATATCCTTGGCTAACAATATGCTCTCCAGAGTGGTGGCGGGGGATTTCGACGGTCTGGACAACATAGGCTACATCTACCTCTACAATAACAAAATAGCCGATGTGGCAGAGACGAGTTTCAACAACATAGGCACTTTAAAGGGGTTGTTCTTACAGCGCAATCTAATAACCAGCCTCCCTGCTAAGGTGTTCGCCAGTTTAGTTATCCTTGATGAGCTGGAGTTGCACCATAATGGTTTGCCAGGACTTCCTTCTACTATATTCCAAACCCTTAGGAAATTGGGACGCCTTGACCTTGAGAATAATATGTTAGTGGATCTTGACTCTCAGTTGTTTGTGAGTCAAGGAGAGATGAGAAGTGTAGACTTATCTTATAACCTGATAGTCCAGCTGCCGGTCACCATCTTTAACTCACTAGTTTCTTTACAATTCATGGACCTCTCCTACAATAGAATCACAAGTCTCCAGGTGGGAGTCTTTACTCGGATGATATCTTTACAGACATTATATATATCTAACAATCAACTGACCGTATTAGAGATTGGACTGTTTGGTGGCCTGGTCAGCCTGAAAAAACTGTTCATAGCCAGTAATACTATATCAGTGATCAGGGCAGGCTTATTTGCTGATCAAGGAGCGCTGTTAGAGCTCAGCCTGGCTTTTAATACATTCTCCCTCATCGAAAATGGCGCGTTCACACCACTTGTCAGTCTTAAATATCTGTATTTGCAGAACAACCAGATGACCGTTTTCTCGGTCAGCAGTCTGGGTGGACTTGGACATCTACAGATCCTTAACTTGGATTACAACCTGCTTACATTCGTTGACGCCTCCATGTTTGTCGGTTTAGTGAAACTAGAAGCTCTGCATCTCGCGTACAACTTGATCGGTTCAGTTGACGTGAACGCCTTTTCATCGCTGACCAGTCTAATGTTCCTCGAGCTTCAAGGCAATCTAATCTATGACTTTCCAGATAGCTTGTTTGCACAGAACGCACAACTATTTACCCTTTATCTTCATGAGAATAAACTGAGTATAATGCGGGTTGCTCAATGGACAGGGTTGTCAGGACTTCGGCACCTGCGCCTGGATTCCAATATGCTGATTGATCCACCACGGAGCATTTTTCAGGGAGCGTATGGCCTTTGGCGTCTCTACCTTCAAAGAAACAGACTTACTCTCATTAAACAAGGACAATTTGCATCGCTGACACAACTGCGTTCTCTTGATTTGAGGCATAACCTCATCGCCACTATAGGACCGGGGAGCTTCAGTGACCTCAACAGCTTGTTGTCCATCAAGCTCACCAACAACACCATCACCGCTATAGACACTGGAGCCTTTGTTGGAGCCAGTCAGATCGAGGAGATATTCCTTCTTAACAACACATTGCCGACTTTACAGCAGGAGACCTTGATCAGTTTGACAAATATGATGTCACTTTACCTCATGGGCAATCCTCTGGTATGTGATTGTCGCATCACTTGGCTCCGTACATACCAGCCTCTAGTGGAACCATTCAATACGTTCTGTGCGTTTCCTTATTATTACGATACTGTTCCAGTGATATGCTTTCAGAGTGACGTTTGTGATGTCACGGCTTCCCCGGTGGATGATTCTGTTTTTAACACCAGCACTTGTCCTTACATTACGATCCCGACTGCCAACACTGCAACGACTGAGGCCATCACTACTCCACTGATGACAACAGTGCCCGACACTACCGCATCTCCAACAACTCAGTTGGTCACTACTCAGCCTGCTACAACTCAAGCTGCTACAACCCAGGCTGCTACAACTCGACCCGCTACAACGCAGGCCGCTACAACACAGGCCGATACAACTCAAGCCGCTACAACTCAATCGCCAACAACCACTCCTTCTACCACGACTCCACCCACCACCACCCCTTTGATTGAGACTGCTGGGGACATACTGCCGACTGATGGAAACTCTGTCGCTCGATGGTGCTCTCGAGTACCCTGTGATAAGACTGGTAACGGTATCATTGGTGCGTAAATGGCTACATCAGTTACTGTCTTTTTACACTTTAACTAATACTTTTAAATGACACACGATAGGTGTGCTGGTGAATTATTCAAATTTTTTAGAGCGCCAAGCTCGACTATAATCAATATTTACCAATCTGCTTAACACTTAACATATTACCTTTTTACTGCCTCTTAATTCAGAGGGATTTATAAATAAATCAATAATTTTCACTCCCTTGAAGTTGTGGGTCGCGTGCGCGAGACACAACTTCAAGTGGGTAAAAATTCAAATTAAATGATTGAGTATATCATGCAATTCTCGGATTAATAATATTTAAATTAAATTATTGAGTGGGTATTAAATCGGATAGATTTATAAGTGATTCACCTTTTTTTCAACACTTGAAAATAATTTTTACTTACCTGGTGTTGTGGGTTGCGTCAGCAAGACACAACTTCAAGGGGACGAAAATTTAAATTTACTACCTCGGCGGTTGGAGGATCAACACAAACAATCTTTTTTTTCAGATTTACCTAAAACTCGCTACGGGGTTCTGTTTCCTTCTGCCAATGTGATGAGCAACATGGGCTATGACGTTCAGTGGAAGATCTTTCTACCCATAACATTTCAAGCGGCGGGCAGCGTCACAAGCGTCACAGTGTACTTCGGTCGACCTTACGGAATAGCCGTACAACTGTGGAGGTCGGCAGCCATGATGAACAACGGTTCAACCGGATCCGGAAATACCGGGAATGAGTATACTCTCGTGTACGAGAGCATGCCCGTGGCGGCTTCAGGATTCTACCAGGTAAGATGGCCACAGGTTAAGGCTGTGGATCTCATTTATCAAGTCCTACATTTAATCGTTCTGTTCCTATGCTAAATATAAAAAACAATTACATTGGTTTCAAGTCAAATTTCGCATTCATTGTAAAATATGCACTATATAACTTTCCGAACCCTAAAAGACAACCAACCGGCATATCTTGCTGACGTATTATTTGCTCGGCCGGAATGCTCAAAATATCTACGCTTCACAAATTCAAATAGATTGTTGTTCCCCGTATACAAGCTAAGACGGGCCGGGTCCTATAACGTACTTAGTTAGCACCGCTGCCTTTCACGCTAGAGTTCGGGGTTCGTTTCCCGGTCTCGGCGGTTTAAAAGAAACAAAAATGTTTCTTCCCCATCCACTCGTATGTGGGGAGCCTCCGTGACCGAGAGATAGCGTTCTCGGCCTCAGACCTCCAGGGTTTGAATTTCGAATCCTGTGTCTGGAGGGCAGTGTCATCTCACCATCATCAAGAGGTTCTCCTGGTCCAATTAAGCCTGTATGTGCACAAAAGTGGCCTAAAGCCCGATTCATTTCATTTTTACAAACTCAGAATGTGTCAATAGCTTTCCCCATAACCGCCCCAGCTTTGTGAAATGTTCTGCCTGTACCGATACGTAATACACAAACAATTCCATAAATTATTGAAATCTCAAATGTTTGACCTGGGTTTCCCACCCTCGCTCCTTGGTGGCCCGGCTCCCTGTTGACGAACCAGCTTTGGCATGGACTACGACACATGATCATACTAACTTAAGGATATAATATGTTCGCATCTGAGCTCGGTTCGCTGGAGATTTGGGCGCAATAGAGGTTTTATTGATTGATTTATTGATTGATTGATGATGCGACGTCAGCCGTATGCCTTGATTTCAAGAGCCTGCAGTGGCTACCCAACAGACCCATGACGTTAAATCAATGTTGGTTTATCGTTGGTCCACCGTCTACGACGTTGGACAAACGATAAACCAGCATTGATTCAACGTCATGTGTCTGCTGAGTATACACACCTAACTATCAGAGAACAGAGGTGTGATTGAAAAAACACAGCCACCACATTGACCCGTAACCCGCTAAATTATAAAATTTAAATTTCTGTAAAATTTAATTTCTATGTGAAGATTATTTAACCCTTTAAGCCCTCACGATGCATTAAAGCATCATTTTACATCTCTGAAAACAGACCTAATTTTCCTACAACTAGGTGTTTTAGAATGACAATTTCCGTGAAACTGGTTTACCAATACATGGAAATTATCTTTAATTTTTCACCCACATCAAATCATCTTCATCCACTACAAGTCGAGAATAGCGACAGCAATTCTCGGCTTGTAGTGGATGAAGATGACAATGGTAAATTCAGGAGTGAAAAGGTTAAAGAAGTATGTAGGCCTACACGTCATTCTTACTACACGTCATTTTTACTGAAATTAGTCCCATGTCCCACCAAAATATAAAGTGGAGACGTTACACTAGATGCATGGTCTTCACATGAGTTGGTGTAATACATTTCTAACACGACACAACCACTCGTGCTCATCACATGCTTGCTATAATAATTCTTCAGAGCTGGGACTGATTATAGACGTCGGATTCTGACGTCTAAAAGATGATCCCCGTACTGGAAGAATTAAAAATGTATAATGGCTGTAGCCCCACAACATATGTATTTAAATGAAGGGAAAGAGCTAGGACATTTAAGATAACTTTAAATTGGAAAAAAAAACATTTGGTCTCCATGGTTCATACAAAGATAGTTCAACGTTGTAAGGGCTAAACAAATAGGCCTACCTGTGATATTAACATTATGTGTATAGTCACTGACCCTGTCCAGCTGCAACTGGTTGAAAAAAGGCAATGAATAATTATAGTATAATTCTGGTGGCAGATGCTGCACTAAGTACTGAAATACAAAGGTGAATATATTGACCAGTCGCCGCCGTGGCTGGCGTCGTCGCCGGTCACAGGCATACACGGCTGACCAGCTGCCTATTGAAAAAACACTAGATGCATCTATTCGATTTTTGCCCGCCGGTATCGGACTGATTAGTGGTCTACAATCAATTTGTGACGCTGAAAAAAATGTCTGTGCGCCACTTCTAATAATAAGTTTTTAGGGTCACGTTAAGGAAATATAAACAATTAAAAATTGGAATCGAACAGTTATAATCAGTATAATGGCCGCCATCTTGTCTGAATTTTATGTGCTGACTTTATGTGTGAATTTTACCAACATCCAGTTGACCAGTTCCCTGTCTGGAAAGGTAGTGCCAGATAGGAGGTTAGCCGTGACGTCCATTTCGAGGCCGTGGATTGGGTATTCGTTTCACCCATTTCAACATGGCGGTGACTGAGAACGATCTGGACTCCAAGGTCCGAAAAATGTGCATTTCTTTTTAATGACTGTGCGGATAACAAGCTGAGCATGCGATCTCGTAACTGAAATGTTACTAATTCTCAAAAAAAAATTTTGACCTCATTATTCGAGGCCAAGTCTTAGATTTGACCGTCCAAAGAAATGTCCCACGATTTTATACTGGGGTTAATATGAGGTATCCCGTCTATCATGTCAATCGCCTTATATCTGCTAAAAATGTTCAGTTTTTAAATAATGTCACAATGAAAAAATAACCTTTTAATTAAATAATAATTTCTGCAAAAACATTTTTTAATTACCATTATACATGTTTTCCTAATGTACGCTATTTTTTATAACGTGTTGCCATCTATAAAATATACGGTTACAAAGAAGCAATGTTTCTGAGGTCATTCCAACACAAAGGGGCTTTCCACTCAATGCTGCTTCAACGTTGGGCCAACTTCCCAGATTTAATCTTACATCGTGGTATTTGCTGGAAATTGTATAATATTATTTTTTGTCCTGTTGTGGAAATTACCGATACCGACACTAATAGTGCCCCCGGTGTTAATAAGGGTCATTCGAGTGGCTGGTAGAATCACGTAGCTCCGAAAATATATGTTTTAATCAAAATTATATTCGAAAGATATCTGCTAGAGTGTTGACTGAAGTTGTTGATCGAGTGGTGTATTGGCCGAATGTCAAAACACCACAAATCGCAGTGATAATGTTATTATCCATACATCGGGGTTTGGACTCAATAGATTTAGTTTATTAACCCTTTAACCGCCGGTGCCGCATATATTCGAGTTTTCATTTTTTATTAGCACATTAAGTGCCCCATTTTATACATGTTAAAGATAAAATGTGACATCAAATGTGACATCATCAATTTGAAAACAATTGACCTCCATTTTTTCAAATCTGAATAATTTTCACTCACTTGAAGTTGTGGATCGCGTTAGCGAGACAGAACTTCAAGTGGGTGATAATTCAGATTGAATAATTTGGCGGTTAAAGGGTTAAACATAAAATTCGATGTATTGCATTTCAATATGTCAAGTTATAAAGTCGATACATTTAATTTTTCACAACTCAATGTTCACTTCTTGATATATGATATTTATATCTCGATATTATATATTGAGTTGTTATCTCAATATATTAGTTTTACAGCACATTATATTGGATTGCGAAAATTTGAATATATCTAGTTGCTAACTCAATATTATCGGTTGCGATATCAATTTACTTTATTCTGAGTTTAAGATGTCCAGTCAATAGTCAATATATTGATTTACCAACTCAATATATTGAATTATGAAGTCATTATTCAAACTCATTGTTGACTTGATAAATCAATATATAATTATAATACTTTACAACTAAATACATGTATACTGACTTTACATTTAAATATATAGTTAACTGAACGCTCACAGCGCAGGAACCGATTCAGATTCTGACGTCTAAAGTCGAATACCGCACTGGAAGAATAAAATATTTATAATATACAAATATATGTCATCGTTGTAAGGGTTTAAATATTGCTTTTGTGGATGCATACATATTCTGTAAAACTCGAAAGCCTTGACCCTGTTGACCTGTAATGTTTTCACCTAACAATCTAATACAATAAAGTATGGGGAGTGGGGCTTATATAACATTGTTTTTATCGCGTGGCCATTCAAAAGGGTTTCTTGTGACATCACTGCGTTTCACAGAATATTTATCTTTAAAACACTTTTCAAATATTGCTTGTGGGATGCATGTGGACTGAGATCTTTTTCGGCTTTCTCACAGATGTGTTCCCTTTTTTCAGTTCCAGTTTCTGCCTTGCCTGCCCGTGCTGCCAGGGGACCAAATAGGTTTCGTGTTCTGTTCCAGCATCGTTCCCGTGGCCTACAGGTGGACCAACACGTTCGCCACCTCCTTCTCCTACAAGATGCTTGACGTGGGCGTAGGTCGTCCAGTCCTCGGTCAGTCTCTCACTCTGGACACCATGCCCTCCTACTACCAGTTCTCCTACAGGGTACAGATGGACGACATGGGGGCATGTGACGCTCCCGGACCCTCTCCTAGCCCGGGACAACAGGGGCGGCGACGGTAACAGCTCACTGGATGGATGCAAGTCAACATTAGTATATATTCATCTCGTCTTGTATGACTTGAAGTGTTATTTCTGCCACTGAGTGCAATGCCAGCAAGCACAAAAACATTTTATTGACATCTAGAAAATGTTGGACTAAATATCCCACAATGTGTGTAATAAACATTTTTAAATATTAAAACGTAGATTATGCAAATTATGATGCAAAACATCATTTAAAAAATAAAACATTTCTTATAATATTTACACATTATGTTGAAAAATCGCATTTTGAAAAATGCTATAAAAACGTTTGAAACGTTTATTGATCTTTTGCAAAATATTTTAAGTTAATGTTTTACAAGATTATGTTGATCCGACATATTAATTTTGTAACACATTTTCATGTGACTTTCTCAGAATGTTAGAAAACAGTTTTAATTTGCTGGCATATTACACTTAATGGCATATGCCACTGAGGGGTATTGATGATACTTCAATTTCAACGGGTTTAATCACTTAATATTCCATTCCAAACCTGTAGTTGCGAAAACACATGTAATTACAAGCAAGATGTTCCCAGTATTTTCAACATAGGTGCAGTAGACCGAACTTGTTCAGGGCATCAGCTCTTGAAGCGCTGCATTAAAAGAATTATTGTCTACCCATTTGAAGTTGTGTCTCGCTACCGCGACACACAACTTCAAATGGGTGAAAAATACTCATGGTTGTTTAATTTGAGACATAGCATTTGCAAATGTTGATGTTTAAACACTCCATTTCCAATAACTGTGATTTAACGAGCTAGTAAAACAGATTAAAATTGACTATATAGTCATTCTTGGCGCTTTAACCCTTTAACCGCCACATTATTCAATCTGAATTTTCACCCACTTGAAGTTGTGTCTCGCTGACGCGATCCACAACTTAAAGTGAGTGAAAATATTCATATTTGACAAAATGGAGGTCAACTCTTTGCAAATATTGCTGATTGATGTCACATTTTATCTTTAACATTTTTAAAAGGTGGTACTTGATGTGCTAATACAAAATGAAAACCCGAATATATGCGGCACCGGCGGTTAAAGGGTTAAGGGTTACCCTGTGTTTGCTAGCCTGTGGTTAACGCTACCGCCTGTAACGTACAATCACGACTATACCCAACCATCAGGAGACGTTGATCCAATGCTGGTTTGATGTTGTTCATCAATCTAGCATTGGGTATATAGTTTTAATTAATTTTATTATCATTTTAATTGGCACCTTTCAAAGTGGAACGTGACGTCAAACACCACGATGTAGGAGTTCTTCATCCCTGATCCACCAATTTGTTTCACTACCTTGTCGGTTGTATGTCGTCATCCACAACTTCACGTGTGTCAAAATTCAATTAGATAACTTAGCGTTTGAAGGGTTAAACATTATTTATAATTCTGATATAATTACCCGACACTGTAATTGTGTCACAGCACGTGTGTATATTTGGAAATCTCGTTTTCAGACTGCAAATTAACATGTAGGTTTGAAACCATCTGATTGCTAAGGCACGAGTATTTAGATATATTTGACCTAGTATAGAAACCGTTAATCATATATTTTATTTGTTTTGTAAAAGATAATTGGGAATATGAAACATATTTCGTGTTGTTAATTGCTATAAATGGCACTGTATATAGTAAAGTAGATGCACGTATGCTGTCGTGCACATCAAAAAGGCAGTATCTGCTCACTTTAAAAGTAAGCAGATACTGCCTTTTGGCTTTGCAGAGCAGCATGTTTACCGTGATATAGCTGCATCTATAGCCTTTTGTTTAGCTAACAATAGTGTTGTATAAATTATAGAAATTACATATATTATACCAACCTTATATTAAACTATGTTTGTTAAAAAATATTGTAATATATATCTTTAAAAACAAACTACGTTGAATTGAAAAATGTACCTAATAAATACTTTGTTTTAATTTATTTTGATTTTATTTGTGTTTGCTCCTGGCAATGGCGTGCATATGGTAAGTAGGCCTACCAGGTAAACAAGGTAGGCTACATATTGAAACAATGTGTTGGTTTAATGTTGGGCAAGCGTCACAGACGGTGGGCCAACATTAAACCATTTTTTTAATGTAACATATTGACTGGGTAGTATTCAAATATTTATTTTCCATGATAACATGAAACTTCTGGTTGAACCGGCAGCATGCCCGGTCACTATATAAACTCAATTGCATGCGAGCGTGCAATCCTTGCCAGGGACACCTGGTGACTAAAAGCATCGTGCACTGCTTCCGATATTCACCAGGTGCGCTGTAAACCTAAGCTCCTCCACATTATCATGATTATCACATTACGTAATAACCCAGCAAACACGGAACATTTAATCAATGTTGTTTTGACGTTGGCCCAGCGTCGTAGACGATGGGCCAACGTCAAAACAACATTGGTTAAATGTCCCGTGTTTGTTGGTAAGGAGTAGAGGCTAAATATAAGCCTTTTCAGCAATGATTGACTATCTACATAAAAATCTGACGCCTATAGACGTCCGACGTCGAAAAACGCTTGGAAATCGTTACATTATTGGCTGAGAAATGTCTCTTAGAAATTCGTAGTAGAAGCTGCACCACTTCTACATTTTTTTCTTACAGTTCACCACTTCTACACTCGGAATTCTTGCTCGTTCACCCAGGTTGCCACGGGTCTGTCCACACCCGGTAAACACAAACATATGTATACCATTGTACATAGTTGGACCAACGTCGAATCCGGTAATTTTTAATTTGCTTAATTTTATCAATGGATTAATTTTCACAGGATGATATTTTTTGAAAAATAAATCAATTGAGTATAGGCCTACAAATTGTCTATGTGCCACCATCATGTAGCCTATGCTCCAATACTGTTTCGGAAACATTGGGCGTGTCATAACAGTTGATTAGTCTATCTAATTAAAATTAGATTTGAATTTGAATCATTTTTTATCAATAAGGAAAGGTCTATTTTTTAAGAGAAAAACATTTGTTGGAAACTGATTTTGGACTTTGATATCCATTCACTTAATCTCCTTACTTCTGCATTTTTTAAAATGTTCGTTGGCTAAGAAGTTTGAGAATATGCCATTTTACGTGCACACGGCCAAATAAATATTCAATCGAGTCCGTTCAGCATGTTTTCTACAAGTAATTACAAATTTGACAGATATGGTTTGAGCGCATATCAACCTGGCATAATGGCAGTCATTTATACACACTGGATATTTATTTATTTAAAAAAAAATCTTCAAATAATCTTTACAAAGTTTGTTTATGTTAATATATTCTAAGGCGGAATATTATAATCATTTTGCAGTTATATTTTTCTATTTATTTTTCATTCATTTCAAGTTGGAATTGCATACGCAATTTCCAGCTTCAAATGACGAAAAACATTGCTATTTATGAAAAAGAAACATCTCTGAAATAAAAAAACAGAGAATTTACGACAAAATATGTCATTATTTTCAGTGGAATGTTCCCAGCAGACAGAAGACGTTGAATCAATTTTGGGTTTACCGCTGGTCCAAAGTCATAGACCCTTCAACTGCCGGTGCCGATTATATTCTGGTTTCAATTTTTTTGTTACCACCTTTTTAAACATGCTAAAGAAAAAACGTGAGATCAATCAGCAAGATTTGAAAATAGTTGACCTCCATTTTGTCAAATAATAATAATTTTCACTCGCTTGAAGTTGTGGATTGCGTCAGCAAGACAAAGTGTGTGAAAATGGTAAAATGTTTTTTGCATTTAGGGTACAACTGTTTCTAATGAAACTCAGTTGTTAAAAAAATATAGATGGTGCATTTTTTTAGATAGGCCCTTACATCTATTTATAGTGTCGAGATCATAATTGAACCTATTAGTGATTTGTAAACAGAATGTACAGTTCGAAAGGAGTCTTTCATTAAGTGCGCTATCATTTTGTAGTCTTTATCTTATTTTCTCTCGTTTCCACAGCGAATCGTCTGGTATATATTGTGTGCCTGACCTATTCCTTTGGTATTCACAATACGGGCATTCTTGGAGAGTGTTCATTATTATACATGCAAAGTATCATTTTTTGGCCATGGAACGTTCGACAGAGTGCTAGTTTTCATTGTTGAGTCTCATGAATATACAGTTACACGATATGCTCTTGTTTGCACAATAAATTGTACGTTTTAATGAAATATTATTTTGTGTTGTTTATCCACTTACCTAAAACAGGTAAAGCTAGACGATCTGGTTTGACAGTTTGATCGCCAAGTTTTTTCATTTTTCACTTCAAGCTGTGTCTCGCTCAGCTTCAAGTGAGTGAAAATTATTCATATAAGTCGAATTGACGCCACGTTTTTTCATATTTTACAGCTGTGAAACATTTCACATTCTATATATTTTTAGGGTGATAGTGAAAAGGTTTTTTGATAGTTGTGCTTAGCGCGTGAAGTACGAATAAAAGACATTATTATAATAACCAATCCAGATCCGCCAAATCATTTTGAATTTCCATGCGCTGAGATACAGCAATATATAGAATGCCTGGAGAATGTGACCCCTCATCAGCTGATTGCTGTTTCAAGTCACATCATTCACGATGGACGTAATCACGATTCTGCTGTCCAGATAGATATAAAGAAATGGACACATGCGGAATGCAGTAAAGCAGAATTGAAAGTAAAAAACAGCAATCTTGTTAAATGGATAAAGGCAGACAAAACGAGACCTCGTAATGATCAACGCAATGATCAATCCATATACTCGCAAACAAGAAGAATGAGTTGTTTATTGAATCATGCTGGCTTACATGTATGCAGCAGGCACGAGACGTTGAACCGATGTTATATTAATGCTGGGCCAACGTCGCAGACGGTGGGCCAACAATAAAACAACATTCAACGTTTTGTGTCTGCTGGTTATTCACCACGATCCTACGTACACTGGAAACGCGAAACATTTACCAAATGTTCCTCCAATATTGGGCCAGCGTCGTAGATGTATTATAGTCAAGGAGCATCTAAAATCCGGTGCGATTTAAATGAAGAAAGTAAGCCACCTGTTTAAATGTGTTCACCATATACCAAACAATCAAAAAATGGTTGTTGGGAAATTGCTCAAATTTTTTTTATGAGCGTTTGAAAAAACAACAACGAATGCGGCATTTTGCGTACGTTTGAGAAAAACAAAACTGAACTTCCACATATAAATCACTGTAATTTTATGTCACTAGCGTGCTTCAATATGTATATATACCTAAGAACACAACTTAGGTAGGCAACCTTGCAAATAATTTGCAGGAAATGCCAAAAAAGCGAAAATCCAAGATGGCCGCCACGAATTCCTTATTTATAATATAACTTTTGAACAGTTTGTTCAAATTTAATATGTGACACATCGTTTCTAATAGCTTTCGGCATGCCAATTCCACTTCTGACAATATTTCATTGATTTAGGCTATACTTAGGTTGTTTATGTGAAGGTCAAGGTCAAATTCAACTTTTAAAAAGGCCTAACTTGCAGTGCGTTCAGAAACAAAAGTATATTGAAATATTGTGTCAATAGCTATCGGTAGGTAATATTGAATGTAGGGACAAGAAAAAAAAGTTGATTTAATTGCACATCACTAAACAAAGTTACAAGCACAAAGTGCGGTGGAGACAATAGCAACATAACTAATGCATATCAGCGGTCCTGGAATAGAGAGTTTGACATTTGATCAAGCGTTGGGATAAATGGAGTCACCCGCTTACTATTGTAACTCTAGAGACTATCCGACTCGAAGGTAGCAGAGTGATAGGCCAATGTGTTTTAGAATTCAATTGCTCAGTGACACAAATGCGCTATAGGCCTATTTACCAGGAAAGCCCAGAGAGGAAGAGCTCTGCACAGGGCGAGCGAAGAGAATTCTCAGTGACCCTCCATGCTCAATCACGAACCAACAACATCACGTCATCAGCCGTATATCACTCATTTGTTTTACTTAGAAACACATTATCCCTTTGATGTATTGCAATTACTTGTATCTTAGTAAATATGTAGATAATACAAAGTATTGGAATCGATGAAATGATACATACAATCAAACTAATTATTATAAGACCAATGTTATGAAGTTGAAAACACCATAATAATCTGATCTGTAACATATAAAGGCCCTGCATGAAACTGGGAATATGTTAGGAAGTTATGCTTTTGCTCTGAATGAGATAAAGTTGTGCTGGTCACTTCATTCGTGTGTTATTGGGAACAACAAACAAAAATAAAGATGATATCTCGGAGTATCATCAATGCAGGAGTTCCTCAGGTCATCGTATTTGGTCCAGTAGGTTATATATTGTTCATATAAATGACCTGCAGACTAGATTACCACTATATAAATATGTGGATGACAGCACTGAGTGGGAAGTATGTTCTCCGTCAGCACTTGACAGCCAGATTCAACAGACTGCAACTGAAGCTGTTGAATGGTAGGATAACAAACTCATGTGTTGCAACTGTGATAAGACAAAATAACTTCTTGTGTTTCGGGGAGTATCCCTCCCGATATCCCAGCTATAACAACCAAAGAGAAAACCATAGAGAGAGTTACATCTACCAAGTTGCTGTGCTAGCTGAGTCGATATGTAACATCAGGAGGCCAACATGTGCACTTCCGGATGAAAGCATGAAAACTTGCATATAGGGGGTTCGGAGCATGCTGAATCCGATTAGGACCGGATCCACGCTGTCAAAAAGAGTGATCAGTCCCCAAATCGAAAAATACAAAATGGCCGCCATCAAAATAAATGCAATTCTATTTTTGGTTGTACCGTTGTTATTTTTAATTAAAATGTCAATTTTGGTTGCAAATTGTAAGTTTTGGAGACCCATGGGCATAATACTGTCACACACAACTTTCAAAATGGCCGCCATTTATTTTAAAAAAATTGGAACAACAAAGAAATTATATGAAGTATTTATAGTGTTAACATGGGTATGGCTTAGTTTCAAATCAAAGTTTTGTCACTCTGTCACCACATAACTGATCCATTATTATGTAGGCCCATGTGATTCTACCTTTCGAACTAAGATTCTATGTATTATTTAAACATTTTTAAGCAGGCTGTACAACTCAAGTGCAAGGTTAGTTAAAAGTCAGCATGGTTACAATATATCGGGTTAACATAAGTAGGCCTATGGCTAATTTCTACACCAATTTTTTCACTCTGTCACCACATAAATGATCCATTAATATGTCTAGGCCCATGTGATTCAACAATTTTAAGAGTCTATGTACTCGCATGTCCAGCCAGGCTGTACAGCTCAAGCCTAAGGTTAATTAAATGGCATCATGCACAAGTGGGCTAACCCACATTTTGACGATTTCGAGAAAAAATCGCGCAGCAACATGGAGTACAGGATAAAACGAATAAATACAAATTAACAAAAAAAGGTAACAAAATCAGTGACCATATGGTCTAACCCTGAATGTGAAACTCGTATATTGATCAAGTTGTTGCTATCAATGGCATAATATTTTCACTGTTTTTTTAATGTGGGTTAACCCACTTGTGCATGATGCCATCCAATTAAAAGTCCGCATGGATACAATATATCAGGTTAAAATAACTATGGCTAAGTTATATATCAAAGTTTTTTTTCATTTTGTCATCACATAACTGACCCATTAGGCCTAATATGTGTAGGCTCATGTGATTCCACCTTTCAAACTAAGATTCTATATATTATTTAAACATGTCTAACCAGGCTGTACAACTCAAGCACAATGTTAGTTGAAAATCAGCATGGTTACAAAATATCGGGTTAACATAAGTGTGGCTAAGCTCTCTACATCAACGTTTTTTTCACTCTCTCATCACATAAATGATCCATTATTATGTGTAGGCCCATGTGATTCTACATTTCAAACTAACAGTCTATGTATTTAAGCATGTCTGACCAGGCTGTACAACTGAAGTGTAAGGTTAATTACAAGTCATTATGGTTACTATATGATTATCTCTACATATCTGTCTACTACTAAGGAAACAGAGCTGACGTGTACATGGGAGATTGGTTTAATAACAATGACATCTTTCAGTGCAACGTTTTTTGCAGGCACAATTGATCAGTTCTCTGCATCCTTGTGAGGCTTCAGGGAGATAACTCCATAAAGGCACCTATTTACCCCAATTATCTAGTTTCCATCCCCACTCCAAGGGACATTGAAGAAAATGATTGTTTACAAAGCCTGTCCCCATATGTGGCCTGCTTGGTAAGCTGCTCGGTTTACATGTTGCCATAAGGCTGCATGTGATGGGGGTATACTTTCTAATTTTCTGTTTCCATGGGAAAACAGTAAGTTGTTGTATTGCTTTAATTAGCTGTAATGTACGTGAATAAATCAGAACCACATATCTCTCCAGAACTTTCATGTCTGCATCTGTCACCGCTGTTGTGATAATCTTTGAAATACCTGGTTTGCAGTGCCTCAGAGAATGACTTCCACGCTTCTCATGCTGTTTGCTTGCAAACTGAACAGAAAAAAAAATCATATAACATCCAGTACGTGCGTGCATGAGTAACTAACCCAGTAACCCAGTAATGAACATCCATCTCGATGGCGATAGTATGAGCCGCAGTATACACGAAATGAAGATCATGTCCAAAAGCCAAACAAATTTGTGTCAGTGGCATGTATCTTGTTTTTCCTTCCAAGTTTATAGGCGTGGAAGCAATGAAGAATCATTCTATAATCCACCTCTTCGTGAAAGCATGGCTCTAAATCAGATGTATCCAGTAAGGCTGATGAGGCTACATTTTGGCCTTTGGTTGTGAATAAAATCTCTGTCCTCTCTGGCATGTGCTTTAAGGCTATCACTCATGTGGGTAGGCCTACATGTATCCCATATAATACCTATGCTTTTTACATAGTCAAGCTGTTTATTTAGATATGGGACAAACACGTAATCGTGATAATTAGCATAGTCTCTGAATGTGTTTCGACATTTGTTGTCGTATTCGTTGGATCTAAGATATGAACAAGAGCAGCCCATCATATATTTTTACCTCCACTGTAGGTGCTGCCTCTAGACGCAGGGTTTGAGTTTCCAAACATTTCAACAAGTCCGATATTTCACCAAAACGCATTAACTAGTTTTCGGCTAAAGATAGTAGCCAACAATGGTTTTCATTTTCGAAAAACGTATTCATATCACCACTTGTTGCTTGACAAGCGATATACATTCCTGAAAAAAGGTGCAGGCCACTTTTCATGCTTTTTACTTTGTTTTTATACTTTGCTGTGGACGAATTTTTCCTTTCACTTGATTTTAATAATTGAAGAATGTTTTTTCTTAATATTATCATTCATTGAATGAAGAGGTGTGATTCGCAAAAGTCTCATGCTGTTCCCTTCCCATGGCATCTGCTCTTGTAATATGGTATATTGCATTTTCAAACAAGATTACCTTTGTGTCCAGTGCAAAGAGATGGTCACTTGTTTCTGTAAATTGCTTGCCTAACTCATTAAAAACATCTATCATAATTTGAACATTTGTTGCAAACCTCTGTGGTAGACAAAATTTGTTCATGCTGTTTATAACTACATATGGTGACGTTTGCAGTCGTTAGTAGAGTCAGCCAACCACAACCATCTCACCAGTGTCCTAAAGCGTTTAGCAGGGCTATTTCGATATGGAGTCCACCCCTCATAACACAATATTTGCTGTCACCATGGACATCTAGCCAAGACCACAGTATTTTTTTTGCAATAGCAAAGAGAGGTTGATCGACAGTCAATACTGGAACCTTTCCACGATTTACATATTCTGTAGCTTCAGCTATGACATCCATGCCATGCTTCACCAATGCTAGTGAATGTGCATTATCATGAAACAATGGCATGAGCCCAGATATTGTTGGTGGCCTTCGGGAGGCATCTTGTAATGTTGTAAAATGCGCTGACCAAGAAATATTATCATGTGCTCCCAATGTTGGTTTCTTCGACAACTCATTGACTACCTTTGCGCATGATAGCCGCTGCTCGTCATAGTCTCCTTTAGATTATTCTTGTATGCATGTCCCTTTGTTGTGTTTGGCATTGGAATATCATTCGGAAATGTGGCGGGCGGCACGAAATTGTTGTCAATGATAGGTGTATTACGTAATTATCCACCTGCAAATTCGTTAGTAACATGGCTGTTTTATTAAATTGACGTTTTTGATAATGTCGATGATGGGTTATGATCTATGTTGTCCAGGTTACCGGTTATGAAGAGGTATTGTAACTGTTGGACATACTACCTCAGACTGTTCAAATGTAATTGCACTGTTTGCTACATCTGTTTGAAGTTGTAATATTAGATCATATGATACAGAGCGTCTTTTATCAAATAAGATATCTATAAAATCACGTTTTCTAGTTTTGTTGTAAATAAGTAGCCCAATATGTAGAGGGAGTCTAGTTTCTCATTTTTATGCTGTGTCTTGTATGTGTGGAAATAAGTTCTCTTCTGCTACACCTATGTCTATGTTTCCTGCTCTAATAAGAACAACAGCATCACTCTCTTGATCCCGAGCTTTGACGTCCAACAATGTCTCACCAACGTCATATTTAAAGGGCAGCATGATATCATATTTGCCTTTATGTGCTTCCAAGTTTGGTATTTGTGTGAGAAGCTTCTCTTTCAAACATGTTGCATGTGTCCTTTTTGACATTTTCCCACCAAGCTGTTCAAGTTTTGACCTACATAGTTGCACTAGGTTCGAGAGCCTAAATATGTGTTCAGATTGATTTTCTGATTGATGTATTTCTTCAATGAAAGAAATTTGTTCTGCTAATGCTATGGCAGGGAAAATTTGTTTCGATTCGGCCTGCATTCGATATCTATCCCTGAAATGTGTCAGGCACTGTTTATGGCATGCTGCATCAATTGCAATCATGTCTCCAGATAATAGTTTTGCTAAAATACGTGTATCACGAAGTCATGGCGCCATCTTACGAACAGTCACATCAATTTTAAAACTGTCCAACTTAAATACTAATATTGATACCAGGACACAATGTCTGTGAAAAAATATGTTAATTGTATGCAAGTTTTCTTCTGAAATAAAAATAAATATGTGTACCAGAAGAAGTGGACTACTTTTTTAAATCACGGTTTTAAAGAAACACACTTTTTTTTATTTAGGGTAATATAAATAATCTTATTTGTGTTTCTGGCTTTAATTTACAATATTTAGCTGAACTTATTGCATATCCTATCTAATTGCCACCAAAATAATGATGTTTTCAAGTCAAAATAGCTCAAAAGCGTAATCAGGTATAGAATTATTAATTTCAATGGCGGCCATTTTGAATTTTTTGATTTTGAGAGTGATCCCTTATTTTGACAGCGTGGATCCGGTCCTAATCAGATTCAGCATGCTCCAGACCCCCTATATGCAAATTTTCATGCTTTCATCCGAAAGTGCACATCTTTTTGACATATCGACTCAGCTATGTGTGATAATTAGCAATGACTGAGGGTGAGTAAACACATAGCGATGATCCATCACATGTACTGTATTTGTGTACGTATTGTGACGCCCGAGGTAATGCACCACTGTATCTGTTCATGTCTTTTTCTTTATTAAAAGTACTAAATTCGTGACTGCAGTTTTAGTCATAATTTCGGTACTTTACTATTGTATTTTTCTTATATTTTAATTAACTATTGACAAGTGTCTTATATTATGTGTTATGTGTGTGATAATGATTAAGTAGGACGTGAAACGTTCACCCACTGTCAACATGTAATGACAGTGCCAGTATTAGTGTCAGTGTGAGTTTAGACAACCCTGCTCTAAACACGAAATTTGACTACTAATCTTATTGTATTCACGCTAAAACTTATTGCCTGATGTGCTATAGATTTTATAGTGTCAATTTCGGTAATTTATATAGTTTAACGATGTTTATTCACGCTGTAGTGAGTGAAAGTTTGTGTTTTGATTCAAGTCGATTTGAGCAGACATTGTGCAGTGTGAGCGATAATAGAAGGAGTTACCGATTAGTCATGTTTTATTACTTTAGAAGTGTTGTAAGCTGAGTAATGTTTATTGTGAAAGGTACAGCGTTATATTAGATTATTCTAGGTATATAATTCAGCATATTTTACTATCTTATTGTGTTAGGGTTGACCTCGGGAAATTAATAGTTATTTTCGTTATTTTTGGTTATTTTTAATGTTGCATGGGGCCTCATTACAATTTCCACAGATTTTTACATTGTTTACATTATTGCCGAGGGCTGTAACTCTACTTTTAGTTGAGATATTCAGATGAGCTTTGTGGTAGAATAATCTATGTTTATTCGGTCGTTTTATGATATAAGTGGTGTAATTTAACTATTTGAGAATGTTTCATATTTTGCTGTGATAGTTAGGTAGGTCTAGTGAGAAATGTCCATTCTGGCTAGATCTAGGAGTTGTGCAATGTGAAGCTATTTTGATAACGAAGGATTATTTTTAAGTTGTGATTACGCTTTGGGGTGTTTTATGTTACATAAAACGTTTCTAGATTAGTGGATATTATTAGTTGTTAGTATTTAGCAAGTTAAGGTGAATATTTTGATGATGACGTCACGTCCAGTGAGCTAGTGCATAAATAGCAGCCCCTCAGTGCTGCTGTTGGTTCCCTATCACTCCACTGCATGAGACAAGAACACGGTTGACGGTTGACGGTTGACGGATATCGGTTGAACTCCTGAACTCCTGTTCCCACAGAGAGCAGGGGCTCTGAAAGGAGCCGTTTTGTGAGACACATAAGGCAGTGGGCTTTCAATCATATCACTGAAGGAGACGGATTCTGGTCTTAAGCAATGAGCTCTCTATCATTACATTGCTAGCTTGGGTGATGGCACGGCGGACACGGATGGTTGGCTGACGATGACGGTTCATGATGGTGGTTTCAAACACACTGCTCAGAAAGCACAGCACATCTCAAAGGGTCAGTCCTTGCCCTTACTCTGGTGGCTGGTCGCCTCTGCCCTGGTTCCTTGTCTCCTGGACTTCTTGCCAATGCTTGTACAATCACCTACCTCACCAGGTGAAAAGAGAGAGGCACTATAAGGTTTATACCAGAACTAGTGCATAATCTCACGTCAGCTCTCTCTGCTGTTGGTAGTTGGCAGTAGAGCCCTACCAGTGAAGATCAAAACATCTCACTCCCTCTCTGAATATGAAGACGCCAGCTATTAGGTTGGACAATGATGACCTCTCTCCATGTGAAGACGCCAGCTAGGGTTGGCAATGATGAATTAGGGAAGTGAAGAGTGATGAAGTTGGCTACAAAGCGATGCCATAAAGTGATGTTCAGTATTATATCCCCCCCCCCCTTATGAAGTCGAAGATACAAGTGCCCAGCTTGTTTATGAAGATACAAGTGCCCAGCTTGTTTACGAAGATACAAGTGTAGTGCTTGTTTATGAAGATACAAGTGCCCAGCTTGTTTATGAAGATACCTATTAGTCAGTGGGCTTTATAAGCCTTGATTGTCCCCATTTTGTTGACCTGAGGGATAATTCGTCGGGCCATAATACTTCTCCTATGCGTAGCATGTGCTAAGCGATTTTAGTCGTGAGTCATGTTGCATAGAAGTCTTGATTTATGGTTTATATAGACCTTTCATTTAGGATTGGTTATTCACTCACGAATTTAGGTCAATAATCTGTGTGGGTTATGACATTGAGCGGGGCTCAATGTTGTTTTTATGGAACCCTTGGGCATACAGATATATACCCTGTAGTATTTTAAGTTTGGTGTTTGATGCAATTCGCTGTAGCATGAGATGCCATTCCTGCGATGTGTGGTACCTGTGATGTTTTTATAGTTATTTGGTTACTTTGAGGTCTTCACTACTAAATTCTTAGATTGATATAAATTGTCAGTTTTACGTGAGGTGGTATTAAATATTAGGCATATTTAATATCGCGTTTCACATTAGTTTCAGATAAGTAGTTCAGTGGGACTGAGCTTGGTTGTTGGCCGTGTTTAGGAATAGTCAATGATTAGAATCTAGCCTTTGCTGAACAAATTATATTTGACAGCAGGATTCGCAATGTTGCGAGTGGGTTGGTAGCATCAGCGATAGAGCTTCCTCCAGACTAGATTGGGTTATGTCCTAGATCGGTTGAAGCCACAGTATTACAGACCCGTACCTTTAGTGATATTTACTATAACATATATTGGGTGGACAGTAGATAAAGTGGGAAATGAGTTGATAAAGTTATTCTGTTTCAAAGTTAAGAGTATTTGAGTAGTAAAATCACTGACAGTAGTGTGCTGTAATGTGATGGTTTATATAGAAACCATGATTTCAGTTGTCATACACAGCCATATGTATGAGATGTAAATAATGAGAGTGTACTTCTCCTGTGTGAGAATTCTGTGATTGTAGTTGTAGCATGTTCTTTTTGTGTATATAATAAAGTATTAAGTGAGAAATAGTTTTTATTCTTGAATGCGTACTCTTAAAATTTGGGATCATTGTTGCTTAATAATTCCGCAGCGTTTTCTTAATCGTTTTGAAGCGTTTTCTTTGTAATTATTTGGCGTATTTTGGACATATTTTAAGATGAGTATTTTTAATTGATGTCTAATGACATCTGGTGTCAGAACCTGATTTTCACTCTCAGTAAACTTTTCTTTGTTTATTTGCGAGTGATTTCTATTATTTTATTTGGATTAAGCAGTTGGAGAGTAGTTGACCGAGGGTCATAATATAATTCTAATATGTGACCGTTCGCGCACCCATCCTTTACCGCTCGGGCAGTGTGCGAACGAGTGTGCTCTGCACCCTGATAGGGAGTCGCTTGAGGGGTGAGTGCCGTCAAATTTCTGGTGTCAGTAAGTGGGATTCATTTGACAGAATAGTTGAATTCCTTGAGTTCCCTTAGATTTGGGGCATTCATTTATTATTTTGTCATTGGGTCCAGTGAAACAAACCCCTTTCGCCTTTAGCATAGTTGATGTTAGTTGATATTTAGGAAGCTCTATACTATAGCTTCTTAAGCTCTGAAGATAAATCTGTATTACCATTTTATTTTAGACATGAGGCCACACTATTGAGTGTATGAAGACAAATACTACCCAGTATTTCTATGATGACATGTCCACAGATTTTCTATTTCAGAAATTCTATTTCAGATATTTTATTTCAGACATGAGGCCACACCATTGAGTGTATGAAGACAAATACTACCCAGTATTTTTTATGATGTCATGTCCAGGGATTTTCTATTTCAGAAATTCTATTTCAGAAATTTTATTTCAGACATGAGGCCACACCATTGAGTGTATGAAGACAAAATACTACCCAGTATTTTCTATGAAGTCATGTCCACAGATTTTCCATTTCAGAAATTCTATTTCAGATATTTTATTTCAGACATGAGGCCACACCATTGAGTGTATGAAGACAAATACTACCCAGTATTTTTATGATGTCATGTCAACAGATTTTCTATTTCAGAAATTCTATTTCAGATATTTTATTTCAGACATGAGGCCACACCATTGAGTGTATGAAAACAAAATACTACCCAGTATTTTCTATGAAGTCATGTCCACAGATTTTCCATCTCAGAAATTCTATTTCAGATATTTTATTTCAGACATGAGGCCACACCATTGAGTGTATGAAGACAAATACTACCCAGTATTTTTATGATGTCATGTCAACAGATTTTCTATTTCAGAAATTATATTTCAGATATTTTATTTCAGACATGAGGTCACACCATTGAGTGTATGAAGACAAATACTACCCAGTATTTTCTATGATGTCACAGATTTTCTATTTCAAAAATTCTATTTCAGATATTTTATTTCAGACATGAGGCCACACCATTGAGTGTATGAAGACAAATACTACCCAGTATTTTCTATGATGTCATGTCCACAGATTTTCTATTTCAGAAATTCTATTTCAGATATTTTATTTCAGACATGAGGCCACACCATTGAGTGTATGAAGACAAATACTACCCAGTATTTTTATGATGTCATGTCCACAGATTTTCTATTTCAGAAATTCTATTTCAGATATTTTATTTCAGACATGAGGCCACACCATTGAGTGTATGAAGACAAATACTACCCAGTATTTCTATGATGTCATATCCACAGATTTTCTATTTCAGAAATTCTATTTCAGATATTTTATTTCAGACATGAGGCCACACCATTGAGTGTATGAAGACAAATACTACCCAGTATTTTCTATGATGTCATGTCCACAGATTTTCTATTTCAGAAATTCTATTTCAGATATTTTATTTCAGACCTGAGGCCACACCATTGAGTGTATGAAGACAAATACTACCCAGTATTTCTATGATGTCATATCCACAGATTTTCTATTTCAGAAATTCTATTTCAGATATTTTATTTTAGACATGAGGCCACACCATTGAGTGTATGAAGACAAATACTACCCAGTATTTTCTATGATGTCATGTCCACAGATTTTCTATTTCAGAAATTCTATTTCAGATATTTTATTTCAGACATGATGACACACCATTGAGCGTATGAAGATAAAATACTACCCAGTATTTCCTATGATGTCATTTCCACATAGATTTGATAGCAGATATTTCATTTTCCATATGAAGACACACCATTGAGTGTTATAAAGATAAATACTACCCAGTATTCCTATGATGTCAGTTCCACATAGATAGATTTCAGTACAGATATTTGGTTTACCATATGAGGATACACCATCAAGTGTTTGGATGAAAAAAAAACTATGCAGTTTTGCTTTGAAGTCATATCCTTCTATCAGTATTTTTCATTGTGAGGATACACTATTTTAGTGTTTACATGAGAATAAATACTATTTTGCAGTTCACTGCAACCTTCGTGAGAAAATACATGTACTGTGAGAGTAAACTCACTGTTGAAAACAAAATCTGATACAGGCATATTATTACCTGTATTTTAGCTAAGTGAAACCAATCATTATATATAATTGGTGATAATGGCATATCAGGGACAAGACAACACAGCAATTATTCTACATGGACAACCAGACAATCCTGAGATAGGGCCACTTTACAGTAATCAACCTGACAGGGTGATGATACCATCCCCTATGAGACATCCCACCAATGCAATGGAGCCAGCAGCAGCTAATGTCGCATCAGACTTATCCAGCTATGGTACAGTTGAGGTGGAAGTCGTTAAGAATAAGATCGCTGCTTCTCCAGCAGTTGGTATTTCGAGGAATGATGATCTGATGCCAAGGCATAATCAGTCCAGTGAGTTTAAGCTCCCTTCTCATGTACCCAGTTATATGCATTCTTATTCGGTGGCCAGGACAAAAGAACAACCAAATGTTCTTTCAAACAAAGTTACAGCAATGGAACAACGTCTTGACCAGATAACTGATGACTTAGCACTTTTAAGACAAGATATAGCTTGTATTGGAACAGAGACATCTCAAATACAATCTAAAATGTCGGAGAATATTTCGAGTTTAAAAATTGGTTTAGATAATGTCCTCAGGGGACTTAGTCAGCCAACATACTCCACAGCTCCAACAGTGTCATCTGCACCTAACCATAACATTAGAGAGCCCTCAGCGCCAAGGCATGAACCACCTATTTCATATTACAATACGGAATCAGAGCAGCCACGAAGGAAATTATATGGCAAACCTAGCTTTGGTGTAGAAGATTCAGCTACAGGCACATCAACATTTCCCATGATGACAGAGAAAATACAGAATAGACCTGTTAGACATAGATTGCCTCAACAAATTCCAGTAGATTACTTGACGAATACCTCAAGATCTCAGACGTATGGGAGGAATCCGGAACCATTTAGGCGACCATGCAGATCTTTAACTAGGCAACCAAGTCAAGCATACCAAATTACAGATACAGAAGCTAGTGATCATGGTAGTGATGAAATACACTGCTCGATTACACATCAAAATAGAAGTGAAAACAGATGTTACCATCTAAAATTACCAGCATTTACAGGACAGGAATCATGGGAGGTTTATTTCAACCGATTCGAAGATGTTGCAGTACAAGAAGATTGGACAGATAAAGAAAAATTAAGAGAATTGCTACCAAAATTACAAGGAAAAGCAGGAGATTTTGTATTCAGCCAATTGTCATCTACTACTAGAAGAAATTTCCCTGCACTAATAAATGAAATCAAACATCGTTTTAGAAAAGTTGAGTTGACAAGAAGTTATGGGTCACAGTTTAGTAACAGAAATCAGAATCCAGGTGAGCCAGTGGAAGATTTCGCAGCTGAGCTTAAACGGCTTTATCACAAGGCATATCCAAAGCGAGATACTGAAACGAGACGTGAAGACCTACTTCGACGATTCTTAGATGGTAGTTTTGACCACAATGCAAGTTTTCAAGTTGAATATGTCAAGCAACCAACAGACATAGATGAAGCTGTATTTGAATTGGTAACATTTCAAGAGAGTAAGAAACATCCTACAGAAAATCACAAGTCTAAATTTCAACAACCAGCGCGTAAGGTTAATGATTCTGCAATTGATTCTGGTGATGATAGTGGTGAAGACCTGTGTGGCATATCATATCCCAAGAAAAGGACAGCCCCTTTAGTGTGTACTAACTCCAAAACTCAAACAACCACAAATGGAGATACATTGGAAAACAAGATCATAACTGTGATCACCCATCTTCTACAAAATGGAACCATCTCTAAACATCCTTCACAGATGACAGCTACAAATTCTGAAAAATCAAAGAGCAGAGAATTTAGCTTGTGTTACAGGTGTAGAGAACCCGGTCATTTTTCATTTGAATGTCCAAATCCTCATAAAGAGCATAGCATACAGTGATATAGTTCCAAAGCACATTATTCGTGTTATGTGAACCCTGAGTTTTACGCTGGACAGAGGGTGTATACCTAACAAAACCCCAGCTAATATTAAAACCAGATCAAACCAAAATGCAAAGTTAAGAAAAACAGCCTTAAAATAGTAACATTTCACAAATTGTTGCTCAATAACCATGCTATGATTTCCCTATGAAGACGCATGGTATATCCATGTTATGATGTCCCTATGAAGATACATGGTATAGCCATGCTATGATGTCCCTATGAAGACGCATGGTATATCCATGTTATGATGTCCCTATGAAGACCCATGGTATATCCATGCTATGATGTCCCTATGAAGACCCATGGTATAACCATGCTATGATGTCCCTATGAAGACCCATGGTATATCCATGCTATGATGTCCCTATGAAGACCCATGGTATAACCATGCTATGATGTCCCTATGAAGACCCATGGTATATCCATGCTATGATGTCCCTATGAAGACCCATGGTATAACCATGCTATGATGTCCCTATGAAGACCCATGGTATATCCATGCTATGATGTCCCTATGAAGACCCATGGTATAACCATGCTATGATGTCCCTATGAAGATACATGGTATATCCATGCTATGATGTCCCTATGAAGACGCATGGTATATCCATGCTACGATGTCCCTGTGAAGACGCATGATATAACCATGTTGCGATGCCCCAGAGATCTCCAGTGACGATTCGCCCACCAAGAAGCAGAAGAAAAGAAGATGTGATGTCCAACTCGATTCAATTACCTCCCCTGATGAAATGAGTTGAAAACCTGCCTTCACAAAAATAACAAGACCAGAATCAAACTGTATGATTTTACTGGTGTAAATAAACAGGCAGGGTATGAGTGTCACCACATTTAAAAGTGACGCTCTAGTGAAGCTGATGGAGAATTGGCACACCAATGGAAGGATACCAGATGGACGCAGGATGCAGCCCAAAATTGACGTGGAAGAATATTCCCAACAGAAGACGACGTGTTACAGATCCCACCCCCCCCCCCCCCCCTGGTTTAAACAGACATTCTTAAAGACTCTTTTTCAGTGATATGTTTCTGCGTGTACATCCCACATTTCAGAAAGACTATTTTTATAGACTTTATCATTATTGAGTTAATGTATGTATATGTATTTTTCACACACTTAATCAGATATTATTAAATCTTTACAGGGACGTAAAAGATTAGAACAGAGGGTAGTGTGACGCCCGAGGTAATGCACCACTGTATCTGTTCATGTCTTTTTCTTTATTAAAAGTACTAAATTCGTGACTGCAGTTTTAGTCATAATTTCGGTACTTTACTATTGTATTTTTCTTATATTTTAATTAACTATTGACAAGTGTCTTATATTATGTGTTATGTGTGTGATAATGATTAAGTAGGACGTGAAACGTTCACCCACTGTCAACATGTAATGACAGTGCCAGTATTAGTGTCAGTGTGAGTTTAGACAACCCTGCTCTAAACACGAAATTTGACTACTAATCTTATTGTATTCACGCTAAAACTTATTGCCTGATGTGCTATAGATTTTATAGTGTCAATTTCGGTAATTTATATAGTTTAGCGATGTTTATTCACGCTGTAGTGAGTGAAAGTTTGTGTTTTGATTCAAGTCGATTTGAGCAGACATTGTGCAGTGTGAGCGATAATAGAAGGAGTTACCGATTAGTCATGTTTTATTACTTTAGAAGTGTTGTAAGCTGAGTAATGTTTATTGTGAAAGGTACAGCGTTATATTAGATTATTTTAGGTATATAATTCAGCATGTTTTACTATCTTATTGTGTTAGGGTTGACCTCGGGAAATTAATAGTTATTTTCGTTATTTTTGGTTATTTTTAATGTTGCATGGGGCCTCATTACAATTTCCACAGATTTTTACATTGTTTACATTATTGCCAAGGGCTGTAACTCTACTTTTAGTTGAGATATTCAGATGAGCTTTGTTGTAGAATAATCTATGTTTATTCGGTCGTTTTATGATATAAGTGGTGTAATTTAACTATTTGAGAATGTTTCATATTTTGCTGTGATAGGTAGGTAGGTCTAGTGAGAAATGTCCATTCTGGCTAGATCTAGGAGTTGTGCAATGTGAAGCTATTTTGATAACGAAGGATTATTTTTAAGTTGTGATTACGCTTTGGGGTGTTTTATGTTACATAAAACGTTTCTAGATTAGTGGATATTATTAGTTGTTAGTATTTAGGTGAATATTTTGATGATGACGTCACGTCCAGTGAGCTAATGCATAAATAGCAGCCCCTCAGTGCTGCTGTTGGTAGTTGGCAGTAGAGCCCTACCAGTGAAGATCAAAACATCTCACTCCCTCTCTGAATATGAAGACGCCAGCTATTAGGTTGGACAATGATGACCTCTCCCTATATGAAGACGCCAGCTATTAGGCTGGACAATGATGATTTCCTTATATGAAGACGCCAGCCATTAGGCTGGACAATGATGATCTCCTTATATGAAGGCGCCAGCTATTAGGCTGGACAATGATGATCTCCTTATATGAAGACGCCAGCTATTAGGTTGAACAATGATGACCTCTCTCCATGTGAAGACGCCAGCTAGGGTTGGCAATGATGAATTAGGGAAGTGAAGAGTGATGAAGTTGGCTACAAAGCGATGCCATAAAGTGATGTTCAGTATTATATCCCCCCCCCCCCTTATGAAGTCGAAGATACAAGTGCCCAGCTTGTTTATGAAGATACAAGTGCCCAGCTTGTTTACGAAGATACAAGTGTAGTGCTTGTTTATGAAGATACAAGTGCCCAGCTTGTTTATGAAGATACCTATTAGTCAGTGGGCTTTATAAGCCTTGATTGTCCCCATTTTGTTGACCTGAGGGATAATTCGTCGGGCCATAATACTTCTCCTATGCGTAGAATGTGCTAAGCGATTTTAGTGGTGAGTCAAGTTGCATAGAAGTCTTGATTATGGTTTATATAGACCTTTTATTTAGGATTGGTTATTCACTCACGAATTTAGGTCAATAATCTGTGTGGGTTATGACATTGAGCGGGGCTCAATGTTGTTTTTATGGAACCCTTGGGCATACAGATATATACCCTGTAGTATTTTAAGTTTGGTGTTTGATGCAATTCGCTGTAGCATGAGATGCCATTCCTGCGATGTGTGGTACCAGTGATGTTTTTATAGTTATTTGGTTACTTTGAGGTCTTCACTACTAAATTCTTAGATTGATATAAATTGTCAGTTTTACGTGAGGTGGTATTAAATATTAGGCATATTTAATATCGCGTTTCACATTAGTTTCAGATAAGTAGTTCAGTGGGACTGAGCTTGGTTGTTGGCCGTGTTTAGGAATAGTCAATGATCAGAATCTAGCCTTTGCTGAACAAATTATATTTGACAGCAGGATTCGCAATGTTGCGAGTGGGTTGGTAGCATCAGCGATAGAGCTTCCTCCAGACTAATTTGGGTTATGTCCTAGATCGGTTGAAGCCACAGTATTACAGACCCGTACCTTTAGTGATATTTACTATAACATATATTGGGTGGACAGTAGATAAAGTGGGAAATGAGTTGATAAAGTTATTCTGTTTCAAAGTTAAGAGTATTTGAGTAGTAAAATCACTGACAGTAGTGTGCTGTAATGTGATGGTTTATATAGAAACCATGATTTCAGTTGTCATACACAGCCATATGTATGAGATGTAAATAATGAGAGTGTACTTCTCCTGTGTGAGAATTCTGTGATTGTAGTTGTAGCATGTTCTTTTTGTGTATATAATAAAGTATTAAGTGAGAAATAGTTTTTATTCTTGAATGCGTACTCTTAAAATTTGGGATCATTTTTGCTTAATAATTCCGCAGCGTTTTCTTAATCGTTTTGAAGCGTTTTCTTTGTAATTATTTGGCGTATTTTGGACATATTTTAAGATGCTAATCTAAATTGATGTCTAATGACATCTGGTGTCAGAACCTGATTTTCACTCTCAGTAAACTTTTCTTTGTTTATTTGAGAGTGATTTCTATTATTTTATTTGGATTAAGCAGTTGGAGAGTAGTTGACCGAGGGTCATAATATAATTCTAATATGTGACCGTTCGCGCACCCATCCTTTACCGCTCGGGCAGTGTGCGAACGAGTGTGCTCTGCACCCCGATAGAGAGTCGCTTGAGGGGTGAGTGCCGTTACATTATTTTGAAGCGGGCAGGTGGTATCATAAGGATACGTATCACTTGACCTCTCACTCTTGGAATGTGCCTGTCAAGTGTGGCACACGGGCCTCTCTGTTTCAGATTCTGACAATCTGGAAGGGATTCAGAAGAGGGTGATGAAGATCGCATTCCTAGAGCTATCCTATAATTGCGCCTTCGATCACCCGTGCCAGCATCAATACCCTACACACCCTCATTATTTCAGGAACAAACTAGATTCCTAAAAACTTAACTTTAGTCGTGATCAGCAGGCAAAGGGTTAAAAGCTGGTTATATCAGGCCATTAAAATATAAAAAACAGTACCATAGTCGACATCAGTGCTCTAAGGGTTAACCCTTACAGCGCGCGGATCGACATTAGTCGTCAGAATCTGATGTCTGTAGACTTCAGATTCTGACGACTATTAAAAGTCGTTCCTCGCACTGTAAGAGTAAACATATTTCTGATGGCTGTATAACCATAACATAGGTATTCAAATGAATCGGAAAGAACTCACGAAGACATTCATGATGATTTCAAATTGAAAAAAAAAACATTTGGTCTCCAAGTTTTTTTCAAAAAGAATTCGTCGCTTTAAGGGTTCCTACAGTTCTACACGAGGTACTCGATTATTGCACTCTTCTCATCTTCATCAGTTTAACGCTGGGGACTGCTATATACTACGCAGTAAACATGAGGCATTGAACCAATGTTAGTTTGATGTTGGCTCAGCGTCGTAGACGATGGGCTAACATCAACCCAACATTGGTTCAAAGTCTCGTTTCCAGCAAACACTGTGCAATAAACCAATGTTGTTTTAATGCTGTTCCAGCGTCGTAGACAGTGTGCCAGCATTCAAACAACATTGGTTTAATGGACTGTGTTTGATGGGGTAATTACCCCTTTTACCGCTAATCACGACTATTATATAGTCTTTTGTATTTTTTGGTTTCACTAACGGATCAAATCACGGTTATTGGGAAATAAATGAGTTTTAAAACATCAAGATTTATAAATGTTTGGTGTCAAATGTGAGTAATTTCCACCCATTTGAAGTTGTGGGTCGCGGTAGCAAGACACAACTTCAAGAAGGTGAAAATAAAAAATTAAAACGTAAGGGTTACAAAACGCTTGCTTTAAACAAGCACACATTATACGAGCCGTTTTAGATCTAGATATAAGTTTAGGTGGTTACGGTGTGTTAAAAAGGAATTGTGATGTTTTTAATATATATATTAGGCTATAACCTAAATTTAGAGTAAATTTTGATATGCATTGCCATAACGTCTCACTACACATATTATAATGCCACTCACATATATTTACATGTATTATTTAATGCAAAATACATTTTATTGGATTTTGTTTTCGTGTGATCTGAAAAATATATTCAATTCTGTAATCAAAAGAGAAAACCTTGTTCCATTCTGACGATTAGCAACCTCACAAACACAAATTGAAGTTCCCCTGTTTTTCTATTTTATGTTGAGAAATGACATGTTTTCTCTTTTTTCGAGCCATGTCTACCGGTTGTCTATTTTTTCAGATATTCATCTTGAGATTATGAATTTAACGATGGTACTTTTTATGGAATTGTATGTCCCGTCATTATGCAAACAAAAATGAGAAACATAGATAATAAAGGGATATAAATCAATCCAGGAATGTCACTGACCTTAGTTGACTTTATAACTACATGTAAGATTGTGCTATATGGGCGCATCCTGGGTGTGTAGGCCGTAATTGAACATTCATCGGTCAGTGTCGTTAATTGTGTAATAAAACATGGTAATATAAATGTTATTGATAAATGGGCGCACTATTGATAAAGAATTAAAAAAGAAAATTATGTGAGGGCAAAAAAGAGGAAATTGAGACACGAACATAACGTCTCACCATACATAATACCTCTCCCATAAACTTATTTAGATGTATTGTGGCCCACACGCTTGGGCCTGCCAGCGTTTTTTTTCAAAATAAAGAGAAGGGCGCTACCACTCACTTCCCGATACCTAAGACCAGTCAGGGGGGGGGGGGGGATCACGCAGGGATGGGGTGACTCAGTTAGTGCCAGGGAGGCATTGTGTACTTCAATAACTACTCCTTTATTTTCTTCCTGGGGATCCTTTGGTGGCAGGATGTCTATATTTTGCTACACACATTAGTGTATCACAAGTATCCCTGTGTGTCAGGTGATGTATATTCAGCAAACATGATACACTGACCCCATGCTGGGTTAATGTTGGCCCGCCGTCTCCGACGTCGGTCCAAGAATAACCCAGCATTGGATCAATGTATCGTTTTTGCTGGGATATAGGGCTATATAAAAAAAACATCCTAGCAGACACTAGACGTTGGACCGACGTTAAACCAGCATTGATTCAAGTCTTTTTTCTGCTGGGATAGAGAGGTAAGTTATTTTAGAACCATCCGATGCAAGAATACAATATACAATTTATTTTAAAAAAACACTCGTAGAACCACTCTATGGTCAAGATTCAGAATTGAAAAAAGAGGATTATATATAAATTTGGCGTGCGTCCCACAAATCATAGATGAATTAATTAGGGCATGTCCAAAATTTAACAAGGGGGTTTAGATTGAAAGTAAAGACACTTTAGATGACAATATTGGGGTTTGACACACAAAATTTAGTAGAGTTAATTTTGAGTGTCAAAAAAATACATGTTGACAATTTTGATGTATCTTCAGGCAATTTAGTTTTGGAAATAACCTGATCCTTCCCCCCTTTAGATCCGCCACTGTTGATGCGTCAAATAATGAATTTGTATTCTGCGCAGTGTTTTGTGGTAGAACCACAACTATTATTGGGAGATTTACACAGTGTTTCTCTATTTTAGTTTTAGGGGGTGTATCTGTTGAATATGCCACTGATATCAATATTATATAACACATTTGATATTATGCGGCTTTATATACACTCCATATTGAGAAAGTTGTGAGAAAGCTGGATTTATTATAAAAGTATACTATATACTATACAATAAACAACCTAGGGAAAGTAGGTCTACATTAATTTTCAGGTAGGGTGGGGGGGTGAAACATTCACATGGCTTAATAAATACGTACGAACCATCATAGTGGAACAAACATTTTTACCCCCCCCCCCTCTGAATATCAATGTACTTTCCGTGATGAGTCATTTACTATATTCCTGATAATGACGTATGCTACTAATATACTATGCAATAAACAAGTAAGGGAAAGTAGGTCTACATTAATTTTCAGGCCAGGGGGGGGGGGGAAATCACATTGGTAAATTAATACGTACGAACCGTCATTACATGGGGGAACACACATTTATACACCCCCCCCCTCCCCGAATATCAAGGTACTTCCCCTAACCTGATAAAATGAGTCATTTACCATAATGACGATTTTTTTGTTGCGTGTATATACATTGTTAACACATCAAACCTGATATTTGTCTCACATGCCCCCCCCCCCCTCCCTCTATATGTCACAGTTTTTGTCACATTCTTCCGCATTCTGACCTCAGAGATTATATGATTATATGATTATATGATATACATTGCTTCCGGGATTCACCAGGTTCGCTGTAAACCTGTGTTCCTTCACACTATACTCAGATTAGTATGGCTTGCATTTGCTAGTTTTCATCACCTAGAAAATATGAAACATCAAGGCCCTGTATTGATTTTGGCCCACAGTCACAGATTTTTCTTACCTATGCTTTACTCGTCATAGCTCTTATCACTGATTACTACTTATATTTTAGTTTAGACTTTCAACTCTTGCTTCAAAAACTGGTATGGACAGGACAAGAAACGGAAGCGAAAATCTCAATAAAGACCAAGCGCCAAATATTTACCTTTCAGTACGGCGATGGACCATAGACGTCAGATTCTGACGTCTAAAGTCGACCCCCGCACTGAAATAATTAAACATGCATGTATACTATCCGTAGACACATAAGGTACATAGCTATTTAAATTAAATCAAATGAAGCGGAAAGAGCCAACTTAGACATTCATGATGATTTCAAATTGAATAAGATCTCTTGGTTAATATTAAAATATTTCAGCGTTGTAAAGGGTAATTGAGACATGTAATGTTGGTTTATTTTTTGATATTTTTTATTGCAAGGAAATAAATGTATAAGCTTCACGTGCAACTGAATTGTGAGAGATAGTACCTATTGATTTTCTTTAATGTGCAAAAATGTGGTCCGCGAAAGAAGCGAAAACATTTTTTCAATTAATTAATTTGGGGTGAAACGGAAAGAGCAGTATTTTTTGTGGATCGATGATTATCATAATTATTGTTCGTATTAAAAAGTATCAACAAACAATGGCTGCGATAATTATTTTAACCCTTGAAGCCCTGAACTAAAAACAATTTAAATTTTTACCCACTGGAAGTTGTGTCTCGCTACCGCGACACACAACTTCAAGTGGGTGAATATTTCCCATATATCTTTAATTTGAGACCGAACATTTACAAATCTTGATGTCTAAACACACATTTCGCTCCCAGAAGAACAGAACGATAATTTAATCGGCTAATAAAACGAATTAAAAACGATTATAGTCGTACTTTAAGAGTTAATTATACACTGTTTTATGGCTTGTGTCTTAACCCTTACAACGCTGAATTAATTTTGTTAAAAAACATGACTAAAGGGTTTTTTCAATTTGAAATCATCATAAATGTCTTAGTTAGCTCTTTCCGATCCATTTGAATACCTATGTTATGGGTCTACGGCCATTACAAATATTTTTTACTCTCACAGTGTGGAGATCGACATTAGTCGTCAGAATCTGACGTCTACAGACGTCAGATTCTGACGTCTAAAGTCGATCCCCGCGCTGTAAGGGTTAAGATACAGGGCATGCTTTAGCTTCAGATATGATTGATCTACAGTATAATCGTGCAGTTATCGTCGACATCTACATACCCATCAAAATTAGTTTCCCTTTGTTTTTCTCGTCTGACTTGATGTAATAATTGAGCATGCATCTAGGCCTGCATAGCCACTTGTAATATATTCGCTCACCCTCATAATTAAAGGACATGCTCTTCTTTTTGATCCGTTTTAATCACACTGCACATTAATCCAATGTTGTTTTAATGGTGGTCCTGCGTCGCAGACGGTGGGCCAGCATTAAAACAGCATTGGTTTAATGTACAGTGTTTGCTGGGGTAATGACCTCTTTCACCCCTGATCACGACTACAGTCTTTTGCATTTTTTTGTTTTACCAACGGATTATTCAGGGTCATTGGGAATGAAATGAGTGTTTAAATTTAACGTCAAGATTTGTAAATGTTTGGTTTCAAATTAAACAAATGGGAGTAATTTTCGCCCACATGAAATTGTGGGTCGCGGTAGCGCATATGTATTTTAGATCATTATCTTGAGATTATGCAATAAACGATGGAATTTTTTATAGCATTTTGTGGTCCCGTAGATAATAAAAGAAGATAAATCGATTTAGGAGAGTCATTGACCTCAGTTGAACTTATAACTACATCTATAATGGTGCTATATGGGCGAATCCTGGGTGTGTAGGCCGTAATTGGACATTCATCATGTCAGTTTCGTTAATTGTATAAGAAAACATGTCAATATGATTGTTATTGATAAACGGGCCCACTATTGATAAATAGCAAAGGAAATTATGTAGAGGCAAAAAAGGGGGAAATTGTTTACTAGAGACACACATATAACGTCTGACTTAGATGTATTATGGCCCATATGCTTGGCCGTCCCAG
>OZ024908.1:81442154-81874654 GCA_964017125.1 Flabesymbios commensalis | reverse complement strand
AAAAGTAAACAGTCACTGCTGTTATGCTTTTTCATGCAATATTGTTGTCTTGCGTTGTGTAAATTTACTCTAGGTTTTAAAACACGTGAAGATGCACGCTAAGACTGGGCGGAAAAACGCAGTTAACGACTTCATTATCTGCAAAGGCAAACATCTCACTTTTCCAGTCAGCAGTTACCGCTGTGTGCCTTCACACGGTAGTACTTGAGATTTATGGATCGTGCATGACGTCAAGTATCTGATCAGAACTTCAACTTGGGGTGGGATTATTTACACTTCAAGTGGGGACGCTATTATTGGCCCGCGTGGATCCACAGCTTGTTTAACACGACTTCCATATATATACAAGGGCGGATCCAGGATTGTATAGAGGGTGGTTAAGGTTTGTGAGGAATAAATTATTGAAGTGAGTGGAAATTATTCAAATTTGACAAAATGGAAGTAAACGATTTTGAAATCTTGCTGATTGATGTCCTCTTTTACCTTGAACATGCTCGAAAAATGTTAAAAAACGAATATAATCGTGACCTGTCGATCAGCAGTAATTTCAGTAATATCAGTAAATCAATTAAAAAGAAAATAGAAGTAGGCCTACATTAACCCTTGGCGCGCTAAGCACGATCATAGTCGTTTTTTAACCCTTTAAGCAATCACGATGCATTAAAACGTTATTTTACATCCCAGACTTAATTTTCCTACAGCTATAGGGGTTTTAGAATGAAAATTTCCATGAAACTGGTTTACCAATACATGGTAATTTTCTTCAATTTTCTAAACCACTTCAAGTCATCTTCATCCACTACAAGTCGAGAATTGCGACAGCAATTCGCGGCTTGTAGTGGATTAAGATGACAATGGTAAATTCTGGCTTGAAAGGATTATTCCGTTTTAGCACCCGTTTTAGTTAATGGGAACGAAATGTGTGTTTAAAATTCAAGATTTGCAAATGATTGGTTTCAAATTAAACAAATATCATTAATTGTCACCCACTTGAAGTTGTGTCTCGCTACCGCGATCCACAACTTTAATTAGGTGAAATGTTTTTTTTAATATACCGCTTTAAGGATTTTAAACATATCATTGTCCAATGGGAACAGTGATCTTAATTTGGTACTTTGTGAACTTCGACAAAATAGCCTATAGCTTATCGTGCAAATGCAAACAGCAAACAGTTTACACACCAGTCCTCAGTGCCGTCTTGTATTAACCCTCAATGCACTAAATCATGAAATTTAAATTTGTACCCACTTGAACCCACAACTTCAGGTGGGCAAAATTTACTCAAATATACACAATTTGAATGAAAACATATGCTATTCTTCCAAATACCATGCCAATTTTTCTCCTTCAAATTTTCTGATTTGCAGGACATCTAAAAATGCTAAAATGAAAAATGAATAATAAAAGGGGTAAAGACGTGATTTGCTCTTTAACGGTTAAAGTAGATGGGTCGTTAAGTTTCACTGAATCAAAATATTTATGTTACTGTAGACCCCACTCCTGTGGACGTTCACCATGCTGCACACGCGTGCCGTTGTATATTGAGCGCCCTGAATGTTTAATCGGCAATTCATAACGACCCACCTACTTTAATTTGGGATGTATGCTTTCCCAGGGTTACCCCAGCAAAACACGAGACATTGAGCCAATGTTGGGTCAATGTTGGTCCTTCGTCTACGACGCTGGCCCAACATTGACCCAACATTGGCTCGTTTGCTGATGTACCGTCGGCTGCAATAGTCCACTCAAGTGTGTGTGTGCGAAAGATAAAATGTAAAGTGGTGAATTTTGAAGCGTCACCGCCCCCCCCCCCCCCTGAGATTTGTCCATCACACAGTACTCCCCCTTGTATCCCACCCCCTCCCTTGTGCTATCAGCTCATTAGAAGTAGTCTTCTGAACACTTTTTCATTTGGACAGCGCACTTGAACCTGTCGATTATGACAACACGTACGCTGCTGTCGAGTGGGGCTTTATATCTTCTACGAGTGGTCCACGAATAACCCACGATCAGGAGAAACAGACGTATCTATTCGTGCACTTGGCACATGTAGCGATGTTCATCTCTCAAGTGTGTATTCACCGCCGCACATTTGAATCCCATGATCCACCGATAACGTTTACAACCCATACGAAAAAGCACCCTATTCCTGTGTTCATGCGCGACGTCAAGGTAGGCTATAAGCCTATCTTCGTCGACTTTCACCGCAAAGGCCGGCCCCGATGGCTCATTCGTTCCAGTTGTTGCTCGACACTCAGGGGTACTGGGTTCGAATTCCGGCCGGTTCGGATATTTACCATCCAGAGCCCGTTATATTTGCCACCCAGGGCAAGTTACGATATATCGTAACTTGTACGAGAATACAGGCCCTGGTTGTGCATATACAGTGTTCCAAAGTGTTCAAATATCTGGAGTGTGCTGTGCAGTGTATGGTAATATACAATATAAAGAACCCTTGAAGTTATTCGATTAGAGTAGGGCATTCAAACGATTTAAACTTCGGGCTTCCTTATGTCGCCATAGTGCCATGATTGTGCAGAGAGCGACGTTAATTTTTATTAAAGTAATATTCACTCGCCACAAAACGATGTCCCACTATCAAGAATGTTGATAGAACTTTCGAGAATAAAACTCATCAATGACGAGGTCAAGAGGGCCATTGTTGTCAGCCTTAACATTACTTTACAATGTGCAGTGTCACGCAATGTCCCGGCAAAACACGAGACATTCACCCAGTGTTTGTATGCCGTTGGGCCAACGTCTACGACGCTTTTCCAACGTCATACCGACATTGGGTCAATTTCTTATTTCACGCGATGTGGCGTTATTTCTCCCGAGTGGTGATAGCCGCTTTCTAATCACATCACATATATTATATCACAAGACATTGAGCCAATGTTGGTTTAATATTAGGCCAGCGTTGCAGACGGTGGACCATCGTTAACCCAGCGCGGGGAGGGGACCGACGTCTATAGACGTCAGATTCTACACACTGAAATAATTACAAATTTATAATGGCCTTAGACACATAACAATAGGCATTCAAATGAACCAGAAAAAGCTAACTAAGACATTTATGATGATTTCATATTGAAAATAACCATATGATATCCATGGTTTATACAAAAATATTTGAGCGCTCTAACCCTTTAACCGCCAAATTATTCAATCAGAATTTTCACCCACTTGAAGTTGTGTCTCGCTGACGCGATCCACAACTTCAAGTGACTGAAAAATATTCAGATTTAACAAAATGGAGGTCAACTGTTTTCAAATATTGCTGATTGATGTCACATGTTATCTCTAACATGTTTAAAAGGTGGTACTTAATGTGCTAATAAAAAATAAAAAAACACGAATATATGCGGCACCGGCGGTTGAAGGGTTAGAAGGGTTAAGTAGGTATTTGTTTGCTGTTTGCTGGGATTACGGATATACATCCTGCTTATAGTCTGATGGCATCCCAAGCTCTGAACAAAATGGTTCCAGTATAGTAGGCCCTACACATCTCTAAATGTGTTGTAGACGTGGAAGATATGCAAACGTTGTTTATTTGAGTGCGATATGGGAAAATACAGCACTCGTTCAATGAATAAGGTGTGAGCCTTTAGGCGAACACCTTATTTATTGAACATGTGCTGTATTTTCACATATCGCACGAAAAATGAACAACGTTTGTATTTTCTCACACGATCAAGTCACACGTGACATATGCTGCCATACATTATGCTCAATCTACAGCTAGAGTGCGATATGGGCTGATATCGATATATGTCTCATAGTGAAAACCACAGCACAGAGTGTGAGAAAGTCTGTCCATTCATTTTATTTTATTAGCACAGTAAGTACCACATTTTAAACATGGTAAAGATAAAATAAAATGTGACATCAGTCAGCAAGATTTGAAAATCGTTAACCCCCGTTTTGTCAAATCTGAATGATGTTCACTCAATTGAATTAGTGGATCGTGTGGTGTCCGTATTGAGCACTTTCGCTGCTTCGCTGTTTGAAATCTCGCTCTTTCGCATCATCCTTTCATAGTTTCGAATTTTCGTTGTTTCGTAGTTTTCACTTTCGCAGTCTCGCATCGCTCTTTCGTAGTTTCGCATCGCCTCTTTGTTACGCAGTTTCGCTGTTTCGTAGTCTTGTTGTTTCGCATATGAAAATAAAAAAACATTGATTTTGATGAGGAATTGCTTAGGTAAGTGATTAAAGCATTAATTACATATAAACATCACCAGAGAAACGTTTCATTTGATTTTAATGTGCAAAAGGGAAAAAATAAAATTTCAAATAGGATTAAATCCAAGATGGCTTCCAACAATTCTGTTACTAAGACTGTCATATTAGTACTAGTATCCAAATTACAAAAAATAGAATAAAATAAAATATAGAGTGATATGGGGTTAATGATAAAAGCTCAACTTATTGTCATATTTATACTCAAATTATCAGAAATTGTATGCTGATTAGAAATATATATACAGTGTAACCTGTATACTGGACCTGAAAAAAACGGGATCCTGTCCATACCGTAATGATTATATGCTCCCAAATTAATTACAATAAAAACAATACTAATTAACTCTTTGAACAGGAACCTGATTATTTTGAAAACCGGACACATTTTCCCCCCGAATGTATAAACTGTATTGTGTAGGCCTACAGTTATGTGCGTGTTCCTCCCCAACAAACATCCAGGGCTGGTTCCATGTTGGGTCAGCCTGTCCAATGCCTGTACAAACCGGAATCATTTTTTTATTTATTTTTTAAATAGCATGTTGTGCACTAAGGGTTAAAAACAAGGAGATTTAACATTTTGCTTGATACGCAATGGTAAAGGTGCGTATATATATAATCTGATTATGTGCCAAAAAAACAAAAAGTATTATAAAATAAGCTTTTTAAGATACATAATTCCTTGTCTAACTTTTTTTATTTTTGCGGCATAGTTTTTGTACATTAATGGCATTAATGTATGGCATTAAACGACCATTGGGAAGTGGGAAATGGCGATCAAAAGGCAGTAGAGGGCGACGATTAGGCGTTAAATGCCGACAAAGAGGCTTTGAAGTGTGACGGGATGCGCTAAAAAGCGACGGGGAGTCGTTAGAGTGTGACCGAGTGGCAGCGAAGGCGACGAAGAGGCGACATTCAGCAATGGGGAGGCGCTAAAGGGGGACGAAGATACGTTAAAAGCTGACAGAAATAAGGAAAGGTGTTAAAGTACGACAATGAAAGCAACACAATCATGCAAAATTTTTCAATAAATCATCATTTTTATTTTGGCTCCTTAATATGTCCATAATATGTGAACATGTCCATGGACTAGAATTGCGGAAGTCTTTTAAATTTTGGGTTGCTGTGGCAACGTAGCAAGTGTACCGAATACCCCGTTTATCGGGTATTCGGAAAACTTGCCTTGTATTTCCTATTTGAACATGCATGCCTCAATTTAAATCTCGTCCTTATTTCTCGTCCTTGTTTAACTGGTTAATACGCAACACAATTTTTTTTTAAACTGATGAATTTCTAGTCTATGGATATGTTCGCATATTGTAGACATATCGCAGAGCCAAAATAAAAGTCATGATTTTGGCCTGTTTGTGTCGCTTTAATGGGGGGATGTAGAACCACTAAAGGCAGTGAGGAAGCATTAAAGGGCGACGCAAAGGTGTTAAATGGCGATGAAAAACCCTTAAAGGGTGACAGGAGAAGGCCTTAAAGGGCAATGGAGATGCGTTAAAAGACGAAGGAGAGGCGTTTAAGTGTGGCAGATGAGTTAAAAGGCGACGGAAAAGCCTTGAAAGGCGATGGGGAGTCTTTAAAGTGTGAGCTATAGCGCATTAAAGGGCGACAAAGAAACGTTAGAGGACAATGAGGAGGCGTTAAAAGGCGACGGAAAGGCGTTGAAGGGCGACGGAAAGGCGATAAAGGGAAATTAAGAGGTGTTAAAGGGCGACAGAGAGGCCTTAAAAGGCAACGGAGAGGCATTAAAGGGTGACAGAAATGCCCTAAATTGTGACGAAGAGGCATCAGAGGGCAACATAATACATGTCCATGTGCAGACGCAAACAGTCGTAACATCCCACTTGAATGGTGAACAATTACAATTGTTTAACTTTGCCAGACAGTATGAGGCTGCCTTTTTTGTTCCCAAGATTATTCTTCCACTTTCTGCAGCAGTTGCTTGCCATTCGCAACAAGTTTAATTCACCTATATCTACCAGTTATACCATTTAATGTGTGTGTCTTCCCAAAAAACATCCAAGGCTGGTTTAATGTTGGGTCAGCGTCATGCATGGTGGCCCAGTATTGAACCAGCCCCGGGTCACAGTGGTGGATCCAGACGGGGGGCGGTGATGGGGCGTTCTAAATTGCCGCAACATCGATCAAAATTGTCAGAATATTGGTATTTGACACTCCTTATTTAGTAGTGTAGTGCCTCAAGTTGAGGCACTACACTACTAAATTATGAGTGCCTATATGCTAAGAAAAATCATTGATTGACACGTAAATTTATATTTTTGCTATCGGACCCGCCTTTTTTAAAATTTCTGTATCCGCCCTGGGTCAACAGCTCGTGTTTCCGGGGTTTGCATCTGGAGCTTGGGTGACATGAACTGCGACCAGTGAAATAGCGCCACCATGCAATACATCAGGCAATACTAGTATAGAAAAGAAGGTAGGTCATTTCTATCATGAAGAAATAGTATTTCTAGAATTACTGTTAAATTTCCTGACCATCCATTCGCTAAGATGTTTTGATGACTTTATGGTTATTTCATCAAAAATGAGCCTACAGGGTCCCTGTTAAAAACTGACAAGCTCCTTTTGTTTTTGTAAGTTCAAGATGAACGCTTAGCCTATTTTTAAATTATCAAAGCTCACGCTGTTGAAATAATTATTCAAATGCTTTTTTTGACTACCGCTACATATTTAATATAAATATATATTAGTGATAAAAGCATAACTTTTTTTTAAATCAGAAAATGTTCATGATAATAAGCAAATAAATTTTATTTAGCTCTTAATAATAATACCTAATTTCCCAGCAATTTCTAAATGTATTTTTTTTTCAAATATGGCATCACAATATATATAATAAAATACGAAAATGGTTATTGTCTGCTTCAATGAAATGTTTTGTCAAAATACTCATAACCACCTTTTCATAAAAATGTAACAGTATAAATATATTGTCCGTGTTTGTAATATCAGGACGGTTATTGCTCTCGAATTTTTTTAATTGGCCGTGTAGGGCCGCTTAGGGACGTTTCCGTCGCCTTTTATCAGACGAGGCGGTGCATTATTGATGATTTCGATGATGCTAATTTAACTGATTTTCTCTATGAGGTCGGGAATATTTTTCTTCGATTGCAAACTCTAAGTATGTGGTACTAGCTAAGTCGGGATTGACATGATATGAATCAATTAATGTAGTTAATTAAAATAAGCTGTAATATTTTATGTGAGGGCCATGTCCTGTATGAATGGCACAAATAATTATTATCCGTCATTATTATTGTTATTACGTTACTAACTGTGCACCACTCGTTAATATCAGGGAATCTCCAGGCTCATAGTGACTGTGGCTACATGGTCACATAGCTCGGAGCTACCTGTTTCGCGGATTGCCACATTTATTGTACTTGAATGATATTATGTTTGCTTTTTACCATAACATTTTTATCATTTTCTTATTACAAACTCCAGTAGCATAATAATGAACTTGTATATAGGTTTCTACGCTTTTCGGAGAGATACCCGTATGTTCATATCTTGGGAATGCCTTTTAATTTTGTTTTAAGTAGTAATCATTTATATTATGGAAATATACAATGTTTATTATTGCAATATCACTTAACATGATTTTAATTCTGTATGTCTTGCCATGTATATTGTCATATGATTTTAACAAATTAACCATCTTGTATATACATGTACATATCTCTCTCTCATTTCTATGACAAATAAATCTGTAATGACTTTTCTTTATGTCTGCAGTAATAACTATTACATTCATGGGAGATAAATGGTGGACTTTTATGCATACTAAATTGGACAGAACTATTCGTGAGCCAGCATATGACACGTATACTAAACGTATATTATAATCAATGGCCATCCAAACACAGATGGTTCTTATAAGATCATATTTTAGTTTCTGAACTTTGTTTGCATTTGTTTTGCATTTCACGCTTTACATCCTTTATTGAATGTATGTACCACAAGTAGATGATCCCTGCTGAGTGCCTGGACTAATGAAAGTAACTAAATAATTTAGTTAGATGTTTATTGACTTACTTCAAGTACAAAAAGACATACATAGAACAACAATAGTAAAAATATGTTACAAACTTTCCACAAGTATTGTGCCATATTTAGTTGATTAATTACAACACACACAAAAAATTGTGCACTGGCAATCTCTGACTACTTAATATTTGATGTAACGAAAAATTATTTCTCCTCTGCATCTAATTCTACCAAATTTAATGTATTTACGGTTTTTATATTTGTATTATTAGACAAGATGTGAAATATAATGATGTAATTATACACAGTAGGCCTATTCAGTGCAGGTCAGGAGGTGTTTGATTTCTTACGTTTTTCATGTTAACCCTACCAGTGCGTGGACCGTCTTTATACGTCAGAATTCTGAGTGATACTGACAGATTCTGACGTCTAAAGACGATCACCGCACATAGATCACCGAAAGAATTTAAATATTTATAATGACTGTAGACTCAAATCATAGGTATTGAGATGAAGCAGAAAGAACTAACTAAGATATTTATGATGATTTCAAATTAAAAAACCCTTTGGTCTCCATGGTTTATATGAAAATAATTCAGCCTTGTCAGTGTTAAGACCCCAAACAAAGTCCACTCCCCCGCCCCCACCTTTAAACACAGTGGTGGTTTATATATAAAACTAGACTAAGAAAAACAATAATAAAAAAAAGGTATTTGATACAGCCTTGTAACATACACATCTTCATATACATACATCCCAAAGTAAAAGTATTGCAATTTAATAGTTTGAAATGGCTCGGCTGGCTTCAGCTCGTGAGTCGTGTATCAAACATGCCACCTGGATAGATAGTCAATACACTAGTATAAGTTGGACGAGGCAGCTCCTCGTCTCTCAACACATGAGTATCAACATCAAAATTACCTGTCTCTAGTAGTTGTTGCTAATGGTGGTACAGTTACTGTCACCGAGGTAAGCTATATTATACCTTGCTAATGATGGTACAGTTACTGTCACCGAGGTAAGTTACATTATACCATTCTAATTGTTGTACATACAGTTGGGGTAGTGAGATTATTCTGAGTAGTAGTACTTTCCGCCCCAATCCGGGGAGGGTGATTGCGATCTGTCCCCTCTGTTGCATGCTTTACTGCATGGTACGGAAGCACTTGTCTACAGCAATCATCCATGCGAAGCAGCCTCCACATGTCTGGCCATAACCTTCGGGTGGATTGTCATCAGCGTACCCTGGCTCCTCCGTTCAACAGCGGTGCTAATGTAGCTCCTGTATCAGTGCAGGCACTGCCAGTTTAATGTCCCTACAGTGCAGCCTCTAATACTAACCCTGGTAGCCATGAAACAAACTGCAATAAATTGCTAGACATCATGTGTCTCACGTGGGATGAATGGAGGAATTTTTAGCTATTGTTACTCTGGGAACTATCCGACACGAGGATAACGAAGCTGTGTTTTGTTGAAAAAAAACTGAGTCTGTGGACGTCTGGGCATGCCAGGGGGTAAATCCCCTAGACATGACCAGAACCCCTGATTGGGTGAGTGAAGGGAAACACTCGCAACAACCCACCTTGCCCTATCACCCCACCCTCACGCCATCATCTGTACATCATTCATATCATCAAAAGACTGCATACAATGTCACTTAAATGACCATTAGTGCCGAAAAGTGACGTAAAGCAACAGTTTACTACTACTACTGTACGTACAGTAGTGTCATATGAGGCAAGTTACATATACCGTGCTAATTGTTGCACAGCTACTGTCTCACGAGGTGAGTCACATTATACCTTGCTGATTGTTGTACAGTTGGCCGGCCCAGATGGGTCATTCTTATTGACTTGGGCTTGTAACCTGGAGGTACCAGATTCGAATCCCTCTCGGGCCGGATATTTGTCATCGTGGTTGTGCATATACTTTGCTCCAAACTGTTCAAAGGCCTGGAGTGTACAGTGCTGCCTATGGTACTGTGCACTATAAATAACCCCTAAGTCATTTAAAATAAGAGTAGGGCATAATACAGGCTTCGGGCTTCCTTCTGTCACGATATTGCCATGATTGTGCAGAAAGCGACGTGAAGCAATATTCATATATATTGTTATACAGTTACATTCTACCGTGCTAATTATTTTATAGTTACAGTCATACGAGGTAAGTTACATTGCAACATGCTAATTGTTGTATGTACACTTAGCGTCATGCGAGGTAAGTTACATTATACCATGCTAATTATTATACAGTTACCGTCATACGCGGGGTGGGGTTTAGGCCTATCATTTGGTTATACCTCTGATTACGTGTAGTCATACATTGTGGTCAGATATCTTTTACATACTTCTATGGTATTGTATTCAGTGGAAATATGATCACATTCCCGGTATCCACCCAGAAAACTTGAGGCACTGACCCAATGTTGGATTATTGCTGGGCCAGCGTCGCAGACGATGGCTCAACATTAAGCCGATATTGGGTAGATGCTTCGAGCTTGTAAACTACTGACACCAAATCTTTTCACCAGAGGACCCTATCTGTCACACCAGCCCGCGGGCATGCTCGGCTGCCACTTCGATCTGAAAAAAATAATGAAAAAGGAAAGGGAATGATCGTTATTAAACATGTTAAAATTAGAAAAAATACCAAATTCTAAGACTTCAGTCGAATATTTAAACAACTTTCAAATATGCCTAATAGGCAAACACTGGACGTTGCCCAAAATTCGTTTAACCCTTCAATGGCCGGTCACGAATATATTCGTTTCTATATTTTTATTCGCACATTAAAAGCCAAAACGTGACATCAATCAGCAATATTTCAAAATCGTTGACCTCAATTTTGTCAAATCTGTATTATTTTCACCCACTTGAAGTTGTGAATTGCGTCAGCGAGACCCAACTTCAAGTGGGTGAAATTCCAATTACATATATTAATAGTTTGGTGATTGAAAGGTTAATGTGACGTTGGCCCCGTGGTGATTAAATGTTGAACCCGCGTCGCAAACGGTGGGCTAACATTCAACCAGCCTGCTGGGCAGTTATGCACACAGAGACCGGCAGAGGCCCTATGTTTTTCCTGGAATCGTTTTTTCTTCAATTTTTCTTTAATGTGATTTTGAAAATAAAATGCTAGAAAATAAAGTACTCTATAAATCATTGTCGTGATATGTGGATATATCTTTCTGGCGTAAAAAATGAACATTTTATTATATATAGTAGCTAGAAATCTTTGAAAAAGGGTAGAAGCTTAAGTAAAATCCTTGAGATTTGTGTTGTTGTAATGACGATTTACATCAAGATAGATACACATAAAGTAACTTACATATATGGCTAAACAGTGTTATAAACCAGGTTATTTTTTTTTTAAAATAAATGTATTAATTACTTTTATTTGACACGTCGACCTACGAGAATATTTCTACACGATGCAACTGAAATATAATAACTCTACGCAAAATTCAAGCAGAATAGAATATAGCCTTATAGCTCAGCAAACACTGGCATTGACATTGGCATCATGATGGCCCAACGCTGGGCCACTGTAGTAGATCGTGATACAGCTCCAACCCAGCTTGGGGTTCTTGCTGGGAAGTTTAATGGCTTTTCATGACATTATCGCCATTCTTTCTGTGCTCACATTATAGCAATGACACGGACTTTTCAGAGGTTTTGACACGGATTGTAATCGCACGCTCTTATCTGTAGCGGTATTGTTTAAGTGAAAAAACACAAAGATTAAAAAAATTCGTTTTATATCTTCAAATTCAACAATACATATTTATATTTATAGTGAACGGATGAAGCTATCACCAGAGGCATGTCCCGACCAAGGAACAATCGATAGATTCGGGGACGATTCCGGATTACGATCTGGATCCAGAATCCGGACTACAATCCAGATCTGATTCCGATCGCACGGATTGGCAGGAAACTTTTACCAGAGGTTTACGTGTCTCGGTCCGAGACACGTAAACCTCTGGTAAAAGTTTCATGGATTGCCCGAGACTCTCGGACAATCCGTTACATTTTGGGTATGATCCGGATTACGATCGGGATCCAGGATCTGGATTACGATCATTTATTTCGGCGGAGGTTTGAAAACTCTGACTGATTGTCTAGCTAATATTATTGTCATTATTTTTTTAACCCTTTAAACGCCGGTGCCGCACATAATCGGGATTTCAATTTTTAATAAGCACATTAAGTACCATATTTTAAACATGTTAAAACTAAAATGTGACACCAATCAGCAAGATTTGAAAAGAGTTGACATCCATTTTGTCAAATCTGAATAATTTTCACTCACTTGAAGTTGTGGATCGCGTCAGCGAGACACAACTTCAAGTGGGTGAAAATTCAAATGGAATAATTTGGAGGTCAAAGGGTTAAACTTTATTATCTCATACATATTTAGATTTCACGGGGAATATGCGTGTGTGTAAGGCTACTGGAGAGCAATATCGATCGCAGCGGATTCGAACCCATGCCCTCTAGGTTTAGAGTGGGCAGGTCCCCAACAACCACAGTTTGGCGGCCATTTTGATCCGCCATCTTGGATTTTATAACTTATATTTTGACTGTGATGTATTTTGAGTCTAATGTACCATATTAGACCCAAAACAAGTGACAATGCATCAAAATGAGTGATTTCGGATGATTAATGGGCAAATCATGTGAATTTTAAAGATTTGGCGGCGATCTTGGGGACGCCATCTTGAAAAAAATACTTTTTGCATGATAAGATTTTTGTAAACTTTCGATATGTTATTAAGCACAACTTATACTACAATAAACCGTTGGAAAAAACTTTTGTAGCTATTTTTTTATGCAGGTCAAACCATATATCCAGCCCACTACTAAGCGGCTTATGTTACCGCGCTTGTCATTATGCATAATAATGTTTCATATGCTGGGCACAGCTTATATCACAAACTGTTATTTAACAACGAGTCAAATGTTTGATGATGGACCAACATCAAAACAACATTGGTTCAACGTCTCATTGTTGCTAGGTAATAGCTATTCGCTATTACTGTGATCCAGCATACGTCTCATCAAAAATGTAATATAACAAAATTATTTTCCATGAATTATAGAACATTGCAACAATTCAACAGCTGAACATTAATTTTGTTATCTTCAACGCAATCAGTTGTTCTTATCTTCTTTCTACTATTCATGTCGCTAAAAAAACCTTTAATTTAAACAGAAACTGTAATTAAGAAACGATAAATATTAATAATAGCTATTCGCTCGCTGTGATTTGAATAATTATATTAGACCCATGTAGGAATATTTCACAAAAAACTTTTCTTTAGCAAGTTACAGCCCCGTCAAGCAAAAAAAGACTTGATATTAGCTGAATGATGTGCCCAGCGCTAATTTTTTTGCCTCGGTAAATATTTTTGTATAAACCATGGTAACCAAAGGGTCTTTCAATTTGAGATCATTATAAATGGCTTATTAGTTGGCTCCGCTTCATTTCAATACCTATGTTATAATTTTTAATTCTTTCAGCGCTGTGATCGACTTTAGACGTCAGAATTTGACGTCTATAGACGTCAGATTACGACGTCTAAAGTCGATCCCCACACTGAAAGGGTCGAGTGCACGAGAGGAGTTCATTTGGACATCATCCCTAACAAGATACACGAGACATTGGGCCAGTTTTGGTCTAACGTTGGGCCGGCTTTTTCGACAGTGTACCAACGGCACCGGGTCAATGTACTATGTTGCCTGTCTGGATACCTGAGTATTATGTATACCTTCATAATATATCTTATTTCTCACAAATCCTATTATATGAGCGAGGTAATGCAAAACTTCATGGCAGATTATGGTTATTATGGCATGTCCTAATTGGATGGCCATGCTGCAACACGTGCGTGGATTAACATTTGTGGAGTGGATGTTTCAATCCCTCGGAACTAAAGGGTGTTATCTGCCACTCTGATGAGTGGCAGATAACACCCTTTAGTTCCGAGGGGGACGAAATATCATACGAGATAAAACTAGTCGAACTCACCAGTTTAATATTTATGCTTCTATATCGGTAGTTAATTTTAAAATTGGGCAGTGAAATATATCGACATTTCGATTTTGACTCGAGATATTAACTTCATAGCTAGGCATACTGTTACCATTTGTTTGAAAAGCTTATCAGATAAAAATTGGGCGAGGGGCCAGAATAGCCTGTAGTGGTTAACCTGTCATTCTTAATACAGTGGTTTGTTCTGCGCTCAATGTATTCCTATTTCAATAAATAAAGAAGAAGAAAACATGATACTTAGGAGTGGTTCTCACACTTCCAAAAAACGTAGGCCCTATATCATTTAGTATTGGTTCAGTACACCCACCCACCCTCTCAATACGTAACGATAGAATATAAAAAAACGAGTGATTTTCGATAAAGCGATGAGGCATTTTAAAGATATTTGTGTAGGCTGCTCCGAAAACACAACTACGATGCATGGATCACTTAAAATGTTTTATTCTACAAATAGCACCGATCCCACTTTGGGACTTAAAAATAATGTGTAGGCCTAAGTATATCACAAAAGTTAGACAAATAACGCAAATATAATGACATTTTACGAGTGTCAACAAGATTGTCAGTGGATGGCTTATTCCACAAAATATAGCAAAATAAGCTTCTTTTTTCTTTTCTTTTTATATATTTGCGAAACGTAAGGGGGTGCACACCATCTCCCACCAAAACAAAATGTTATACAAATTTCTGAAGTTTGTGAACTTACGCGACGGCCCCTTATTTCACGTTATGTTATGTCTATTCAGTCAAACAGATTCTACTCTGTTTGTAGAGTTCGTGACGGATACGTAGCGTGTGCAACATCAGACTGCCTGAGCTAGAATTACGAATCCCGTGCTCGCAGTGTGCAATATTATCTCATTCAACACAGGACACCATCCTCAGGAAGTTAACCTGACCCAGTTTAGCTTGTATGTGCACAGGACACCATCCTCAGGAAGATAACCTGACCCAGTTTAGCATGTATGTGCACAAGACAGTATCCTCTGGAGGTTAACCTGACCCAGTTTAGGGCAATGTGCACAGAACACCATCCTCAGGAGTTTACCCTGTCCCAGTTTAGCTTGTTTGAGCACAGGAAAGTATCCTCAGGAGTTTAACCTGACCCAGTTTAGCTTGTATGAGCACAGGGCAGTATCATCAGGAGGTTAACCTGACCCAGTTTATCTTGTATGTGCACAGGACAACATCCTCAGGAGGTTAACCTGACCCAGTTTAGCTTGTATGTGCACAGGACAGTATCCTCAGGAGGTTACCCTGACCCAGTTTAGCTTGTATGTGCACAGGACCCCATACTCAGGAGGTTAACCTTACCCAGTTTAGCTTGTATGTGCACAGGACAGTATCCTCAGGAGGGTAACCTGACCCAGCTTATCTTGTATGTGCACAGGACAGTATCCTCAGAAGGTTAACCTGACCCAGTTTAGCTTGTATGTGCACAGGACAACATCCTCAGGAGGTTAACCTGACCCAGTTTAGCTTGTATGTGCACAGGACAGTATCATCAGGAGGTTAACCTGACCCAGTTTAGCTTGTATGTGCACAGGACAACATCCTCAGGAGGTTAACCTGACCCAGTTTAGCTTGTATGTGCACAGGACAGTATCATCAGGAGGTTAACCTGACCCAGTTTATCTTGTATGTGCACAGGACAACATCCTCAGGAGGTTAACCTGACCCAGTTTAGCTTGTATGTGCACAGGACAGTATCATCAGGAGGTTAACCTGACCCAGTTTATCTTGTATGTGCACAGGACGCCATCCTCAGGAGTTTAACCTGACCCAGTTAAGCTTGTATGAGCACAGGACAGTATCCTTAGGAGGTTGACCTGACCCAGTTTAGCTTTTATGTGCACAGGACAATATCCTCAGGAGGTTAACCTGACCCAGTTTAGCTTGTATGTGCACGTGACACCATACTCAGGAAGTTAACCTGACCCAGTTTAGCTTGTATGTGCACAGGACAGTATCATCAGGAGGTTACCCTGACCCAGTTTAGCTTGTATGTGCACAGGACGCCATCCTCAGGAGGATAACCTGACCCAGTTTAGCTTGTATGTGCACAGGACAGTATCATCAGGAGGATAACCTGACCCAGTTTAGCTTGTATGAGCACAGGACAGTATCCTCAGGAGGTTAACCTGACCCAGTTTAGCTTGTATGTGCACAGGACAGTATCTTCAGGAGGATAACCTGACCCAGTTTAGCTTTTATGTACACAGCACAACATCCTCGGGAGGATAACCTGCCCCAGTTTAGCTTGTATGTGCATAGACACCATCATCAGGAGGATAACCTGACCCAGTTTAGCTTGTATGTGCACAGGACACCATCCTCAGGAGGTTACCTGACCAAGTTTAGCTTGTATGAACACGGGACAACATCCTCAGGAGGTTACCTGACCAAGTTTAGCTTGTATGTGCACAGGACAGTATCCTCGGGAGGTTAACTGACCCAGTTTAGCTTGTATGTGCACAGGACAGTATCCTCAGGAGGTTAACTGACCCAGTTTAGCTTGTATGTGCACAGGACAAAATCCTCAAATTATTCAGATTTGAAAAAATGGAGGTCAACGATTTTCAAATTTTGCTGATTGGTGTCACTTTATATCTTTAACATGTTCAAAAGCTGGTATGGTATATTTAATGTGCTAATGAAGGAATGAAAAACCGAATGTAGCCTAATCGGCACGTGTGAATTGATGTCGGCCTATATGATTGTCTTTATTAATAATATACGCAAGTTTACCTTGTCAAATAAACGCTCAAAACAAAAAAACTCATGAATAGAATGTCCGGACTAAAAAGTCCTTATTTTGATTGAGTAGGCCCTATTTACCAATTTTGGGTGTGCTGACTGATTTTATTTTGTCTCTATTAAACCCATATTAAAAACGCTAAATTAAATAATCTAAATTTCCACCCACTTGAAGTTGTGTCTCGCTACCGCGACACACATCTTCAAGTGTGTGAAAAGTAGGCCTACCCTATTTGTTTAATTTGAGACCAAACATTTGCAAATCTTGATGTTTATGAACCCTAATTTCATTCACAATACCAATGATCGCCTATTAAAACAAATTAAAAACGCCTCTAGTCATGCTTCGCGGGTTAAGGGTTAATCCAATTCAAAATAGCCTATGTCATAGAGTTCTGTTCTACCTCTATGGTCCCTATTGCTTAAGTGTCAATGACTTTTGGAGTCCCAGTATGGGCCTAACCAAGGACTTAGGTTCACCCAGTGATGGCTTAATGTTGGGCAAGCGTTGTAGACGCTAATCCACCTTAACCCTTTCAGCGCGGGGACCGAATTTAGACTTAGAATCTGACGTTTAAAGACGGTCCCCGCACTGAAAGAATTAAATATTTCTGATGTTCGTAGACCCATAACATAACCTAGGTAGGCCTATACCTATTCAAATGAAACATAAAGAGCTGACTAAGACATTCATGCGGATTTCAAATTGAGAAAAACCATTTGTTCTCTTGGTATATATTTCAGCGCTTCTAGGATTAACCACCATCGGGTCAACAACTTACATTCAGTTGGGGTATTTCAGTCAACAGCTCCTACAAATCTTCACGTTATTCGCCAGGTGGTACCACTGTTATAACATCGGTGTATTTGCTGACTAAGGGAAAAATCGTTTGCGTTGTTGCCTTGGAAATATTTTAATAATCAGGCCCCGTTTTCTCGAACAAGTTACGATAAATCGTAGGCTTCTGATTGGTCGAGATGTTCTCAAACAAGTTACGATAAATCGTAGGCTTCTGATTGGTCGAGATGGACATCTCGACCAATCAGAAGCCTACGATTTATCGTAACTTGTTCGAGAATACGGGCCCAGGTGACGTTTAGTCTAGGTCTATATCATGTGGGCTCTACATCATGGCATGACTGCCATAATTGTGTACATCCTAATTTTAATTCTGGTTAATTTCGGTGAATTAGGTTATTTCGTTGGTAAATTTAGCAGTCGCAGCATTTTTATTTCACTCCACGCAGGAGTAAGGCTTATAAATTATAGTAGGCCTAGGCTGAATGTCCATAGGAAAAAAATCCAATGGACCCAGGGTTAGAGTCAAAAAGCCTATTGCCACAGGCCTATTTTTTTAAATAATTATATGGCATAATCACACTGCAAAATTGATAAAATAGACCCGGTGTCTAGGCTTATGCCTAGATCTAGGAGTATATAACCACTGATAACATTGAATTCCCCAGAATTAAACAAAAATTAATAGGCCTATAAGCATAACAAACACTTTCACAAAATCAGTAGGGCCAGCTGCCAATCTTTAAATTAAAGAAAAACAACATTTGGCCTATGGCCTAGGCCTATCTGAATGTTGATAAAACATTGGGCCTTAAATGTGGTTCCGCGCCAGTGATCCAATAGTGGTTTAATGTTGGACCAACTTTTAATACATCAAACAGGCATTAAATCAATGCTGGACAAACGTAGGCCCCCTAAGCTATTAAGATTCTGGTAATCTCAGCAAACAGTTTTAATTTGATCCAATGTTGTTTTAACGTTAAGCCAACCTTTTCGACGCAGGCCCAACATTATGCCAACCTCTGCTGGAAGGCGGTTCCAATTATATCCCCAAAACACGAGGCATTAACTATATGTTGTTTTATTGTTGGCCCGCCGTCTTCGACGTCGCCCTAATGTTAAAACACCAATTGAGACAATGTCTGATGTTAGCTGGGATGACGGTGGATCAGCGAAGTGAATCACTCAATCATCAGTTAGGGCGCCAAAAGCGCTGTCACCTTATTAGCCACTGAGCTGTGCATCGCCTTCTGTGATTCAAGCCGTGAAAAAACAAACGGCGGTATCTGCTCACTTCTCAAGTAAGCGGTTACCGTCTTCTGTCTGTGCAAAGGAGCGCTTCACGCCGTCACCGTCGTGGGCGGGGCTAGTGTTCACCGCCCGCCGTGATTGACGCTAAGCAGATGCGGCGGGGGCGGGGCCGGGCGCGGTGATTGGCCACCCCAGTAGGTCGGCCGCATAACTAATGACCCGGCCCCTGAAAGAAGGCAGCTTATGTTTGTTGATAGGGCCAATCAATTGTATTCCATATAAGGCAAGTGTGTATTTGCTTTGTGCTATTGTTACTCCTAGCTAATACAGCGTGTGTGGTATTCAAGTGGAACACTCCTCAAATCATACTGGTGTGCGCGTTTTTTGCTGCATTATTCCTGTCGGTGTACAGTACAGACATTCGCACAAGGGAGTCGCAAAAGGCCGGATCGGATAGGCCCACTCTAGAGGATCTAAATTCGCAGGATACGAGGCCGGGGGTTGAAGAGAAAACTCGACGCTTGTGTTTCCACGCGTGTGCTTATCGCGGGTTGAATTGATACGGCGGTGTACACACAGGCAAGGGATTAGGCCTAGTTCAGGCCGAGCAAGAGCCGCGTGCTATGGCGGCGCAACACCACCATCACACAATCGGCTGCTTCGCCTAATTATTGGCGCTTTTTCGCGGAATATACCACGTTCTCTGGCAGTCGCAGTGGATAGCAGACTTCTGACTTCGCCATGTATCCAAACCGGCCTCCCGTAAGTGTTTTTTACGTGTGTTTTTAGAGGCCTAGCCTCGGTAGAGAGGGTGGCCATTGCCGCATTATTTATTCCCTCTGAAAACGTTTGACCTCGTTTCGTCGCCTCGCCAGTTGTCGGGAGGTCCTATTGTATATGTACCAAATACGCGCCTCCTTCCTCCCTGCCCCTCAATATAGATATAGGCCTACAACTGTTACCCTATCACACACAGACGTTGAACCAACGCTGGGCCATCCGGCCCACCTCCGGGCCAGCATTGGTTCAATGTTTCCTTGCGTAACATGCACTATCGTAGCTTTTGGCCTTTGTGGCCAGCTGTTGACATAGAAACACGACACGTTTGAGCAATGTTGTTTCAATGCTGGGCCATGGTCGCCGCCTCTGGCCCAGCATTGGCCCAGTGCTGGGCTGATGTGTCTGTATCACTGAGTGTACCGGTATCGCTGTATACATGTCAGCCGTGTCGGCGGGAACCGGTGTCGCCTGGCCAAATCGTGATGTCTTTGTGCTACACACACATGTGTTGTATGGACACGAATATGGCGCCCCCTCTCCCCCCCCCCCCCCCCATAATGCTTATCATCATAATAATTATCCAGAAAAAGGAATGGCAGTCTGCCTTCCCATTCAGCTATTGACCTGTCCTAATAGAGTCTTATATTTTGTGAAACTCATGACCTCGACCTCCTTTGTTTTCACCAAGCTGGCTAATACAATGTCAATGAACTATGGGGGAGGGTTCTTATATAACCTTGTTTTCACCTAGTGACGTCACTGTCTTTCACAGAATGAAGTATGGGGGAGGGGGTGTTATATAACCTTGTTTTCACCGAGTGTCCTCACTGCGTTTCACAGAATATAAGGCGTAGGATAATGCTATGCACTGGACCCTCTTATATTGCAGGGTGGGGGTGTAATAACGGTCCGGCTAATTACTGAAATAGAGGTCATATACCGGAATACAGGTCAAAACCTGCGAAATACCCCTAATATGTTCGAAATACACCTCAAATAGTGTTTAAGATATAGTAGAGTGATGTCTGATCGATTAAGTAGTGATTTTATATGTAGCAAAATAATTGAATGAGTTCTGTATTTTTAGTGAATATAAATGTATTTCGTGGTTACACTGAGACTGAGTCCGTTAGGGTATAAATACATGAATAGACCTGAATAGACTGAAATTTACTATTTCTTTATGACATATATTGAATATTAATTGAAAGATGGGAAATATGGTGTGTTTTTTATGTTTTAGAACCATTATTATCGCTTGAGTTTGGGCATACAGCATGGCCTACATGACATGCCATATGGCCACTGCGACTGTACGTCTAAGACTAATTCCATTGTGAAATGATATTAATAAATAAAATATGTGCTGTATTCAATTTTTTTTTTAATTAGGACCACTATTTTATAAAATAAGCATTTTTGTACACTATTCAAGGTGTATTTCAAGCAAATTTGTATTTCGCAGGTTTTTACCTGTATTTCTGTATATATGGCCTGTATTTCCGTAATTAGCCGGACCCGTGTATTAACTCATGATTGCAGAGCTCTAGATAATTTTTTGGTTTGAGGAATATTTCACTCATTGAAATGGATGATGAGGAATGAAATATGATGGAAAAATCAACAAGGAGTATTTTTCATACAACAACATAAAAGCTTCATTGATCATTTTTTTCATACACAGGTCACATAGTTCTGCCGAGTGCTCACGTACAAAATACAATGTCTGTTTTTTTTTACTTTGATGGGTATTTTAAAAGTTTTTTTATAAGTGAAATCAGTCCTCAGACTTTCTATCAATTAGTATTTGCTGTTTTTGCATGCATATTTGACGCTGCATATATATACAAATGTTATCTGGAGCACTGCGATTGTATTTATTGTAGCCCCTATTATCATGATAGGATGGCAGGGCCTTCCAAACGGAATTTCTGTTAAGTGTCTTTAATAAACAGGGGCGGATCCAGTATTTGAAAAAAGAGGGGGCGCAGGGGGTTCGGGGGCTCGCCTACACAAGCTTTTTTGACAAATTTAGGCCAATTTAGTGGACTTTTTAAAGAATTTGGCCAAAAAGGGGTGGGCGTGCGCCCGCCCTCTGGATCCGCGCCTGGTAAACACAAAACATTTATACAATGTCGGCCCAACATCTTTGATGTTGGTTCAACATTGTACAAATGTTGTACAAATGTTTTGTTGAGTAGGCCGACAGCTCCTGGGATATGTTTGTCCCCAAATCTGTATGTTAATCAACCTCACATAACATGCTCGAAACTATTTCTCTTCAACATAAGATACCCAATTAAAATACAACTGTGATGTGGGGGGGGAGGGTGAAACAGTACATTGGTGGCTTCGTCGTAGTACGAAGCACCAGCATGTATTCGTACAGAAGCTCATTAGAGTACAGTAGATTCGGACCTACCATGTGTACATATTTTGTGTATTTCAAATCGAAGAAAGAACTCCATTTAATGGAGGTCTTTCTTCGATACGCAAACGTATCCGAATATATACTCCTCGTTCTTTCGGAGATCTATGAATCTGTCGAATTTTGTTCTTTCTTAATCCTCAAGACATAATATTTTATCAAAGTAAAAGTTCTAAACATCTTAACCTTTAAACCATGTAGGCCTGGACTGTTAAGCACAACCATAGTTTTATTTCAGCAGGGAATTAGAAAAATGTTTAAAAATCAAGATTTGCAAATGTTCGGTCCAAACTTACCAGATGAGTAATTTTCAACCACTTGTCTTTTGGGGGATAGCCTTTGATCAAAATTTTGACCTTTGATTTTGCCGCCATTTATCATGTTTATATTGATATTTATAAATGTCAGGAGGTAGGTTTTGTTTCTCAGCGACATCTCTGAATGTGTCTGCAGGATTGTTTTCATATTAGGCCTACACACGTGTGTGCATATCCCTCAGGGGTGTAGATGTGCCTGTTCCAGTGTATGACCTTGACCTTATTTTTTACCTTCAATTTTAGGCCAAGATTCACTTCAATAATGGGAGATACTGATAGACATGTTCAGTTTCCTCTGGTCCGCAATATCTTCATATGTTTTCATATCGCACACACAGTGCACTTCCGTTAAGGGGAGTGGCAGGGGTTTTGACACAATTTTAAATTGACCTGACTAAAATGCATTGTTGGATTGTTTTCATATTGCACACACACACGTCCTTATGACTGGGAGGGGGGGGGGGATAAGTGTGCATTTTTGGGGTTAATTATGACTTTTGACCTAATTATTTACTTTGGACTTTGCGGCCATTATTGACTTTAATTATTGGCGGGAATAGGTTTTGTTCCCGGGCGATATCTTGGAGACTTTAATTAATGGCGGGTGATAGGCCTATTGCTAGCAAGGATCTGTGCTCTGAAAGTTTATAAACCTAACATGGATTTAGCAAATCATAGGCCGTTATCTCACGCCCTTCCCTGTGATATGTCATGGCATATCAAGGGCATATCCATACCCACCCCCACACCCCCGTAAGTAAATGCTCTGGATCCACCAATGTGAACTGGCAGATAGATTATTGTGTTGACTGCCATACAAATCCTCACCAGACCTCTTAAAACCCTTTCAGCGTGGTGACTGTCTTTAGTTTAGATCCCAGCGCTGAAAGAATTTAAAAAAAATGAATGACAGTAGAACCAATTACATAGAGTGTATTAAAATCAAGCAAAAAGATCTAAATTGAAAAAAGACTTTCGTCTTTGTGGTTTACACACAAATTTTTCAGCGTTTTAGGCTCTAACCCTTTCACCACTGAGGCCTGTTTTTATGTGCTGAATGCCATAGCATTCAGCACATAAAAACGGGCCTCAGTGGTGAAAGGGCTAAAGGTTAGCCGTTAAGTAAGGTGTGCACCATATCATTCTTTTCAACAGAGTCTTTGTTGACAAATCACTGGTGCGCATGAATGTTTTTGCAGTGAGTAGGCTGACCTGAATGTGATCACCTGTCTGCAAGAAATCAGATTTGTTAAACACATTCAGCTGAAGTGCATGGTTTCAAGTTTGAACGTGTAAAGGTTCACAAGTTATGTCCAGCTTGAAATATGTCGGCTAGGTTTAACCCTTGTCCTGCTGAATTTTTTTATTTTTTATTCATTTCACGTTGGAATTGTTAACACAATTTCCCATTTCAAATTGGAAGACTGTTTCAAATTAAAATTAGCTTTCTCCCAAATTGAGTTTTGTACTTTTACTGAACAGATCCACGAGCACAAAAATTACTCTCTTTTTTATGTGGAGTTTTATTGTTTAACCTTTCAAAAAAAAACATATCACATTAACCATTACCTCTAGCAGGAAGAGGGTTAATACATGCATGTATCTCCAGGTGTAGGGGACCTTTGCATTGTGTTGTTATCTTGTCAGGAGTGTTTATTTTTCCCAGTGTTGGTACACAATCTAATGTGACAATGCTTCAGGAGCCAAGTGCCCATGGCCATAATCTCTGCCGAACACAACAATCATTTCTCGGGTGTCTGTGTCACCATACATCTATGGTGTGACTTATGAAATAAAATGCCACTGCCCTAGTTTTGTTGAGCTCTGTGAATTTATCTTTACTGTTACATTTAACTGCTCATCGGATGGATTAAATTTTAGGTAACTAAATATTATTAACGTGGGTGTATTCAAGAAATTAAGTGACTATGAAAAATTGATCAACAATTCATGATCAATATCTAAATACATATATGCACATATATATCTAAATCCCAATGAAGATATTTATACCAAATGCATAATACACCATAGTGGATACAGAGGGGAGACTGTCATGACCCCCCCCCCCTCTATCGCAAACGTAGCTTTTACAATTATGTAGTTTTCCAAACATGGATATTTGACACCCAAAATTGACTGGACTCAGGAGGCCAAGCAAATTCCCATTAGACCACCCTTTTTTTAAATTCTGGATCTGCACCGACATGTATTGAGGCCACAGAAAATGATATTTGAAGAGGGCCAGTCACTGTGTTTTCACAAAAAGGGGTGTTTTAGGTTTTTGTACTAAATTTAGTTTTCTTGTTTTGTGGAAAATACTTTTTTTTAGGTGTTAATGAGCTTTCCGCCATTCAGTAACTGTCTATTTTCCATGTTATTGGTAAAGACGATTATGATATGTGAAACCATAAAAGTTTTAAATTAAATTTATTTATCAAAGTGATGTCAAAGATTTTGGCAGTGGGGGTTTAACATGTTTAGCCAGTTATGGCATCACCCAGGGACTAAGCTAGCGACCTGTCAGCACGTCGTTTGAGATGGGCAGTGTCGGCTTTTTTACGGGACAGGCACTCATCCACTACTGGAAAAATGATGGGCAGAAAGTCCTACCCTCAAAAAAATGTATCAAGATTATCACCCCAAATGCCACTGTTTGCAGTGTTTTTCTCTAATTTACTTGGCCTTGAGCTGTGCGAGTCGCATATAATGGCGCTCGCGACATACTTGTTAGTTCATAAAGCTCATAGGCTGCTTTCTTTTTCTAGGTTAAATTTGACAGTCAGTTTTTTTCCTAGTTAAGTCCCTGGCATCAACCATCTGGCTGTCCATCTGTCTGTACATTTTATCGTTTCCAGCAGATTTCCGGAGATTTGCTCTGGGAAATGAGTTGGCCTCTAATCTATTTTGACTCAAAAATGTAGGTTAAGAAACAGGTCAAAGGTCATAACCCCTAAAAGGCACATCTCCATCTTCTGTGGGATCAGTTTTACAGCAGCAAATAATCTATTTTGGTAAGATATGTAGGTAAAAAAGTAGCCCAGAGATCATAAACCCAAGGCACATCTACACCTTCTAAGTAATAGATGGATTTCTTTATAATGCTTACCCGAACTGCCAAGCAAAAAATCCCTAAATCTCATCTAGCTCTGGGAGTTTCCATTATTATGTACTGCAGTGTGATGCAAGCAGAGACAAACAGTGCCCGATATGCCGTAGATTGCAGGAGAAAGCCTTTGGAATTCAAACATTTTCCGTGGGCATGCCTTCGATTCCCCTTAGAGTGTAATGTGCTTTTGTAACGTTCCGAACCCTTCCCTCAATGAAAAGCTAGATCCACCCCTGAAACATATACATTAGCAACATAGTTAAACTGCAGCATTGTCATGTAAAACTCTAAACCGTCTCTCTTGATAATTCAGTTAGAATGGTATGTAGATATACTAGTATCAGAAAAGTTACGTAATTTCAGGTTTGCAGCCCTTATTTAAGTCTCGCATAATCAATCATATTATCTAGTAGGCCTACTGGTACTGTATGACATATTAAACCTGACCATTACATTATCTGATTATATCACATATAATACCATGAATACTAAGTCATAATCAAATTTCATTCTGACATTATATAAAATTGACCAAAGTCACAATAATTATGATTAATACTGAGTTGTACATAAATTGCTCACATGTATCCGGTTACTACTCAGAAAGTTCTATGTTTTATAAGCTTTTATAAAAAAAATTATTCACGGTGAAATCGAAGGGGCAAATCCGTCATTCATAAAATTAATTTGCTGTGGCCTTATAAATATCCTTTAACAAAATTGATTTCTGGGTTGTATTTGGTGTTAAACTGTAGAAAAAGGAATGGACGACAAGTGCTAATATTGCCAGTCATCCACCTAATTTAAACTTTTTTAATTAACTTGTAAATATGCCGGTCATTATCATACCGTATTTAAAAATGAAATATTATGTCTCCACATGCCAGTCTAGACACCTGATTTAAATTAAAATCTATTAAATAATTAGTATGCCAATCATACACCTGAGTTAAGCAATAAATTAATGTGTACTTTTTCACATAGGACTACATGTACTTGCAAGCATGTTGGAACTCTACTGGAATACACAGGCCTGGGAATACAATATGATCTTAGGGTGAAGAGATATTTAAGTTTAGTTCAGGTTGCTGGCCAAAATGCCTTGTTGGGTATCTCTCTTTCAATCAAACTTTCACCTACTCTTGTCATGTATACTTCAGTTGTATAGCTGCATATATATTATATATATTGACATACGATTCTCAATATTTGTACATGCAACCCTGTAGGGTGATTTATCATTTTTAAATTAATTTACTAACATTTATGATTTAGTGTTATACCTTGCATGTCGTTGCTGAAATAAAAATCTATAATTCATCATAGAATGTCCTGTCGTTCCAAATAAAGGTGGTTCTCGGTTAATTAAAATAACTAATTATAAACTGTCGATGCTTGGCACAATTAAAGGTTGTTGATGTTGCAGTCATGGTAGATTTAAAACAATTGACATAGTGTACTAAATTGTGCAGAATATACTCATCCGATAGTATAAATGGTTTTCTGGATATGTATTGGAAATAAAATGTAACGTTAGGCTGGAGGTAGCACCCAGCAAATACGAGACGTTGAACCAATGTTACTTCAATATTGTTCCATCGCTGCGACGTGGTATTAATAAATTCCTGTCATGCATACACATTTTAAGAATGTTCACACAATAGATTGTTTTTACAAGATGACTCGCATGTATAATGATCTGCTTGAGAGAGCGTCAATGTAAGGAAACGGCAAAAAGCTGTAACTGCTTAATTGAGAAGTGAACATTTACTGCGCTTTGCATTTGCACGGCAGTACTTGTAGACCACTACCTGCGTCCTGTATGACTGGAATCAACTGAGCCATTAAACTCTCTATTACACCACACACTGTGTCCACTATTAACCCTTTATCCGCCAAATTATTCAATTTTAATTTCCCCCCACTTGAAGTTGTGTCTCGCTGACGCGATCCACAAGTTCAAGTGGGTGAAAATTATTCAGATTTGACAAAATTGAGGTCAACTTTTTTTCAAATCTTGCTGATTGGTGTCACGTTTTATTTTCAACATGTTTAAAAGCTGGAAGGCAATATGCCAATACAAATGTTAAAATGAGTCCAAATTTTTAATTCTCTCAGTGTGTGGATAGACGTCGTCTTTATTACGTCGTCTTAGACGTCAGAATCTCACGTCTATAGACGCCAGAATATCTTTCAGTGGGGTCGATCCCGCTCAGAAAGGGTTAACCCTTGTTGTGCGAGGCCTGTGTATGTACATTTTCAACCAGGATTCAAACTAAATAAAAAGTCGTTGAAATTCATCAAATATTTATTTTTACATTATCAGTTAATTTAATAATTAAATCAATTAATTAAATATAGATATTTGTCGTCATTTGAAGCTGGCAATAAGAGTATGCATTCGAGCTTCAGAGTGATAAATACTGAGATACCTTTAAACAACGAAAGGGTTAGTGCGAACTAATAACTTACCCAACACCCCCAAAAAACTATTCACAGAAAATGATTCTACTTATGTTTCAGTGCACACAAGTATGTGGTATTTATGATAATGCAGAGCACACACATTTTCATGTTGTTAATCATAGTTTTTGCGGTCACGGCAGCTACGTAACAAGCAAACATGAGACGCTGGGCCAATGTTGTTTTGATGTTTGCCCACCGTCTACGACGGTAGCCCAACATCAAACCAACAATGACCCAACGTCGCTATAATTAGAAGTAGGCTATAACCACACACGTATACTAGCTGGGTACATGTAGGTCTATGGCACACACAAGCCATGCTTGGGTTTTGCCAGGGATCCTTTGCCAAAATGCCGATAAGACGGAAATTAATGACTTTCTGAGATTTTTAACAGAGAGCATTCTGTTGATAAGGCTGATAAGAGTTTACTGGCACCTACATGTACAGGCTGTGTAATTCTAGTGGTTGACAAAGGACGGCTTGTTTGCCGTCTACATCATTATGGCCGCCTGCCAAAACGTCCTGGTCTACTGACTGCCTGTTGAGCACTGGGGATTTATTTACAAGTTTTCACTGTCATCTTCTGCACTTGTAGTTTTGTTTCCGGGTGCACGTCATGATTTATTGCCTTTGGAGTTGAGAAGGTGTATCTTCCACTTTGTAAAGTAACAGTCTACATATACACCCTCTAAATTCCAAGGGATATAATTGCTCCCCAGTAAACATGATACATCGATCCAATGTTGTTTTAATGTTGGTCCATCGTCGTAGACGGTGGACCAGCATTAAAACAACAATGGTTCAATCTATCATATGTACTGTCCCTCCCAACAAGACAACACATTGACCCGCACAAGAATTTGACCCAGTGTTGTTTCAGCGTTGGCCCCCTGTCTGCGACGCTGTTCCAACATTAAAACATCACTGGCTCAAATTATTGTGCATCTGACTCTGAACCAACATTGGCCTCACCCAACAATAGGTCCCCATCTCGTGTTTGCTGGGTGCCAGCCGATCACATCGGTCGTATTATGGGGGTATCTTAGACAGTATAACTTTTAAAATGTGCCATCAAGCAGCTCAGCCAATTACTGTGTGTGTGAGGAATAAACTAGGTCACTGTCAATTACTGTGGAAGTTTTACCCAACTGGTCAATTTAGGGGACATTTTCAGGGGCGGATCCAGAACATTCACTTGACCAGTTCACCGAGCTAAAATCGCGATTTTGATGTTGTGAAAACTGAAAATGTTGAAATCAAATGCGAATGTGTAAATGGCTGACAGGTTCACGTGAACCGTTGTGAACCCCCCTGGATCCGCACCTGATTTTAAAGAATTTGGTAAAAAATATGAGGGGGGGGGGCAAAAAATCATTACTCTGAAACAAAATGTGTTGTTTCAGAGGGGGGGGGGGGGGAATGGCTTATGCCCTTGGAAATTTCAACTCTAGAAAATTCAAAATGACTAGATAAAATGGCATTACGTTTAATATCTGGGAAAACTGTGCCAGATAGTTAGACAAATTTTAATATCATATACTAGACCAATTTTAATATCATATAGGTGTATAAATATCTGGGAAGCCGTGCCAGATAGCATTAGCTAGACCATGACTATAAAACGAAATGTGGGGCTTCAGGGAGGGATATGCCCTGAGAAATTTTAACTTGTTAAATTCAAAATGACCGACTTGCGACCATTATTGACTATCTGCCACTGTTTAATTTTAAATAGTATGCCTGATATTTGGCAAACCGTACGGCTGCCAGATAGCTAGACCATTACTACTAAGCAATATGGGTTGTCCGTCTTGTGATTTAGCTGTCCCGGACAAACGGAACACTCTTATTTCCAGCCCTGGCCGGGCTTAGGATTGTGGGGCAGTACGTGGCCCTCTTGTTAGCTCCCGCCGTCACCGTAGGTGAGACGGAGGGAGCTATGGATTCCGCCTCCGTTTTTTTTGCCTCTTTTGCCTATAACTTTGTAAGAAAATGAGCTAGGATAACAATTTTTGGTATGTGGGTTACTTCCAGGTGGATAATGGACAGGTTAAAATATTTTAATCTGAATTCAATACGCACTTCGTTTCCGGAGCAGATCTCGAAAAGTACTGGGCCGATGACAGTCATATTGCACATACATGTTCTCTAAGGTCCCTAGTTGTGCTTTTTCAGGTTTTTGGACCTTGACCTTGAAGTTGACCCAGCACTTTGACCTAATTTATAACATCGGTAAATCCGACTGAAAGATTTTGCGGAATATCATGAAAACCGCTCAAGATAGCTACACCATTGATATAAAACAAATTGTGAGGTTTCAGGAGACTATGCATCTTGAAAAATTTCAAGTCGATAAAATTAAAAATGGCTGCCTATCGGCCATTATTCACTTCGACAGGCCTGATATTGCGGAATATCATGAAAACCGCTCAAGATCTCTACACCATTACTATAAAACGAATTGTAAAGTTTCAGAAGAAGATACATTTTGAAAAAATTCAACTCGTCAAGTTCAAAATGGCCGCCAATCGGCCATTATTCACTTTCACATGCCGTTATTTGGTAAACCGTGCTAGATGGCTAGACCATTACTATAAAACAAAATGTGTGATTTCAGGAGAAGATGCATCTTGAAAAAATTCGACTCGATAAAATTCAAAATGGCCGCTTATCGGCCATTATTCACTTTTACATGGCCGATATTTGGTCAACCATGCTAGATGGCTAGACCATTACTATAAAACAAAATGTGAGAATTCAGATGAGGATGAATCTTGAAAAAATTTGACTTGATCAAATTCAAAATGGCCGCCTTTTCGTTCATTATTCATTTTCACATGGCTGATATTTGATAAACCGTGCTAGATGGCTAGACCATTACCTGCTTACTATAAAACAAAGTGTGAGTTTTCGGGGAAGGATGCACCCTGAAAATTTTAAACTTACGAATTCAAAATGGCAGACAATCAGCATTATTTACCTCGATAGGCCTGATATCAGGTAAACCGTGCTAGATAGCTAGACCATTACTATAAAACAAAATCTGACGTTTCGGGAGAGGATGCCTTTTAAAAACTTTCAACCCAATCGAATTCAAAATGGCAGCCTATCGGCCACTATTTACTTTCACATAGCCGTTATTTGGTAACCGTACTAGATGGCTAGACCATTACTATAAAACAAAATGTGAGATTTCAGGATAGGATGCATCTTGAAAAATTTTGACTTGATCAAATTCAAAATGGCCTCCTATCGACCATTATTCACTTTCACATGGGCGATATTTGGTAAACCGTGCTAGATGGCTAGACCATTACTATAGAATAAAATGTGAGATTTGAGCTGAGGATGCATCTTAGAAAATTTCGACTTATCAAATTCAAAATGGCTGCCTTCAGGCCATTATTCACTTTCACATGGCTGATATTTGGTAAACCGTGCTAGATAGCTAGACGATTACTATAGAATGAAATGTGAGATTTCAGCTGAGGATGCATCTTGAAAAATTCTGACTCGATCAAATTCAAAATGGCCCCCTATCGGCCATTATTTACTTTCACATGCCCAATATTTTGCAAACTGTTAGAGGTTAGTCCATTACTATAAAACAAAATTTGAGGTTTCGGGGGAGGATGCACCCTAAGTTTTTAACTAGTTTATATCGAATTCAAAATGACAGTAAATCAGCTATTAGTTACCTCGATTGGCCTGATATCGGGTAAATCGTGCCAGATAGGTAGACCATTACTGGGATACTGATTGGGTTCAATAATTTCAATGGAGGTTTGCAATCTCCTTCAGACTGTGTAGTTCTTATCTTACTCTTAGACTGGGCTTCTTAGACCTAGTTGTCTTGCGTCTTGATTTTTGACCTAGCCTAGGACTACATTAATAACCCTACACAAAATTGCTTAAATCAAATTCTAATTCGGAGCGGGAGCTCCTGGACTTATGTAGTCTTGTTTTAGGTGTTTTGACCCCTCACCTGAGAATCATTTTGTTTTGTAATACTTGCATTACAATGTGTCAAATATGTATTGAGTGATTCTGCCAGACTCGTCTCGCACTATCATTCCTGGTACTACGTGAATCAATTTATGAATGATAAAATCTGTGTAATGTACTAGTAGTTATTTGTTTGATTGGTTGTGTTTCAGGGCCCACCACAGCCGGGACAGCCATTCAAGTTTACAGTGGCAGAAACATGCGACCGTATAAAAGAAGAGTTCAGCTTCCTTCAGGCTCAGTACCACAGGTACGCCTTCCCAGCAGACGTGAGGCATTGACCCAATATTGTTTTAATATTGGGTGCTGTTGCAGACACTGGCTTAACATTAGAATGAAATTGGGCCAATGCTTCATGTTTGCTGGCCTTATAATTGCACATACTAAGCCTATGCAAATCAATATTTAGACGTCATCAGAGTCTACTTTTTGTTTTTAATTTATGACGTTACATAACCATGGTAACAATACTTAATTGAAGTACTCAATCCACACTAAAATATCTGCATACGTGTACAGTGCTCTATTTAGATCAATAACACCATTTCATAGGAGGCGGGTCTGACCAGCATTTAATTTTTATGTCTTTCAACCTGCTGACACATAACAGACAATTTTAACAGACAATTTTATATGACAATTCACATGTAAAATGCACTAAAAATAGTGTTTTCTTCACAGGTTTTAATCACTTTCTTGTTGTCACCCGCATCCGCCTCACAAATACTTGAGGTCTACTAGTATGCATTCAAGCATTCAACTGTTAAATTATGTTTTTTTCAATGCAAAATGTTAGGACATTGAAAGTTCCTTATTCTAGTGAAAGTGCATGTTTGAAAGAATGCTTAGTCACACAAGCAATCAACTTCTTAGCTCTTCAGGCTGAGGGTGAGCTTATGCCATTGTGTGCCGTCTGTCGTCCGTCGTCAGTTCACAATTCACTAGAAATGCTTCTCCTCCCTCAATTCCCAGCTGATTTCAATTTTGTTTGGTTTGCTTGAAGGAGCTCGTACCTGTGCATAAAAATTCCTGACGGATTTTAGAAATTTGATTTGCTTATTAACTTGTGACCTAATTAAGACTTATTTACCACACTATTCACAAGAAATGCTTCTCCTCCCTCAATTCTTAGCCGATTTCAATTATTTTTAGTTTGTTTGAAAGAGTTTGTACCTGTGCAAAGAACTTCCTCAATGATTTCAAAAATTTCAATAATCAATTAACTTATGACTTTGCTAAGACCTAATTTTTAGGACACTCGGTTCACCATTTACAAGAAATGCTTTTCCTCCCTCAATTCTTAGCCGATTTCAATTTTGTTTGAAAGAGCTTATGCCGGCGCATAGAATTCCCTCACTGATTTCAGAAATTGTAATTATCAATTAACTTATGAATGACATAATTAAGAACTGATTAGGACACTTTGTTCACAATTCACAGCCTCCTCCCTCAATTCTTAAACAATCTCAATTTTGTTTGGTTTGTTTAAAAGAGCTTCATCGACACTCTGGTTCAGTATTTTATTGCGCATTCTGTAGGCCTACAATATTTGAATACGAACCTTGATCTATTAATGTGTATTATTATTTTACTTGTAGCCTGAAGATGGAATGCGAGAAGTTAGCACAAGAAAAAACAGAAATGCAGCGTCATTATGTGATGGTAGGTATCAATTACATCACCCCATCTAGGAATGTTGTTTGTGTTTACACAATAGATATGTAGCCCACATGGTCTTAGCCTGTGACCCGTTCACCTGTCATTTGAACAGGAGTAATGTCATGACGGGCAATAATTGTCCAAATATCACAATTTCACACAAAAAAGTCGGAAAATTTGGTGAAGAATTGTGAGAAAAGATGGGCATTTGTCTAATCCTAAGTCTTTGAGCCTACGACATTGAACCTTTGCTGGCTTGATGTTGGGCCAGAGTCGTAGATGATGAGCCAACAATAACCCAGAATTGGTTCAACGTATTGACGTTTGTCTGGTGTTATCGTTTGCAAAGAAAAAAATAACTTTGTTAGGTTCTGCTTCTTAAACAGAGATATATAATCTATGATAATGTATTTTGCTGGAGGAAATAGATAAGTTTTTACGTGGGCAGATAACAACAATGTATATCTCTATAATCTTTCCTTTCTTGTCAAGGCAATATGGTTTCATTGTAGCCTACTCAGTTAGACTGCTCTGTCATTGGTATGATACGGGATCAGATAATTTGTGTGCTATGTCTGGACTGGTGCCAAGTCTGTTGAATATATCTATTTACACAATCTATGGGTTGTGGTGTAGCACTGGTATCAGTGTATTCTAGTACTACACGTCCACCACAAGATCTCCAGCTTGATTCAACAAACACAATGCATCCTTACACCATTGTATGCATTGGATACATTCTCTGCCTATGCCATAGAATCATTTGGCCAATGCTATTAATTATTCAAAATCACTTTGAACAACCATAGGCATAATATATTTAGCCTAAGCAATTAGGCTTTGTTTATTTTCTCATATTTCCTTTGTTTTTTCCCATTTGAAGCATCATGAAAGCATAACCTTCAGTCCAAAGGCAAACCTTGATGATATAGTGCTTTTGAAATTTTTTTGAATCGACCTTTGATCTCTTTATGTACCGTATTTATTCTAATAGACGCCCATAATCCAATAAACACTCACCACCCCCTGTTTTAAAAATAAAATGCACGATCATGACTGTACACTATGTGATCATTAAAAAACTTCTGTAATAAGTGCCCATCCCCACAGTAATCTCAAGGGGTATTATAATAACGCCCCGGGCGTTTATTAGAATAAGTGAAGGATTTAAACCCGACCCGAGACCGGTAATTTGTATCCAGGGTCGGTCATTGACACCCTAGCAACGGTCAGGCGGGTCGGTGATCGTCCAGAACCGAAAAGAAGCCTCAATGTGTATTTCTTTAATTTCAGTCTTAAATTGTCTGAGAATGCACTCGCACAACACCAAATTTTAGAAAAATTTCCAAAATTTTCTGGGGTCTGTGATTTAGTCTCAGGGATGGTGAATTATAAATTTCAGTGACCCGGATGGCTGGAGAAAATTTGGCCTTAAATCCTTCACTGAACCATATATATACAGTTTCAAGCATGTTTTAGATAAATAGAAATTCCACCAAATCGGGTTAAAAAAGTTTTTGGTAGCTGCTCAGTTAATCCAATAATTCAATATTGGAGATCTACATCTATTTTTCATAACAGTATCATTCGAAGCAGGAAATTGCTTCAGCGATTCCAGCTTCGAATGATGAAAAATAGAAGCCCCAATTCAGCAGGACAAGGGTTAATCATGTTAATAGAGTATAATACTTATTGTGTAAGTACCATTTCTACCAGAGGATAGATGTCAAGTGTAATCACATTATCTAGACATGCATTCCTAGCAAACAGAGGGCATAATTTACATGTAACTGACATTACATCACATTCTGCAAATAATTTGAGCCCCTGTACTGCCTACTGCGATGCAATATTAGCTGTTTTTAACCACAATATGTGACTAAAATCATAAGAAAATATGGACAAATATTGAAAGGCAAATTATCCCCTATAACAAAGTTTTCCAAACGTTAATAGTGGTATACAGTGCAGGGAATAATTTGTCCCAGAAAAATTGTGTAGCATTTTAGCAGCCTTGCATGTTCTAAACTACTATTCTCCATGCGAACAATTGCTACACCAACATATTTTTGTGTAGCATTTGCCCAAAATTGTGTAGCTAACTGCTCGCTACACCAGACAAATTATTCCCTGATACAGTAGAACCTGCTATGAGCAGCCACCCTTTGCGACACAGGATAAGTGGCCTTTCAAGGCAGGTGGCTGCTCATAAGAACCGTATAGGAAATGCCATTTTGGGGAATAGTGAAGTGGCTTCCCATAGAAGATTGACTGTTTACAAGAGTGGCTGCTCTACTGTATTGGGCTATGTATGATTTACTGGACTGCAGCACTTGCGAGTCTAACAGGCATTTTCAATGTTGCATTTTAAACCCTCAAAGTGCTAAATTATCAAATTTAAATATTCACCCACTTTGGTTTACTAGTTTCCTTAGCTCCTAAAACGTCGCATTAAAAAAAATTATTTTCACATGCTACCACGACACACAAACTTCAAGGGTGAAAATTACTCATATTTGTTTACTTTGAGACAGAGCATTTGCAAGTCTTGATGTTTCAAAGCTTATTTCGTTCCTAATAACTGTAATTTGATTAAATCTCCCTTTACAAGGTTCAACTTTAAAATATGTACTGTAAATGTCATATCCTACTGCACAACGAACAGACACAAGACGTAGAATCAATGTTGGTTTAACGTCTCAACGTTGGCCCAACGTTAAGCCAACAATGATTAAATGTCTTGTATCTACTGGGTAACAACAGTTTTGTAGCTCTACAAATATTTAAAACAATCAGCTCTGCATATAAGTAGATCAAAATCTGTACATTTTCCTTTGCCGGGTTCAAATTTGAAATATGTACTCCCGAGTGTTACATCAGTCTGCATAGGAAGTTGTTTCTGGACATTGTAGATGAAACAGGGTTAAAATATTTAAAAACTATAAGTAAATCATTTATATTTATGCATTTTGTTATTTTCAGTATTACGAGATGTCATATGGACTCAATGTGGAAATGCATAAACAGGTAAGAACATTACAAATTTTTGTGTTGTATAGTGGTCGTGGTCTATGTTCACGTATTTATAACTATCTATTAACCCTTTAAGCTCTCATGATGCAGAGCATCATTTTACATCCCTGAAAAAGACTTAATTTTCCTACAACCACGGGTTTTAGAACGAAAATTTCATGAAACTGGCTTACCAATACATGGCAATTTTCTTTAATTTTTAAACCACATTAAATCATTTTCATCCACTACAAGTCGGGAATTGCAACAGCAATTCTCAGCTTGTAGTGGATGAAGTTGACTAGGGTAAATTCAGGCTTAAAAGGGTTAATTAGCTTGATTTTAAAAGCATCCCAGGCTTATTTGGGGATTAAAAACGACCATAGTCATGATTAGCAGGCAAAGGGTTAACACCTAGGACTAGTGGGATAATTACAACGTTAAAAGCATACCTATCTTTCTAATTAAATATAAACAAAGACGTCAGTTTGCAGAATCATTCTTGCATGCATGCAGGAATGGAATTCCCAGCCCAGTGTATCGTGTTTGCTGGGAGGATAGTAGGCCCCTTCATGTAATTACAGTAAATATTACTACTTAGCAATTAAGTACGACATTCTGACTGAATATAAATCTTTATTGCTTCCATGAACAAGTATACATATATACATGTATGTTGGTTATGATGCAGTCTAATATTTGTTAACTACATCATGATGGCCATCTATGTTGTGGCGTAAGCAGTTTAGTCATTTAGAGTGCAATAAACATGATAAATTTAATATATTAAAACATTAAATTATATTTTATTATTCCTATCCATATTGACAATATATGTTTATATTTGAATTTGAAACAATAGGATGTCATTAAACAGACATTAATTTGAATGTTTATTATGATATTTAATATCATGTTTTGTATGGTTATATAACCTTTTCAGCACAGGGACCGGACCGTCTTTAGATGTCAGAATCTGACGTCTATCATCTAAAGACGGTTCTCACACTGACAGAATTTTAAAAATTATAATGGCGGTAGACTCATAACATAAGTATTCAAATAAAGCAGAAAGAGCTAATTAAGACATGGGAGGCCACTTGTCCATTCCCCAAAATGACATATTGTATACAAATGTACCTCCTATGAGCAGCCACCTGCGTTCAAAGGCCACTTTTCCTGTGTCGCAAGGGTGGCTGCTCATAGCAGGCTCTATTGTATTGCTATGATATTTAAGAATAGATAATTATTTGTAATTGTCTGCTTCACAATCAAACATCAACCCATTCCCTTGTAGCATTTCACGTTGTAGCATAATACATACAAAAACACGTGATGTTATTACATGTAGAATAAATACAGTAAAAAAATGCCGATCAGCGTGATCAGTAGAGCAGCTGGGTGTATTTTTTGTGTTCAGTGAACTCAAGACATAAACGTAGTATCGGATCAATATGGGTACACCGTCTACGACGCTGGCTCAACATCGATCCAGCGTAGGGCGAGTGTGATGAGGAAATGGTACTGGCACCAGACATTCATCCAAGGTTGGTTCAATGCCGGCCCACCGTCTCCGACGCTGGTCCAACATTGAACCAACCTTGGATGAATGTCTCGTGTTAGCTGATGGCAGGTCTAGGTTTGGAGGCCACGCGTGGATGTAGCGCCTGTGTAGCGTTGTCAGTGCCAGTAAATCGCGGTCAGACTGTGATGTAGAAGTGTTACCACCCAGACGGCAAGGCCCCTCCATCAGCCAGCCAGCCAGCCCTCGCGCTCTCTCTCCGTGTTTATTGACTTCTCACCACTTGCTCCCCCCCCCCCCCCTCTTGCTTACTCTATCCCTCTCCGCGCCCTCCCTGCTCTCTTGGGAGAGGATTTTAGCTGGCCCTTTGTTCCCTTTCTTGCTATCACCACATCCCTTAGCTAGGTTGCCGTCGCTGTACCGACCATCCCCCGCCTGCTTCCCATCCCCTCTGCTGCTGCTGTCGAGCGATGCCAAAATGCAGTATCAGCTTTATTTACAAGTAAGCAGATACTGCCATTTGCTTTGCTCGGCAGTGCTGCTGCTTGCTACACATCATCCATCCCACCCGCCATACTGTTTATTACAATCCCAGCGTTGTATTATAGATGGAGCACCTTCACTGGATTATAGCCTGACCTTCAACCAACGTTATTTTATCGTCTGGTTGTTCACTGCCATTTAAGTGTTGCAGATGAGCTGGCAACATGGATGTACATGTACAACCCCATCAAAACTCTGGTCCACTGTGGCAAAATACAAGCTATTGAGCTAATTGATGTTGGTTTATCATTGGGCCAGAGTCGCTGACGTTCTAGCAGTATTAAATCAGCTTCGGTTTTATGTACATCCCTCCCAGAAAAAGAGACTTTGAACCAATGCTGATTTAATTTTTGATTACTGTCTTTGACTAAAATCAGCATTGGTTCAACGTCTCTTTTTTTTCGTGGGATTATAGTGTTTCTTGGGTCAGGTTCTAGACGGTCCTAACCCTGTGAAACGCGTTGACCCAATGTTTCTATATTGTCGTTCCACCGTCTGCGACTGTCTCCCAGCATTGTGCCAACATTGGTTGAATACATCTTGTTTTCCCGGGTCTCTCTCTCTAGCCTGTCATCAAGGCTTGGTCATGTCTGCACTGACCTTTACGGCTTGAGATGGTGTCCACTCGCCCCCCTCTCCACTTGAGCCTAGTCCCGCCTCTCAGACACAAAACATTGACGCAACGCTGGTTTAACCTTGAACCATTGACTGCGACGCTGTCCCAACATTTAAACAACCTCTTATGTATGCTGGGTGTCGCCTCCCTGCCACTACACTCCCAGCAAACACGATACGTTGGAACAATGCTGTTTTAATGTTGGGCCATCGTCTACGAAGCTGGCCCAACATTAACCCAGCATTGTTTTAGCGTCTCGTGTCCACTCCACCTGACTGTATCCTCTCTCCCCCTGGGAAATACTCTGCCCAATTAGTGACACCCTACCAATGACGCATGGTGCATTCACACGAGATGCTCACCCAATGCCGGGCTAATGCTGGGCCGGCGTCGTAAACTGTGGGCCATCATTAACCCTCATGCTGTAGGAACCGTGTATATATAAACGGTTTGAAGACTATTTCAGAGCAAATAAAACGCCATTGAAATCCACAAAATAGCTTCTGATAGATGCTCAGTTGATGAAATAAGTCGATTTTGGAGATGACTATTTTTCATAAATAGACATATTTTTCGTCATTTGAAGCTGAAATTTGCGTTAGCAATTCCTGCTTCAAATGAATGAAAAATAGAAACAAACAATGCAGCATCACAAGAGTTAAGGGGTCATGTGATCTATAATTCTTGGTTTGTGGGGGATACAGTGCAAGCAGTACTGACACAGCCATACATCTGATCAATTCAACAAAAAACATCTTCCCAGTGGCATGGTTTCCTACTGTTGGCCCACCGTCTGCGACGCTTAGACCCAACAGTGAAACAACATTGGTTGAATGTGCTACTGAGATGTACATAAGTGCAATAACAATACAGGACATCTATGTATTACAATCACAATATACACTAGCCCATTTGTTAAATGGCAAGGGCGGATCCATTCACTTGACCAGGTCACAGAGCCAAAATTGAGATTTTGATGTCGTGAAAATTTTGAAATCATATGTGATTGTGTGGATGGCTGACGGTTCACGTGAACCATTGTGAACCCCACTTGATCCGCGCCTGAATGCTGGGGTAGTTAGTGACCATACAGATGATGTTATCCCATTTTTGCTAAGCTGGAATGTTGGTTAACTATTGAAGTGCTAAATTGAATAATTTAAATTTTCACCTACTTGAAGACACAACCGAGACACAACTTCAACTGGGTGAAAATAAAAATTATTTAATTCAGCGCTTTAACCCTTTCACCACTGAAGCCCGTTTTTATGTGCTGAATGCCATAGCATTCAGCACATAATATGGGCTTCAGTGGTGAAAGGGTTAAGGGTTAAACAAGAGCTCCATATTTACTGTTTGCAGATGTTGAAAACTTGACGAGCTTCAGGCGTTCTTTATAATTCATTTAATTCACTGCAGTCAGTTCTTTTTCTCATTAAATTTGTATTAATGATTGAAACTGATTTTTTTGCAGACGGAGATAGCAAAGAGATTGAATGCCATCATTGCTCAGATTATTCCATTCCTATCCCAAGAGGTAAGATAAAAAATCCAGCCCTGCTGCTTCTCCATTAGACTGAATAATTTATAAATCTATTTCTCGATGCCGAACATTAATTACTGAATAAAATTATATTGCCGATATAAAGCACGCAAAACTTTGTAGAATTGTTTAAATTTCTATTTTATTCATTTGTTAGTGTCCAGAGAACTAACTGATGTGTTTTTCACAAACTGAGCTAGACTACTATATTAATTGATCAAAGACACTTTCAAGCAGGTGCTTCCACATGTTCCAAGCCTTTCATTATTATGAGCAGAGACTCTGGAATAATTCTATGTGCTTGTATATTTTATGGCTTTCACATCTGAATCAAAATTGATTATTCCGCCTGTATGACTGTGTACTATTGCTGTCGTTTCGGGCGAAGCACATTTAATAATCCGGGTCTATATATATCCCATTCAGAGGTTTTGGAGGGATACATTATTGTTTGCAGACACCCCAATTTTTTTCACCTTTTCCGGCTCGTATATAACTGGCTGTATTCCTGCAGAAGCAGTTTGACACGGGTCATGAGAGCCTTAAATCACGGGAGCCCAAGAGAGGGTGGAATTGCATTTTTTTGTGCAATGTATGATATTGTGGATGCAGATAGTGTTGGGATAGTGATGGGAACCCAACAAACAACGACATTGAACAAATGCTGGCTTAATGTTGGCCCACTGTCTACGATGCTTGACCAACAGTAAATCAAACCAGTTCTCCGTGGGGTGTTTGCTGGGACGGGGCGAGATGGCTTGTCCCTCTGCTTGGCCAAGCAAGCACAGCCGTCATTAATTGCCAATCTTCTATCACTTTCGGGCCGGCAACGTCTTTCCTGTGTAGCATTGATTTTCTGGAGGATTGATGGTGGCCATGATGCGATGCCAGATAGTCTATGGTCCATTTGAGTGCTTGTTAAAGCTCAGCTGATCCAGCTAGAGATGGGTCCTCTGGTTGTCATGGCAACAAAACCTCTCTGAATGATTGAATTTTGTAATATTTGCGGGGAACAGCACTTAAGGATGAGAGGGAGGGAGTGTTGCACGAGGGACTCCACCTCCCGTCCTGTCTCACTAGGGGCAGATCAATCTGCCCAATACACCTTATAGGCTCAAGGATCTGTCTGTGCAGAAATCCTCAACATGAAATGAGCATTAACCCTTTAAGTCCTCACGATGCATTAAAGCATCATTTTACATCCCTGAAAACACACTTAATTTTCCTACAACAAAGGGTTTTAGAACGAAAATTTCCATGAAACTGGTTTACCAATACGTGGCAATTTTCTTTAATTTTTAAACCACCTCAAGTCATCTTCATCCACTACAAGTCGAGAATTGCGACAGCAATTTGCGGCTTGTTGTGGATGAAGATGACAATGGTAAATTCAGGATTGAAAGGGTTAAAATAACACTCCAAATGAGACTCCCTTCAAGAGTTAATTGTTTGATAATGTTGCTATGCTGAATTTTCAGTGTGTATTGTGGGGTGTGTACAGTAAATTCTCAGTAAAAAAAAACATTAATCCAATGCTGTGCCATCATCACTGACTGTGGACCAGCATTGAAAAAGCATTGGGTTAATGTCCCCATGTTTTTCTGTGATGTATGCTTGATCCCTAAATAATACCATCTGAGCTAGACTTTTATTATAATCTTCCTGAGATCACTGGAACTATATAATCCATTGACAAAATGGGGGGGGGACCATCTTGGAAAAAATACATTGATATAGGTAACGATTGGTAGAGGGGGTAATTTTGTATTACACATATGTTGTTTTCTACTGAAAACAGGTAAAATTTATCTCACAGGGGCAGGGGTTTATGCTTCGCCCTGGACGTACAGCTGTCGGTCCGTCCTTATTTTCATTTCCGGAGCATATCTTCCATATTGCACACACATTCCTTAGGAGGTGTAGATGTACCTTTTTGGAAGTTATGACCTTTACATGTAACTTACATCTCTGGGCTTTAGACACTAACAATCTCGTTTCAAGAGCATATCTCAGAAACCCATGACATAGGGAGGTGGGGGTATTTTCTTTCATATTGTACACACATCAATTACGGGGTGACCAAGTAGATGTGCCTTTTGGGGGTTATGACCTTAAACCTACATTTTGACCTAACCTTTCTGCCAAAATAGCTTTATTTACTTTAATATTGCTAATATCTGGCAAACTGCTGGATAGCTAGACCATTACTATAAAGCAAACTGTTAGGTTTCGGGGAGGGATATACCCTGGAAAATTTCCTCATCAAAGTCATAATGGACAACATGCGACCATTATTGACTTTATGATGCGTGATATCTGGAAAACTGTGCTATATTGCTACACAATTTGAATTAATATGAAACAAAATGTGGGGTTTCAGGAAGCAATATGCCCTGAAACTTTTTGATCGAAATGACCAACTTGCCTCCATTATGAATGTTCTCATACCAATAAAAATGCCAGTCTCACTGAGTCTGTTGAAGTCCTATGATCCACCAATCAGAATTATAGGAAGTCAGATTTAGATGATGAGTCAACCATCTGTCCCAGTCAGCAGTAATTTCTCCAGCCAGGACTAATCTTATACTAAATTATGATTCCTAAACATCTTGGCTGTAGGAACTTTCAAGTAAAAGTTTAGTATTCCTCCGAGAAAAACTTATTTGTCCAATTTTATCAGGACCACCAGAAGTTATGTCGTACCACCAGATTTTTTCAGCTATGCTGTGTGGTGCATAAATGGAGCTTAACCCTTATACCGCGAAATGATTTAATTGTAATTTTCACTCACTTGAAGTTGTGTCTCGCTGACGCAATCCACAACTCCAAGTGAGTGAAAATTATCCAGATTTCACAAAATTGAGTTTAAATATTTTCAAATCTTACAGATTTATGTCCAGTTTTATTTTGATGTCATGACTAAAAGGTGGTACTTAATGTGCTAATAAAATATTTAAAACCAAATATAATCAAGATGGGCGTTTAAAGGGTTAAAAGGTTCATTCTACATGTAAGAAGCCTAGGGTACATTTGACGGTTGTTGTTGTTTTCAGCATCAGCAGCAGGTGGCAGCAGCAGTGGAGAGGGCCAAGCAGGTCACCATGCAGGAGCTGAATGCCATTATAGGGGCAAGTACACAATGCATGATTAGTCGGCCTTTGACCGCTAAGCACAACTATTGTGTGTTCAAAAATTAAGATTTTAAAATTTGGTTGTCCCAACTTAAGCAAATATGAGTAATTTTCATCCGCTTGAAGTGATGGGTCGCAGTAGCGAAACACAATTTAAACTGGTTAAAAATTTAAGCTAGCTAACTTGGTGGGTAAAGTGTTATGCATTTGACCACAATGAGTAAAATAATTTTGAATCTTGTTTATTAGCTGTGATACAAGATAAGGTTAGCCGCGTATTTGCATGAAAAATGTAAAAAAATTGAATGAACTGCAAAGCAATAATCAATTAAAAAGTCCATTAATCAATTCACTCTAGACTAATATGTATGGATGTTGTACTCAATTCAGATAAATAATCACATGGCATGAACTAGCTATAGAGAGACAGACCTTCCAATTGACAGAAAAGATGTCTTTGCTGTGTAAAAGTAGTCTTAATTGAAAAAAAATCCTAAAATATTTGACACTTAAAACTCAATTCAATTCAAATTCATGCATCACGACCAAAATTTCAAAAACTAATTATTTTTTAAAGTACTCGATTATGCTTAAAAATGAGGGGTAATAATCTGCAGCACTGATACTTCAAAGACCACTTTTTGAAAATGAATGGTGTCCTATCAGCATGATTTTAAAATAATATGCCTTCCTTATCCCAAATATAAATAATTGTCAATCGCGTGAAGTTGTGGATTGCGTCAAGTCGCTAAAAATATATTTTAGAATAATTATTTGGTGATTAATGGTTTAATATCAACTATAAAAATGAGTACTACTTAATACACAATAAAAAACAATATACTTGTAGACTTACTGATTGCACATATCGGTGATCACATGTTTTTCAGTTAGGCCCACATCAAAATTATATCCAACTGCACTGCATTGTTAACAATTACAATAATTGTCTGTGAATCAAATGGGTTGGACAGTTAATATTTGCATTTAATTTGAATGTCTATAATAAAGACTGTAATTCATCTTTATTTTGTTTCATTTTCTGTTAAACTAATCTACAGTAGTCTATTTTTTCATATCGAAATGGAGTATGATTAAACTAGTAAAACTATAATTTAGAGATAAGCAATTTAATATTCCACCCACACTAATTTACATTTAAAATGCTATTTAGAATGAATGCATTTATAATTTGCTGATGTTGAGAATAGTTTTTAAAATAGTGAAATAAAATAGTGTTTCCGCTGTGAATACTAATGAGAATTGTGTCAACTGTTTTGATTTCAGCAGAACGCAGACTTGAAGCAGCTCTACGCTCAGAGCGAGTGGCTAAATCAGATCAGGGTAAGACAATAAACAGAAGCACCTAGATGCTAAAACATTAGTAACCGTTATGCTGCTGAATTAATTATTTTTGATTTTTCATTCATTTGAGGCTGGAATTGTTAATGCAATTTCCAGCTTCAAATGAAGAATTTTTTTTTTTTTTTTTTCAAACAGACAATCCCCAATATTGGATTAACTGAGAATCTACCAAGAGCTATTTAATCAAATTTGGTGGTATTTCTGTTGATCTAAAACATGCTTGAATAGCTATGTATATAAAGGCCTAGCAGCACAAGGGTTAACAATTTAACCTGTATAATTCTGAGCTATTAAATTTAAATTGAAGCTATGGATTGCCATTAGCGGTCGGAGCTAAAAAATTAAGTTTTTAGTCACTTGAAGTTTTGTCTTGACAGCACGATCCACAACTTAAATTGACTTAAAATTTGTTTAATTTGCTAAATTCAAGTTAAAATGTATATGCTTATCGCTAATTTGATACATATTTATTTTTTTATGCTGGCTATATAAGGTTATTAAAACATAAGAAAACAATACAGTACAAAAGTTAAAGTCAGCGCTCTCAGGGTGAAGTACTTGTTACTTACGATTGACTTGTCTCCCCATAACAGCAGCAGATGGGAGCCCAGCACCTGCCGCACGCAGCACACGGTCCGCCACCCATCCCGATGCCACCTCACCCAGGTCTACCAGGAGCACCCGGCCTGCCACCCAGCTCGGCTGCCATGAACTTCCCACCCAGCGCTGCGGGCCTGGGCGGTGCCGCATCTCATTTAGCCAGTCTCAAGGATGAAAAAGGTAAGCGGATTCACTGTTTTATCAAATTAACTCTTTTCTTTTTATGTTTTAAATCTACCAGTAGTTTAAAGCTGACTAAAATGCCTAATGCATCAATTTAGCCCTGTAGGCCTGCAAAAAATATTTTTATTGGCAGTAAAAAAAATAATAGTTGAATTATGTCTCGTCTAATATACATGATTTATGGGCACGATGTCTTATTTATATCAACACAATTAAAATAAAATTTGTTTTTTTAATAAATCATGTTTTGTGAAATTTATTTTGCTATGAGTTGGCAATTCACTGCTCTAATTAACTAATAACAATTTAGATTAATTGCTTAGCATTAACCTAGTCCAGGGGCAACATCAGTAGAACTTAGTAGCTAATTAAATGGAGACATCATAGTTTGATTTTAATGTAAGTAATCCACATTTTATCGGCTTTCGATTATTATTAAATAAAATTACAACTTATTTTAATCATTTTCAATTATCTTTTCAATACTTTACCGGAGAGAAATAATGTTAATTAATCTATTTTTGCTAATACTTGTTTTTTTGTGGTAATAAAACATTGCTTTACATATAGCTACCCGGTAACTAAAATGTTTTAGAATATTTATCTTAAATAGTTAAATACCATTGATCATGGGTCTTTTTCTCTTTCATTTTATTTCTGATTCCTTCTGCAATGAAGCAGCCTCAGAAGATAGACATGTGAGTATTTCCTAATATGTTATGTATTTATTCTAATACTGTGTCTCTGTATCGTGTCAGGAACTCAAAAAAGCAGCCTGAGATTTGAAAAAATGCCAAGATTAAAAGGTACAGGTGAAAACAATTCACCTGACAACAGCTCAAATTAAGCGTAGGTGATTCTTGGCCATATGTAAAAGTTGTAACGTGCAATGACATTTAATGTGTGTCATTTGTATCTGTAGCAGGAAGGAAATTCATTTTTTGGCCAGTGATTTTAGGAGAAGGTCAGCAGATCATATTTTGCAGTGTTTCTGTGTGTGCCATTCTTAATGCCTGAGCCATACTTCACCTGTCTATCAAAGATTCAGGCTTCAAAGTTTAACCTATAAACATATAAAAACCTAGTTTTGCATTTAGTTTCGTGTGAAGGGAGAGTCGTGACAGGTGAGACACAGGGTCTTTTACATATATGGAATGTCTTGAAGTGCTTGATTAGATCATTAGATATCCATGAACTGTAAAAAATTATAGAACACATCGTGGAAAGCCTTGGAAAATGGGAAATTGACTTCACATCTGACGACCAATTTCCTATCGTTTTTATCTCCCACTATATCCTGCACTATATGCTCCTAGAAAAGGGGAAACTCACAGGCATTGAAGATGTGTACACGTGCAGCAGCTTGTTAAATAGTGGTTGTTTTTTAACCTTTAATTATTATAGTTATTTCAAGCTAAAAGATACGTAAATGTATGTATAACAGTTGCATGGTGTTAGGGGTGTCTGTGATTGTATACAAATTATTGTAAAAGCATTCATGGAAAATACAAAAATGTCCTGGGAATTTAGAAGAGGATGGTGTGTGGGACCCCTGAAATAGAGAGGTTAGTGTACCTACTCTGGTGTGAGCGTGGCGGAAATAATTGAGAGCAGATAGAAACCAGCGATCTATTATTCAATGAACATTGTGGTTCACACTTAAATACCCGGCATTAGTTATGGCAGATGCAATGACATTATCAAGCAACCATTACAACCATTTTTCTCTGTCTGTTCTTCGCTGGTCGCCACTTCGTTCTGGCCTCTGATTCTGTCGCTATACTTTGGTGAATTTACCCAATTCTACATCTACAAGATGTGATTGGCTGTTAATCATACCAGTGTTCACCCACTGAGAAATTCACTATGATTCTGAAATGTCAGTCGCAACAAACAGGAGACATTCAGCCATTGTGTTTGCTGGGGTAAATGCCCGGTGAACTCCTAACCCAGTGCTTGTTCAATGCCCGTCATCGTCTGCCAAACCGGCCCAACATTAACCTTTCTGCTGCTAAGACCCTATATAATACGTTTTCAAGCAAATTTCAGACTAAATAAAATGCTACTAAAATGTGTAACACGTCTTGTCATTGATGCTCAGTTAATCAAATAATTCAATTTGGGAGATGTTGATCTTTCCTAAATATTATTACTTTTCATTCATTTGAGGCTGAGAATTGCGTTAGTGATTCCAGCTTCAAATGAATAAAAAATACTCACAAACAATTCAGCAGCACAAGGGTTAAAGCGTCGAAGTAGTTTTATGTAAACCAAAGGGTTTTTTCAATTTGAAATCATCATATTTTTCTGCTTCATTTGAATACCTATGTTATGGGTCTACAGCCAGTATGAATAATTTTACTCTGAACTTTACGAGCCAATATTTCGTTTTGGATTAGTCGCTATTGATCCCGCTAAATTGTGTCACAACTTTACATTTCATCTGCTCGCTTTTTCTCGGTATTTCGTAATAACCCTTAAAGCGCTCAATTTAATAATTTAAATTCTCACTCACTTGAAGTTGTGTGACTTAAAATTGCTCATGATTGTTAAATTTGAGACAAAACATTTTCAAATTTTGATATTTAAATACACATTCCCAATAACAGTGATTTGATCAGAAATAAAATGAAATTCAAAACGACCATAGGGCCTACATGTAGTTGTGCTTGGTGCTTTAAAGATTAAAAAGCGTATTTTATAGACAGGATCTCTCCTTGGTGTACAGTATAGTGGTGTACACAGCGCATGTATCCTGAAGCAGTTTGCCCTGGATCCTTCAGGATAGGGATGTGACCTGGACCAGTCAGGATAAGGATGTGACCTATCAGCGGAGCTTAGACCTGGGGTCGGCCAGCTGGAAATACCGGACATTAACAACAGCATGCTAAACACCAGACTAGCCCACCAATGTTCTTATTTTATATTTAATACTAAAGTATAATATCTCAAGGGCATTTTTAGTTTTTTTTTCGTTATAATGGAAAATGTTCTATCAATGCAGAACCCTCTACATTTTCTGATACATCAGATTATAATAATCATAGGCCTAGGCCCCTATAACTAATTCTCGCGATCTAATTGATCGAAATTACTGACAAAAATCTGCTTTATGCCATGTCACATTGCGGCATACAGTACATAGTAATCAAGAAATCTATATGGATAGATTCTTGATAATACAATATTATTATTGTTTTTTTTTTGATATCGTATACCCGGAATGTGAACAGAACAGAGAAAATGTTTGGTCGTCCGTTTATCATTATGCAGGTCGTACATCCCAGAAAACAAGATCAGTGTATTCATTGTCGGTTTAACGTTGGGCCAGTGCGTAGACGGTGGACTGCGAATGGAAAATCTCCTTCACGCCCTTGTTGCATCACACAAAGGACTAATGTGTTGTCAGTAGTGGGTAGGCGGGGGGTGCGGAGTGAGGGGGGTGGAGTCCTGACTGTCATTAGTGTCCAGTCGAGCGAGTAATAATCACATCCTTGCTGTACGTGTGAAGGGACTGGCGTGCCCTGAGGCGGGCACAGCTGCCGGGGTGTGCAGCACGGCGTACACGTGTGTACGTGCCGTGCCCTACACGTGTACACAAAATGTGTACGTGCCGTGCCCTCAACCTCGTGTCACCTGCGGTTGAAGCGCGTACACATTGACAGTGCTGTACACTTATTAATGGAATGATTTCGTGACTATCGCGCAACCTGTCCTCCGATTTTTTGTCAGAGATAATTATCATGATAATGCTATCGAATTTGAAATTACCATGTCTGTTAACAAGTATGATAATTTCCAATTCAGCTCTAGTTCTAACCACTCCAACTACGAGACGTTGACCCAATGTTGGGCTAATGTTGGTCCAGCTTCTTCGACGCTGGCCCAACACTAACCACATTGGTTCCACCTCTCGTGTTTGCCAGGTGATCACTTCAAAGCGAGATATGTCTTCTGTGTCGACCTGTCTATTTTTGTCTGACACGTGTTTAGGGCTGTTCGCTTCTGTTACAATAGGTTTGACACGCCCCGGGCCTCTCTCATAATGATACCCGCATTAAAAAGCACTCCGTCAGTGTACTGGCGTTATGCACAATAATTATCAAATTAGGCATATCTCACGTGATGGGATGAGGGGGGGTTCTCTATGTTCTGATCTCACGTCACAGGATGGGGGGGGGGAGGTTCTCTATGTTCTGGTAGTGTAATGTTTTACCCTCAGCCCCTGGAGTTTTTATCTGCTTATGATTTGCAGGACATCTTCTTGATTGCGTTTCTGCTCTTTGTGGTTTCTTGATGACTGTATTTGTTACCTGTATGCAAGTTAATAATATTGAGGATAAAAAAAATAATTTAAACATGGTGGCGAAACTAATTCAGTTGAACATGCTGGTTGAAACGACCTTTGATATACCCGACTTGAAATTTTATATAAATTTATGCTGCATTATCAAAGGCCTTAATTTTTTTTCTGGAAATTATAATAAAAAATATATTCCAAAGTAATATGAGACAAATAATAAACTTGGAGCAGAGTCTTTTGATGTGACACCTAGGCACAGTTCAATTGTCCAGATATCAAATAGCTATCCTAAATATAGTTTTATCACGTCTAAATGTTACTAGGTGTAGAACGATTGATAATGTTTCTGCTTTCATAATGTCAACATTTATAATGACATTTGCCTAGATTTATGATTAGGATGATGACTTTTTTCGTTTTTAATAGGAATAGGTTGCATTATGAAATCAATGAAAACATTTATATCTGTAGAAATTCTAGCTGAAGATATTATCTCTGAAGGTCAATTTCTACTGGTATTTTTTCTGCAATTATGAAAGCATATCACAATTCGCCACAGATTTATTACAGTGACCATCCCTAAATATAAATGATAAGTGTCCCACTAACAGGATTGTGGGCCAATTGTGTGTGGACAAAGTTTAATTGCACAGTAAACAAAGCTATCAGCACGAAGTGATAGATCTTTCCAGTGCTGCTCAAGTGTTGATATGCGGGGAGAGGGGGAGGGGGATAAAAAGTGGTGGCTGCTGTAATGTTTACACACGATGCGTGTACAAGTAGAGTATGACATGGCCGACATGGTGGTAGTAATAAGTAAAGAACCTCAAATGGCCACCCTTTAGACCCTAGTATGAGATGGTGGTGGTAATAAATAAAGAATTTGAAATGGCCACCCTTTGGTTCTAGTATCAGATAGTGGTGGTAATAATTAAAGAAGCTGACATGCACACCCTTTCGCACTGATAACCACTACCTTAGCATTTTTAGATGTGAACATATTTCATAAATCTGTGAAATTGATATAGGGCCTACGATATATGACTCAGTTTTTACGACTCTTACTAATTTTCAGTCACTTTTGTGTTCTGGATATTTCTAGTGTTGCTCCAGTGTTCATATGCCTAGACAAGGTGTCGGGAAATAAAACTGCTGGCTCACTGGTTATCAAATAATTATGCATCCCCTGGGATGCACGCATGTGCTCGTCAAATGGCCGCCTCCATTGGCAGGGATTTGGGAACGTGAAATAAGCAAACTGAAAAAGTATTATTCGCAGTTCAGTCATTGACAAGAAATTGGCGGCTATTTTATTTGAATTTTTTAAACGCTTCTAATGAAGTTTTTAACAAAACGAAATGCCACTGAATTTTTTTCATAGAATTGAATATAAATATTTTTCGTCATTTGTAATTCCATCTTCAAATAATTGAAAAATAAAAAGCACAAGGTTACTGTTGTTTTCCTTTGAGCGGCAGTAGGCCTATAACTTTTAAATTATGAGGAACCAATGGAAAATTCCAATCAAACTATGGAACAAGCAGCCAGAGTGGGGTATTTTATTGAAGAAAAAAAAACAAATTGGCAAGTTATGATCCACATACAGAGAAAGGTCAAGAGCTGTTTAGTGAGAAGGCGTTTTGAGTGGCGTCTTTTCTGCGTTGTACATGTGGCCACTTGTCTCCAGGTTATTTTAGATGCCTACCAGATGTAGTCTTATTGTAGCCTTGAGCTGTAATCACATATGATACGGCGAGCAGGGCCGGGCGATATGCACGCGAAAATAGGAAAACCGCCCATTTTGATGTACCAAGCAGACATCGCATTATTATGGAAAAACATGTCTGGTGCACAGACAAATACCAGTTACTTGAAAAGTAAGCAGTTCCTGCTGTTTTGCCTTTGACCCTTCCTGCACAGGGATCGACTTTAGACGTCAGAACCTGACGTCTTTAGACGTCAGGTTCTGACGTCTAAAGTCGATCCCCGTACTGACAGAATTAAAAATTTGTAATGGCCGTATACCCATAACATAGGTATTCAAATGAAGCAGAAAGAACTGACTAAGACATTTATGATGATTATGAATTGAAAATAACCGACTGGTCCCCGTGGTTTATGCAGAAATATTTCCGCGTTGTACATGTATGGTTTGAGAAAGGCAAATAGCAGTAAGTACTTTCATGAAGATAAAGCAGCTACTACTCTGTCTTCGTATGGCATATTTTACAAGCGCTATTTGTATAAGAGTTGCGTGCTCCAACTCAACAAAGTGTAACGTGCTGCGAGGTTTTCCAGCACATCATCGTTGGCTGAATGCTTCACTATGGTTGATTTTGCCTCTATCACATTTCAGATATAGAAAGAGCGATATAAAACGCTCCAAAATCAACTCGACATGTTCAACAAGCGCCTTTTTTGCCACCTATATCTTGGCGATTTGGCAGCGGCCATTTTACTTAACGACCCCAGGTCGATTGTGTAAATTTGGTTTTACATGAGGGATGTTTGCATACGGTCAATAGCACTGGATGTCATTCAATCTACAACGCTTTAAGTCCCATAACCAGCAAACACGAGACATTTTGAGACAATGTTGTTTTTATGTTATCCCATCGTCTGCGACGCTCGTCCAACATTAAACCAACATTGGCTCAACGTCTAGTGGTTTCTGTGTAGATGATGACATCCAAAACAAGTTAACTGACTGATGACCTCATTTCGAAAACATGTTTTTATAAGATCTTCTAATACATCACTTGAAATGGTTTCTCGTGACTTTAATCAATACTTGACATTGACTGAAATTGAATCTTAAAATCACAATAAAGATTGTAGATCTGAAAGTATAGTGCAAATATCTGATGCAGATAAGGGCAAAATGCCTAATCAAACAAAGCAATATTTATGGGTTTTATTCAGAAATAACTTTGTTGTTCAGTTTAAAATGGAAGATAACATACATAAACACAGACGTTGACCCAATGCTGTTTTATTGTTGGCCCATCGTCTTCGACGCTGGCCCAACATTAAACCAGCATCGGATCAATGTCTCGTGTTGATTTGGATAATTCCTGTGTATGTATGTATTGATATTATGTGTAGTCTTAGGTTTAACTCCCTTGGCTAACAAATGTTTTGTGAAATATTTTGAAGTCATAATAATAAGCCCCGAGACACATCATAAACTAAATGCTGGATAATGTTGTTCCATCGTCTGTAACGCTGGCCCGCCATTGAGCCAACAATGTGTGGATTTCTAATGTTTGCTTTGCTTGCTGTCAGTGATTTTAAAGTGTACACGCACAGGGGTGAGTCAGGCGCTGTATGCTTCACAGATAGATGTCTGTGTACACAAAGACTTTTCAGGCTTTCAGCGGGGCAAGTGTGTTGTGTGAACAAGCCAGCGACCAGATCATGGATATAGTCAAGTAGGGTATCTGCACCAACAGTGGGGGGGGGGGGGGCGGCGCGCGACTCGCGGGAAGCAGCTCTCCACCTAGAAAACTCAAATACATGATCCCGATCCAATGCTGGGCCCATGTGGTCATCTTAGCAAACACAAGCTCGTCCACCCTTTAAAACCTGATGATCCCTTGTTCCGCAAAGCTTCATTTTGCATCTCTGAAAATGTACAGGATTTATTGTTTCTTAGTTTTTTAGAACGGCAATTTTAGTAAATCTGTTTTAACAATATATGCAATTTTTAATTTTATCACCCAATTCAAGTCTTCTTTATCCACTACAAGTCGAGAATTGCGACAGCAATTCGCGGCTTGTAGTGGATAACGATTTGAATGTTAATTCAGGCTTGTAAAGGTTATTCCAACGTTGTTATAATGATGGGCCACCGTCGATTATCGTGGTGTTTGCTCGGGATATATACATGCACCAAGGGGGTCAGCCGGCGACCCGTGGCAGAATATGCATATCGTGAGTTTGGACAAGTTTGCCCGGCCCAAACAGAGAGGAGCAGCCCCCTAAATGTTTGCCAAAACGTCAACAACTTGGCGGTCTTGTTACAATGCTTGCATTCAGTCCACGGCGGTTGATTACACTTTTTATCCAGGATGCGAGGTGTTTGCTCAGCGTGACGGGCGATAATAGACGGGGGTGTAAAGGGACAACACGTCATGTCAATAATGCTAACACATCAGCGGAGGCCGTGTGTGCACAGCAGGCGGGAGGGGGGCAACCCCGACCGGGGGTGTTTGCTCTGTCCACAAGTCTCGGGCCAAACACACCACCCCTGCAAATTTACAATACGCAACATCACACACAGAAAAACTGCCCGGCTCTGTTTGGCTTTACCTGTCCGCGTTTTTATTCCGCGGCGAATTTTTTTGACGACGCGCATCTGCTAAAATTTCCGTCACCGCTGCCATGATCGTCGGCTCCTGGGTGATGATTGTGATAAATTATGGCCGAGGTGATGTTGTGTTAGAATCCCGTGCGAGATACCATATCGGAAGTTGATCCAGACGGCCTAAATTCAGTTCAGTGCATTCGGATAAGTCATAAAAAGTGGCTATCCATAATAAGTACACACACACCGGTTGATATTAGTTGTCATGGTTATATCGAGTATAGGATGATTTGTGTACCATGATAATGCAGGAAAAAAAGGCGATGCCGTGTGACTGGGTACACATTTGTTCAGCCATGTTGACAAAGTACTACGTGAAGTTAGGTGTATTGACATTGCCTGAAAGCAAACAACTAAATACACTCACAATTTCCATCCAATTTGGTTAGAGCATTAAGTTGAAGAACAAATATTTGAGATGTTTCAACAAAGCCAGTTTGTTATGTGTAGTGAGACGGCGAGCGTGGTTGAGTTGGTGACCCAGTGCTGGTTTAATGTTGTTCCAGCGTCTGCGACGCTGGACCAACAATAAACCAACACTGGGTGATTTGCTGTGAGTTGTTGACCATCTCTGTGCTTCTCACCACATCAAATTACGAGAGAGAATGCCCGGCCTGTTTGGCTACATAGAGAGCACTGTTTGCAGCCATAACATGGCCTCTTTGATAAGCATGTTGTCTGGTGATGCCTGCCCATATTTTGGGATCTGCTCAACCATCTGCATGTTTGTTCTTGGCTGCCAGATAACTGGCCGCATTTTGATGTTTGCTCCCCTCAGATACGAGGGCTGTGAAAGCTGAGACTTGCCCATCATTGGCTCAGTAGTCTCTGTGTTGTGCCAGCGTCTTCTGGCTCCTAGCTCCCATGTTGATCCTCCTGCTCCTCTCCTGCTCGTGGCTGCTCATTTGTTTAGCCAAAACATTGCCCTGCTTCCTGGCCTGCACCACTAGTTTGCTCACCTCTCTAAAAGCAGGCACTTTAATATTTATGTGTGATATCCCACAAAAATAAATAATAATCAACCACAAGTCTCTGCAGTCTGCAAAGAGTATACCCAACTCTTTGTGATATATATTACAGTAGGCCTATGTTCATGTTGGATTGAAGCTCATCTAAACAAAATGCAATTAGATAAATATTAATTCCCATTCTGGTCATCTATAATGTTCTTCAAATCAACTACAATACTATTTGCACCTGGGTGAAAGCTCTTGCCTGTAACTTCTTATTTTCAAGATCAACCCTATCACTACGGGGACTGACTTTTAAAAAAATCTTACGTCTAGATGTCAGATTCTGATGTCTGAAGACCATCCCACACTGAAATAATTAAATATTTATTATGGCTGTAGACCAATAACATCTGCATTTAAATGAAACAGAAAGAACTAAGACATATGTGATGATTTCAAATTGAAAAAACCCACTTACCTAAAATATTTGACTTTGTAAGAGTTAAGTTAACTTTAAATTATATATACAGATTACAAGTTATTTTTTTATTGTGAAGCTGTTCCATTACCCAGCAAACGCAACATTTCACCCAGTGCTGGTTTAACCCTTTCAGCACAGGGACTATCTTCAGAAGTCAGAATCTGAGCTCTATATATATCAGATTCTGACATCTAAGGTCTATACTGCCCTAAAAGAGTGAAATATTTATTAATAATAGTCATAGACTGGACCCATGACTTAGTTAATAAAATGAAATGCAAAGGACAACAAACAAACACTGGGTCCACATTTAGTATTTGTCAGGTACATAAATCTGTCCTCTGATTCAGAGGGAAGTGGGAGCAGAACAAATCAAACTTGTGCTTACCAGTTACACAGTGTAACATCTTAAAGTCAGCTCTGACATGATTTATTTCTGCTGAGATAAACTTCTTGTGTGATTGACTTTGTAAATCATTTTGTGGTGCCTGACAAGTAAATAATGTTTAACAATATGTCTTGTCACACCAGCAAGATTGCTTGCCTCTCCAGACATACTGTTAGACATAAGCCAGCCATTCATTAGTCCATAACTGAACTGTTTTATTATGATTCATTTCTTTTGAGAGAATCAGTGAAGCATGGTAAATTACAAGACTTCACTAAGCCCGCTTTCTTATATCTCAGCTTTGGCTGATTCAATGTACTGAGTCACAGTGATACAAGAGAGAGTTTTATTTATCGCAATGGAATGATCTGAAGGTCAAATTAGAAGTTATAGGCAAAGTAATATATCTTTCTAAAGTAGATCATGGGCTGACTTGTCAATTTTAAAATTATATAAATATGTACCTGTGGTTATAAATGTAGCTTACCCATTGTAATATTGACATTAAAAAAAAAAGATATGACCAATTCTGTGCGAAGCAACCATCCTTTATTGGCACCAATAGTGTGTTTGGATTTCGCCTGGATCCTTAAAAATATTGATAGAAAAATAAAAGAATGTATAATTTAGAAAACTTCGAAATCGTTATATACTGAATACATTAATTCATGCAAAATTAATTTTCAAAATTGACATGTCATCCTGCATAGCTTCTTTAAGTTTCATTGTTTATGATATTATTCCTGTAACCTTTATTGTGACTGTTTTTTTTTTCAGAGAAGTTCCTCATCACCAGACAGAAAATATGCCCGGAGTCGAAGTCGCTCCCCAGAAGTAAAGAAGGCAAGAACAGAGGAGAAGCCTGTCTTAGCAGTATGTGTTTTAAGTGAATTTTTGCCTTGTCGAGCTGGCTTGTTTCATGATCCGACATGTACCTTTGGATAGATGCACTGCAAGCTTATTATTAACATCTAATTAATATTTATTTAAAATTAATATTATCAAGAACTTGTACCAGTAACTCCATTTACAAAAGTATTACTTTTTTTTATTTGTTTCTTTCTAGAGAGTACACTATACAGGCCTTACATATTTTATTAATCATGTCTTTTGTAATCTGTATCATGTAATGTATTAATGCTTACATCTAGTTGGATGTCTAGGCATGTGCTGATGGCTATAAAAAAAGTATTCTAGAACATTTTGCATGAACCACTTTGTTTGGTATGCACAATTAGCATAAACTTGGTTCATTAACTTGCTTTGTTCAAAATTACTCAAAATATGTAATTTTCATATTAACTAATTTTATTTTTAATTACTTCACAATTATTCTAATGATTTCACTCATTTCTTGTTTTGTTTGATCCTGCTGATTAATCCTGTTATATTTCCACAATTAATATTTTCAACCATTACCAAAACATTTTCTCATTTCAATCGACACCAATGTTTCTCGTCAAGTTTGCACCAAGTTATTATATAGGGTAAGATGACACTCGCAATTGGTCACTTTTACAAAACCTTCACTTTCCACACAAAAGATTGGACCTGAACGGAGAAAATGAAGTCTATGGACTGGCAGCATTATTTGCTCACTTCTGTGTTGCTTTGTGTCTTGTAGGAAAGTGACGGTGACAAAAGTGACCAAGATCTAGTGGTCGATGATGATAACCAGGTTTGTTTTTTATTTGTTAATATAACAATAACAGTGTGTGTGGAGGGCAAAATTGGGAATTTAAGGCTCAGACTTGGGAAATTTAGCCATACTTATTGATAAAAAGATCAAATAACATTGGTAGGGCCCAAATTCCACGGTATGGGCTTTAAATTGACAGATGCCAACCAAACACATGTAATTACTATCATTATCCAAATCCAGCTTTTAACCCTTTCAGCGCGGGGATCGACTTTAGACATCACAATCTGACATCTATAGATGTCAGATTCTGATGTCTAAAAACAATCTGAATGAATTTTTTAAATTATAATAGCTGTGCACCCATAGCATAGATATTTAAATGAAGCGGAAAGAGCTGACAAAGACATTTATGATGATTTTAAATTGATTCAAACCCTTTGGTTTCCATAGGTTATACAAAAATATTTCTGCGTTGTAAAGGTTAAATCACCATTTATACCCTGCTTCTGTGTTTGAAGATGCTACAATGCCCTAAGTATTGATAATAATTTCAAATTTATACCACTAACAACAGACTAACAGTTAATTAATCATATGATTTTTTGCCATGTAGACAAATATCCTCTGTGTTAACTAAACAAATCAATCTTGTTATCTATATATTTCAATGTGCTCAATGATTTGGCTAATTATTTTTTATAGTATCTGTAATATACTTTAAATAATTTTGCTTAAGTTCAATACTTCTGTTCTTTATGTTTACCATTATTTTGGAAGTTTTCCACTTACGTAAAATGTCAATGTGTACTTTGATATCTATCAGGTAAAAGTTTAAAGGTGAATTATTTGCTTAATCAACTTCACCAACAAAGCCCATTTCTTGTTTAACTGAATGTTTTACGTCAATAATTTGACCTTGTGGGCGCGATAACTTGAAAAGTTTTTTACATATCCTCTTCAAATTTGTTATGCATGTTACTAATAAGTAGTTCTTGGACAAGTTCAATAATGGCTGAAAAAAAATTCAAAATGGCCGATTTATTGCGATTTTTCTCATTTTACGTCAATAATTTGACCTTGTAGGCGCGATAACTTCAACATTTTCACAAGTATCCTCTTCAAGTTTTTTATGCATGTTACTAATAAGCAGTTCTTGGACAAGCTCAATAATGGCCGGTAAAAAAATCAAAATGGTCGACTTATTGCGATTTTTCACATTTATTTTACGTCCATAATTTGACCTTGTGGGCGCGATAACTTGAATAGTCTATGCAAGTATTATATAGTATATCATATTATACATGTATCTATCTTATTTAACATACCATTTATATCTTGGATTGTTATTTACGTGATGACATTCATCTTTACTTTCTTTATCATAATTCGGCGGCGGGCTATTATCGATGTGCTCTTGTTAATGGTTTAATTTTGTGTGTTGCTGAAGTGCCCCAAAGTTCCCAAAAATATCCTGTATTTCATAAACAATGATGCTGCATACTTGACTTTAGAGGGAGTAAATGCTGCAAGTCAAAAAGTGGCACTTCAGTCCCGTTCAATTCCAAGATAAACAAAAATCCTAAACTTTTAAGAACAGTTTATGATTTTTGATTTTTCATGATTACAAAATGATTATTTCTTAAAACTTGCAGTCTAGCTCGCCCGTTAATGGTGAACACATATTGGGCCAGAATGGACCAGATAAACCAATCAAAAAGGAAGGACCTGGCAGTCCCCACAGTGACGGCTCCTCAGAACCCAACACACCCTCTACAAAACCTAAGGAGGTAAGTGCTGATACAACTCACCTTTTCATTGTGGGGACCAAATATGTAGATTTTTAAAAGTATGTCTTAAATGTTTGATCTTGATTAAGTCGCTGTATAATCATTGTGTAAAGATTGCACAATTACAGGTTTAATCCTTCAGTGTAAGGAATGACTAGCTGACGTCTATTGACGTCAAAAATTTATTTAAAATATCCAATTTGTCGCCTAAATGTGACAGGGGATCGAACAGGGTTAATAACCCTTAAACCGGCGGTAACGATTATTTTCCTTTTTTAACCTTTTTCATTAGCCCATTGCATATCAGCTTTTAAACACATTGAAAATAAAACGTGACATCAATCAGCAAGTTTTGAAAATAGTCCGCCTCTATTTTGTCGAATCTGAATAATTTTCACTCACTTGAAGTTGTGGATCGCGTCAGCGAGACAACTTCAAGTGAGTGAAAATTTAAATTGAATAATTTGGCTGTTAAAGGACTAACACCCAGCTGTCGACAGGGTATCTAACATAAACAAGGTTAATAGCCTTTAAGACCCGGCTGTCTTGTCCAATTTTCACATGAATTGTAGATTCAGTTCAAAATAACAGTCTTTGTTTCTCCTTTACAGATTGAAAAGCCTGGCACTCCAGTATCAAAATCTGCTACACCCACTAGCTCTGGAAATGTGACTCCAGGTCCCTCCAGTGGCATACGAGCAGCTGTTCCAAAAGGCCCACCTCTAGGTCTGTAGTCAAATAGAATCACGGTTTGTGTGGTTGCTTGAATTAAAGAAATACTATTCAAGGCCTTGAATGAGTGTGAAAATTGGGCTATTCAGTCTGAAAGTTTTTGAGGTTTGAAAGATGATATATATGATGCTGATATTCCCCTTAAATGTCGACTGATGAATGAATGAATGATGTTTTAGGCCAAGTTTGTGCACATATAGGCTAAACTGATATCATGTACAGTATCTAGTTACACATTTTTATAGTATCACAGAACGACAGCATCGCTGTGATACTATAAAAAATGCATATTGTAGAAACTTCGTCATGACATTATTCAGTACCAGAGAAAAATTTGTTCAGTATCGTGTGCTATTCAAATTTGTAATTGATTAGCAAAATATTTATACATCTATGATAAGGATGTCTAGCGAGTTACAACTTTGAAGAGAAAATTGCTAATCAATAATTTTCAAACAAATTTTTCCCTGAGTACTGAAATTAATATTTTTAGTATTTGAAATGGTTTTGGAAAAATGTTCTGGTGATTCATGAAAATCTTGAAAAGTTCTTGAACTTTGTCATTGGTGAAGTGTGAGGAACCCCCTAATGCTTATTAACCCTTGAAGCCTGGATTCACTTCTATAGCTGTTTCAGTCTACTTATTTGTTCTTCAAAAAAGAAAATTAGAATCAAAATTGAGCATTAAATTTCCTATTTAACACATTTTGATTCAAATTGTGTATATTTGAGTAATGTTTACTCACTTGAAGTTGTGGATCGCGGTAGCGAGACACAATTTCATGTGGGCAAAAATTTTTAATCAAGGTGTTTTAGGCAACAAAGATAACTATTGTTTATCCTTCTGAATTTGCAGTGGCTGTATAACTATTGTGTTTACTATTTTATTTCATTCAAGATATGTTTTGCAATTTTTATGCATGTTTTTTTTTCAATTTCAAATTTTTATGTATCTGATGAAAATTGTTGGCGTAAATCTTATCTTTTTCCGGAAACTATATGAGGAAATCATTTTCACTCATCCTGTTCTACTTTATTACTATTAATGAGTGATATTCTGTACAATTTTAATTAGCTCATATTCTGACGGGACTATCTGACCCGGGCATATCAGAGCTGGATGAAAGGCCACGGTCTTTCTGCATAATAAATTGCACTGGAAATCAATGCATGAATTAAAATAATTGTATTCACATTATAATTTCTTGTGTGAAAAAACATTATTAATTTTTCGTAGTATGAGAATGGAAGTGAGCTTATGGGTTATAGTACTGTCCAAACGCATTACTTGAAGGCTCATTAAAACACAGATTTAAGGTCATCTCAATGTGATGATTTTTTTTTAACAATCTAACTTGGACGGTTTATTCCCATATAAAACAACTCCGCTGAATTGAAAAGGAAGCATGCAATGTTAGCAGCAGTCCTTTACCATCAGCAGCAATATGTTCTTGGATTAAAACTTATATTGATAATTCAAATGGTACTGAGTTTAAGGTCATCAGATTTTGATGAAAATCATTACAGATTGTGCTGCTAAAATACAGGGGGTTTTCTCCAAGCAAAATTACTTGTTGCAAAAGTTGGTTGTTTGCAGCTCTGTAGTATTGTAGAATTGTTTTGACTTTAATATTTAGAACACTGATTTGGATATAAATTCATCGTTCCCTTTGTATGAAGGAGGTCTCTGCCACTTTGCAGACACCTCCTTTTGATCCTCGGGTGATGTCAGTTATGACAGTATTTATTATGGGCTGGTGATATGAGCCTGGGCAGGGGTTCTAATGTTTGCACAGTCAGTAGATGGTGTTGGTAATTGTATTACATATTGTCACCTTGGATATGAAAGTGTGTATTTGCCACTTCACAAAGTGGCAGATACACCCTTTCATATCCAAGGGGGTGATGTACTTGTTTTAAAACATGAATATTGTCTTAGGTAGTTTTACTATTTTGGTATGTGTGTCTTGTACTTTCTTTCTATTTCATTTTGCATGATCCCTCTTGTTTTGATCCAGCAGAGAAAATCCACTGTTATGTTTTGTGGAGCAGTGACATTACATCCTTATATAGATCCTGGTACAATGTATATTAGTTTAGCACATATGGGGTAGTCTGGTAATGCATGTTTTGAAAAACTGGATAAAAACCAGCCTCTGGAATAATTTGTTGCTGTGTAGGGTGTCATTTGATTTTTTTTTTCTGGGAAAAGTATGTTCAAAATTGTGGTGTGCAGTGTACTTTGTAAATGTTTCACTAACATCATCTACAGCAAAATGGTCTCATGAAACATCTGTGTTGTTTGTCCATGGAAAGGTACTATAGCGAGTGTTTGTAATACTGTTCTCTTGTAAAAAATATTAGCCCTTAAATCGCTACATTAAAAGTTTTAATTTTCACCCACTTGAAGTTGTGTCTCGCTACTGCGACCCACAACTTAAAGTGGGTGAAAATTACTCATATCTGTTTGATTGGAGACCAAATATTTCCAAATCTATGTCTAAACACACTTTTCCTTCCCAATAACAGTGATTTAATCGGCTAATAAAATGGATATAAAACGATTAGCGGTGTAAGGGGTTATGTGATGAGTTTTGTAGAGGGCTTATATGTTGTCTAGTATTGCACTCTCTTAAGAACCCCCGCCTTTGCTTCCTACAGCTGGCAGTGGCTATTCTGCATACATGCCTCATGTATCACATGCGTTACCCCCGACAGATCTCAGCCCAGGCGGTGGTCTTATTCCTGCAAGCATCTCCCCAGGCGGACTACCTTATGCCAGACCACCCATGGTTAGTCATTTTACAATATCACAGATTAATGTGTACTAGATAACTGCCATTTTACAAAGGTACATTTACCTAATATTATTACATGTAGCTTTATTAGGCCTATATAAAGTATGCTTATTCATAAAGTATTCACATGCGTACTGAAAAGCCTTTGTGCACAAGTAAGTTATTTTAATGCAAGTTTTGTTTCAAAATCCTGAACGTCTACTAATGTATTTTTATATATTTAATATCTTCAGCATTTTAAAATGACTTCATGATTTGTGTAAAGCATATTTATATTTTCAACATTCTTTTTGGACAAACCCTAAAATAAGGTAAACATTTTTGGATAATTGATGTTCTTTTGATATACAACTAATTGAAGTGGCTGAGTGAGAATTATTTAGTTTTGAATCGTTAAGCAATTTCCATTAATGTATGTCTTTAATTTTCTTGTTGTTGCAGGTACCTGGATTTGAGCCTCCAGGTCACATCAGAGCTCCTCTTATACCGGGAGGGAAACCGTAAGTTACGGCTCCTACTCGTCATATCACAGATTTTCTTTTGAATTCTGATGAGCACTGATGTCGACTACAGTAGACATTCTGTGTTTTTATTATCACCTGTATAACCAGTTGTTAAAAGTAAAATATACCTTAAATCTTTTAATACTGATATATGTTAGGACTTAAATTTTACACATAAATTTTCGGTCACCTAAAGTTGTGTATCGGGGAATACTCCAGTGCTCTAAGGGTTAATGTATTGTCTATACTTATACCTCTATTGTTTTCACTTTTCTGTAGAGCGTACTCATTTCATGTGAGCGCAGACGGTCAAATGCAGCCAGTACCATTCCCACCTGATGCTCTTATCGGTCCAGGTATTCCACGTCATGCACGACAAATTAACACGTTGAATCACGGAGAGGTGGTGTGTGCCGTCACGATCAGCAACCCATGTAGACATGTCTACACTGGTGGAAAAGTATGAATACATTTGAGCTGACTGTATAATATTAAGAACAATCGGCAAGATTTAATTTTAAGCAGAAAAGAATTGGTTAAAATAACCCCTGTCCTGCTGAATTGTTTCAACTGTATTTTTTGTCCTTTGAAGCTGGAATTGCTAACGCAATTTACGAAAAATATTATATATTTTTCAAATATCTTCTAAATTGGTTATTTGACCAACTGAGCATCTACCACAAACTATATTATCCATTTTCAGTGACCTATTATTTGTCTTAAAATCTCCTTGAAGCCATATGTAACCTTATATATAATGGGCGTAGCAGGACAAGGGTTAAATATAACAGTACTAGCAACTGCTTCCATATCTGAAATGAATAATTATTCCAATTATATGTTGTTTTTAATCTGCAGGGGTGTGTCAAAGTTTGGGATATCAGTCAACCTGGTAATAAGAATCCAGTTTCCCAGCTAGATTGCCTGGTAAGTTAATTTTCAAGGCTTATGCTAGTTTTATAAACTGTCTAATAGAAAGACTTTACCAGCTAGGGATGCATATAATCATTATAGGGCATGTTTTAAATATTTTTTTTCATTAAAAATGATTCTTCTAATCAAAATCATGAGATTAAATTTGTACTGTGTCCCCGCACATTAACATGCATGCACTTATATTTGAAGATGCACTTAGTTTTCGAAAATAAGTGCATGCACTTATATTCGAACATAAAAATAAATTTTACATTTCTTCAAGTACTTTAAAGTCGTAATCATTTGACTCCAGGCAATAAGTGTTGATACTACCCGAGCTGTCATATATCACACCTCATTTGTCCACTCTTTTCAGCTATCACACCCATGCACTATCGCTTTCACGGCTTGGACTGCCGGCGCATATCTATACTATGGAGCAATTCGCTCCTACATGTACCTGTTAATAAATGAAAAAAATAACGTAGTTTTTGTTAACGATCAACATCATACATTATTTAATTATTATGGACATACTAGTAAGGGTTTCTATAACTCGATACATATTATCAATATTATTCTCACCTGCAGTATACATCTGAGCATAGAGCTACACAGTGGTGCGCGTAGTTAATTTCGAATATAAGTGCATGCACGTAGTATTCGAATATAAGTGCATACACTTATAAATGAACAAAAATATTTTTGGAGCCATGCCTAAAACAGTTAATTTTCACTTATAAGTGCATGCACGTTTATGCGCTGGGATACGGAATGTAATATACTTCTATAGAATTGATTATTTTTCATTCCCTTCGAGCTGGACAGGCAGTGAATGATAATGTGGTGAAATTTCCTGTCAGACAAAAAGTAATATAAATCAATTTTTTGTTATGTATTTTTTAGTAGACATTCTGTCATAATGTTGCCGCTTTAAGGAAATACTACCTGTAGTACCATCAGCTAGTGAAAATGTTAATTAAATCCTTTTATTCCATGAGGAAGAGGGTTACACCTTCCACTTAATTGTTTAATTGTAACAAATTATGAAAACATTATGATAACTGTTGTATCCACATAATTATACCAATTTCTGTTAATTAATTAATCCATTTTTAGTTACTTTGCTGTATGAAATCATCTTATATTTTAAATGTTATTTTTGTGTTTTACTTGTATATCTACATACCAGTGGCAACTACATGAGATAAACACAAACAATTTGATGGTCTGATTAACCCCTGGAGTTCTTGAGCTAATAAATTAAAATTTTCAGTCACATGAAGTTGTGTCTTGCTACCGCGATCCACAACTTTAAGTGACTAAAAGTTAGTTGAATTTGCTAATTTAAGTTGAAATGTATATGATATCGCAGGTTTGAGACATTTTTCTAAAAGCTCATTATTTGAGTTTATTCAGCCTTAACAAAGCAATACTATCAGTGCTCTAAGGGTTAATAAGAATCGGCCGTCTACTTTGATTGTGGTTTCTATTTACTCTGTATGATTGCAGCCTCGGGACAACTATATTCGTTCAGTTAAAATGGCGAATGAGGGCACATCCCTGGTTGTAGGCGGAGAGGCCAGTTTCCTGTGTATATGGGATTTGGCAGCTGTAAGTGGTCTGATTCCCCTTGACTGTCTGCGTGTGTACACCAGTGTGTATTTCTGCTTGTTTTCAGCAACGGGACAACTATATTCGCTCCATAAAGCTGCTTCAGGATGGGTGCACATTGGTTGTGGGCGGGGAAGCCAGTACCATTTCCATTTGGGACTTAGCGGCTGTGAGTGGCGTGCTTTTCCTTGTCTGCGTAGATGCCCCTACCTTCCCCACCCCAGTCCTGTTTTGTTGTGTTACCTCTAATAGAAACCAAACCTCCCATAGTGAATCAACCCTCGTACCGCTAAGCAAGACTACCCAGCTAACACAGACATTGATCCAATGTTGTTTCAATGCTGGGCCAGACGTGTCCCAACATTGAAACAACATTCAATCAGTGCCCATGTTTGGTGGAAAGTCTTTTTTTTCGTTTTTTTAAACGTCAGTTATTGGGAACGAAATGTGTATTTAAACATCAAAATTTGCAAATGTTTGTTCTTAAATTAAACAAATGTGTGTAATTTTTACCCACTTAAAGTTGTGTGTCGCAGTAGCGAGACACAACTTAAAGTGGGTGAAAATTTAAATTATTTAATTGAGCGGTGTAAGAGTTTAGTTTACCCACCTAGCAAACCCTAGCTTGTAGCAATTGTACCTTCTGATTGTTGATTGTTTTTATTTTAACATGATAATATGGTGCTGGCTTCACTGCACCTCTTGCCAGTGTGGATGCCTTCACGTCTGGGCAGTGACAATAATGAACAGTGTCTAACTTATCAAATTAATCCTATTAGCCTAACTAATATCCTTACCAGATGAGTAATTCTATTTTTGAGATAATGTAATACCCAGCGAACAGGAGCAGCTGGCCAATGCTGTTGTAATGTTGGGCCAGCGTTGTAGACAGTGGCTTACCTTTACAAGATCATCGGGTCAACGTCTCATGTTTGCTGGGATTTTTAGAATAATTTAAAATGCTGGTGATGGGAAATTGGTTATATTAAAAACACAGCTTAACCCTTTCAGTCCGGAGACTGACTTTAGAAGTCAGATTCTGACATGTAAGTTGATCCCTGCACTGGAAGAGTTAAAAAATTATAATACATGCGCACATAACATAGGTAATCAAATGAAGCGGAAAGAGCTAAGTATGACATTTATGATGATTTCAGATTGAAAAAAACTTTTGGTCTCTTGGTTTATCGCTCTTAAGCTAGCTTATTGGCTGCTGCTGAAGGTTCAGCCAATCTGAACACTTACAATGCGGAAATATATTTGTATAAATCATCATTAATGTCTCTGTTAGCTCGTCCCACTTCATTTGAATAGGCCCTACCTATATTATGGGACTACGGCCATTATAAATATTTTACTCTTTCAGTGCGGAGATCAACTTTAGAAGTCAGAATCTGTTGTCTAAAGTCTGTCCTCGTGCTGAAAGGGTTAAATCGCTAAGGACAGCTATAGTGATTTTATTATGTTTCATTAGTCTATTAAATCACTGTAATTGTATTTAAACATCAATATTTGAAAATGTTTGGTCTCAATTTAAACAAACATGTTGTGAGACACAACTTACAGCTGGTGAAAATTAAAAATAACTTATCAGGATAAGGGATAGACCAGTATTTTTAAGGGCTGTGTTGAGCAGTTAATCCCCGCACAGAAAGAGTAAACTATTATAATGGCTGTAGACCCATAACATTAAACATAGGTATTTAAATGAGCTGGAAAGTGCTGACTAAGCCACTTATGATGCTTTCAAAATGAAAATAACTTTTGGTCTGCATGGTTTATACAAAAATATTTCAGCTTTGTAAAGGTTAAGGGTTGCGATCATATCAGAACACTTGTCTTAGAGTCGTGTTTTCCTGAGAATACTGATCCATGTTGTGATAGCAGTATCAGTGTGATAAATAGTAATGACTTTCAAAGCGCTGAATTAAATAACTTGAACTTTCACCCACCTGGAGTTGTGTCTCGCTACCGCGACCCTCAACTTCAAGTGGGTGAAAATTACCTGTATTTGTTTGAGACCAAATCCTAATGTCTAACTCTTAAAGCGCTGAAATAATTTGTAAAAAAACATCGCGACCAAAGGGATTTTTTTCAATTTGAAATCCTCATGAATGCCTTTCTGATTCATTTGAATACCTATGTTATGTCTACGGCCGCTACAAATATGTTGATTCTTGCATCCTGTAGGCGTCAAATTCTGACGACTAAAGTCTATCCCCGCGCTGTAGGGGTTAAGCACTCCTTTCATTCCTATTAACAGTGATTTAGCCTGCTAATAAGAAACAAATTAAAAATGAGTAGTCGTGCTTGGCGCTTAAAAGTGTCTATGTAATCCAAAGAAATCTGAGTTATACAAGCATATAATGTAAAATATAAATTAGCCCTTGTCCTGCTAATTTAATTTATTAAAATTTTTAACGTCTTGAGGCTGGTGTCTCGCTACCGTGATCCACAACCTCAAGTGGTTGAAAATTAATCTTATTTGTTGAATTTGAAAACAAACATTTGCAAATTTTGATGATTACAGAGTCATTTCATTTTCAGTAACAGTGGCTTAATCGGCTGATAAAACAAATCAAAAACGACAATAGTCTCTATCAGCAGGCAAATGGTTAACCCTTGTCCTCCTGAATCCTCCTAATTGTCTGCTACCTTTTCAAATTCCTTTGAAACGTGAAATTGGTAATGCAATTATCAGATTATAATGATAAACAAATTATAGACATCTCCACAATTGAATTATCTGATTAAATTTGTCCTGCGGAATTATTTATATCTATTATTAATTTAATGCAATTTCCAGCTTAAATAACGAAAAAATATTACTGTTTATGGAAAATACATGTTTCAAATTAGAAAAGGAAATGAGTAACAGAGCATCTCCCACAAACTATTTAACCCTTAACGCGCTGAATCTAAATTTTTTTATGAAAACCTGAAAGGTCAAAGGTTTTTTTTTTCAATTTAAAATCATCATAACAGTCTTAGTCAGCTCTTTCCAATTCATTTGAATACCTATGTTAGGGGTCTACGGCCATTAGAAATATTTTTACTCTTACAGTGCTGAGATTGACTTTAGTCGTCATAATCTGACGTCTGTAGATGTCAGATTATGACGACTAAAGTCGATCCCCGCGCTGTAAGGGTTAATTAATTTCAGGGTTATTGTATTCATATTGAAAATTGCTTGAGACGATATATACACGGTCCCAGCAGCACTAATTTATTAATTTTAATGGATTTCTTATTTAGTTTGGAACTTACCCGCCAACATATATGGTCCAGGACCTAGCAGGACAGGGGTTAACTGTAATTGTACCATTGCTTTAATTAAAAATAAATCTAAATTAAAGGCTGTAGATATCATCAATTAAAGTTGTTGTTGATCACCGTCATCCTGTCATCCTTTGTAAAAAATAATTCGGTCTGTGGATCTGCTTCAACTTGAAACCTCACTTATATATCTGATTAGCCCTTATCCTGCTAGGCCCATATACAGACGGTTTTAAGCATATTTTAAGTCATATAATTATGTCACTGAAAATGGATGATAGTTTGTGGTAGATGCTCAGTTAGTCAAGTAACTCTATTTAAAAAGATGTATATTAAATTTTTTTTTTTAATATTTTGCATGATTTGGAGTTTGAAAATTGAATAAAAAGACAATTGAAACAATATTCAGCAGGACAAGGGTTAATAAAACGCAATAACATTAGATGGAAAATCTGCTCAAGTATAACCAACAAATACTTGCATGTTTCATTCACAGAATACTCCTCGCATCAAGGCCGAGTTGACGTCTAGCGCACCTGCCTGCTATGCTCTTGCCATGAGCCCCGACTCCAAGGTCTGTTTCAGCTGTTGCAGTGATGGTAATATTGCTGTTTGGGACCTGCACAACCAAACACTTGTCAGGTGAGAGCCAGAATTGTTCTCTGCCCCTAAGGCTATTTTACTTGTTGATGGACAGAAGCTACAGATGAGTGTTGATGGACAAGTCTCTTTGCGCCGGGTTATAACAAAAAAGTCATAGTGGGGTCACCTAGAGCCCAGCGATCACTGTGTCCAAGTAGAAAGTTGATTGGTTCAAAACTGCGGTCAATCCAAAATTGATTTCACTACATAGCACTCGGACACACCGGCCATTTTGTTTTTTTGATATCTTCCATTTTCTCTTTTACCGTCCATTTTGTATTTAGGCACATTTTCATTTTATCACCAAGGATTCAAATTTTAGTCCTCTTTATCCTCGGATGCATCGTGTCTTGTAATATAGGCTTTTTGTCTGCCATTTTGGATTTGCGCAAACGTTCCGAAATGGCTATTTTGATTCTACTTATTGACTTAATCCCACTTTTAGACTTAACCTCTTAGGGCTAATTGTCTTGTCTTGACCCAGTCTAAGACTAAGTGACTAACAACACACAAAATCCCTTGAATCTAATTTAGGGCGGGCACGCTTGGGCTTCTGTAACCTTGTTATTATGATAATGTGACCAGTATTTGTATATTTCTGTGATCTTGTCTGTCTAAATTGTTGCAGGATCGCTCTTGACCTTTAGTTAGATAAATTGACATGCCCTATTTCCATAACACAACAAATTAAACAAGAGTTTCATCGGCAGTAGCAATTTAATGCTAGTGTATTATTTGTTGAAAAAATTCCACTGTGACTAGAATAGTGAATGAGTACTCTTGTTGTTTTTGTGCTCTCTATCTTTTCAGTGAGCAAATGCAAGGTCTGCAGACTGTCTATTTTTGGTGTTTTCTTTGTGCCAAAGGATTTTCTATGTAACAAAATGTCAATGAATTGTTCTAATGACGAGTGACAGACACATTTTCCAAATAATAATTTGGTACCCCCTCATCTCTACCCCCTTGTCTAGTGTGTCTTTACCGGTATATGTAATGTACCATAGATTAGATATGATATGTGAAACATTTGGAAAATAGATTTTAACTACATTACATTTTGCTGCGTGTCAAATTGAACAAAACACTTCAAACGCTGAAGTAATCAATTTCCTTTGTTGTATTAAAATTAAATTTTATCCGAGTCAACTCTATTTTCATGTTACTTTTATTTCTCTAAATTACGTTATTTAACCATTTTTGTTGCTTGTTAACAGACAGTTTCAAGGTCACACAGATGGTGCGAGCTGTATAGATATATCTCCTGATGGCACCAAGTTATGGACGGGTGGATTAGATAATACAGTACGATCCTGGGATCTGAGAGAGGTTGGTGATCGCCCGGCAAACACAAGACATCAAACCAATTTTTGTCTAATATTAGTTGGGCTAGTGTCACAGATGTTGGAGCGACATTAAATCAGCATTGGTTCAACGTCTTGTGTTTACTGAGATACTACGTATACTTTGCAATTTCAAAATTAGTCTTTCATATCTTGACACTTTCAACCTTCACAATGCATCAAAACTGCTAGACCTGTATATATTTTATGGTTTCAAACATATTTTACATGAAATAAAATCAATCTGAAGCTGGAAATTGTGTTAGCAATTCCAGCTACAAATGAATGAAAAATACAATAGAAACAATTCAGCAGGACAAGGTTTAAATTAGTTTATGGTGGATGCTAAATTAACAAAATAATTCAATTTATGAGGTTACCATTTATGATGAATATTAATAACTTTCATCACTTAAAATGGGAACTAGGATTCCAGCTTCAAATTAAACAAAAATTTCTTCTAAAAATTTAGCATGACAATTGTTGATTATTTTGACTGATGCTTTGTATTTTAATTTACTAAGGTTTATAACAATTGAACCAAGAATATAAATTCCAGCATTTGATTATGATTTAGCCCTTGTCTTGTTAAGTTAATTTATTTAAATTTTCACCCACTTGAAGTTGTGTCTCGCTGTTGCGATCCACAACTTCAAGTGGGTGAAAATTACTCGTATTTGTTTCTTTTGAGGAAACAAATATTTTCAAATCTTGATTTTAGACACACATTTCAGCCATTCATTCTCAATAACAGTGATTAGGTCGACTAATAAAACAAATTAAAAAACGACAATAGTCGTGATCAGCAGGATAAGGGTTAATGAGAATGTGATGTGAATGACAAGACAAATTGTAACATACCTCAATTATATTTAGTGAATGCTTTAGTCTCAAAAAGAATGCATGCTGGGTTTGTTTTGGATACAAATGCCTACTTTAATACAGTACTATTTGTGTTTTATAGGGTCGGCAGTTGAAGCAGCATGATTTCACGTCACAGATATTCTCATTAGGGTACTGCCCATCTGGAGAATGGTTAGCTGTTGGGTAAGAATCTATTTTATCATAGAGATCAAAACATGTAATGGAACGTAATCGAAGTTGCTAAGTGGGCTGCTGTATTTTTTTTTCACAGTCATTTCTTTAGTAACAGTAACTTTAGATATTTTTCAAGTCATTTCTTTAGATAACAGTAGTTTTTTTAATGTTTAGTTAAAAAATATCATTCTAAAGTAGGAGAAAAATATGTCAAATGCAGATTTATTGCAAAATAGAACAAAATCAATCAATGTTTTAAACAAACATAAACATTTTCCTAACACTGCCCGGCACAAGATGTTGAATCAATGTTGGTTTAACGTTTGTCCAACGCTAAAACAACATTGATTCAACGTCTTGTGTCTGCTGGATAACACTGAGGTTGCTGTCATAAATAAATTAGGAACATTTTCTATATTCCAGAATGGAGAGTAGTAACGTGGAAGTGCTGCACCATACGAAGCCTGATAAGTATCAGTTACATCTTCACGAGAGCTGTGTGCTCTCACTCAAGTTTGCATATTGTGGCAAATGGTTTGTCAGTACTGGCAAAGACAACCTGTTAAATGCCTGGAGAACACCATATGGAGCCAGTATTTTCCAGGTCAGTCTTCTTTTGAGGGAAACAAAGTAACCTTTTTCTATATTTCTTGAGTTTCAGGTTATATTTTTCATGTAGTAAAAAATGTAGCTCATGTTATATCTTGTAGCTCATGTTATATCTCATGTTATATGTAACAAGTAAACATTATAGATCCATATTTGTTAGATTATGGTGGCATCTTGACCCACCAATGTTTTTAGTGCTTTCTAATAATTTGTTTGTTTATTTTTAGTCAAAAGAATCTTCATCAGTATTATGCTGCGACATCTCAACAGATGACAAATACATTGTCACGGGTTCTGGGGACAAAAAGGCCACACTGTACGAGGTTATATTCTGATCAGTGGCTGCACAAGCAGAAGACACACATTGGGATATGAGCATTTGATAGTTTTGAATATTGGTGGAATGCCGAGGCTGATGCTTTTTGTGGGCATTGTGTAGATATCTGAAGACATAGCCTCTGCCAAACCAGATGCTGCTCTTGTGTTCATATGTGGTTGCCACGGGGTTTTCATGGAAGTAAAAAGTGCAAAGAAAGGAATAAAACAAAGAATGGTACTTCGGATTATCTGTTTGCTCTTGTACACAAAAGCTGAAACTACGGCAGTGAAAAGGTATCCAGAATGGTGTACCTCCACATTATCAACCAGGAAGTAGTTTTAGCCTGTGGATATACCAACATGTGCGGTGAGAAACATGGATCAAATGTGGATGTAGATCATCGGCAATGGATAACCATTCTCATCAGGATGTTCCTTCAACGCAGAGGAGAATAACTATATCACGCTCAGTGACAGCGATTTTGTTGATATCTGCTTAACTCTGCTTTGGCTCCTACGTAGACAGAGCTGAGTTAAGCAGATATCAGAAGAGCTATTGTCATACAAAAGAGGGACTCCAATTTCCTAGACTATTGCAAGCAAAAAACAGGAGCAGCAAACAATGTAGAAGCGGGGTACCCTTGCCACATTATACATGTATGAGTTGTTGGATAGTAATTGATAGGTAATGTTTTTTTCGTTGTTTACTCTACATGGCTCAGGCCAGGTACAGTGCCGTGTGTATTTTGTCATCCTTGTGAACCTGTTGTGTGTGTTGAAGAGTCAAGTGAAAAAATCGACAAACGGTATAAAAAAAACAGTGAATGAAATTTATTGTAGCAGGTAAATGCATCCTGCATAAATACTGGTTCAGAGAGAAGAAGCGTGGTGATATTTGTCATGACTTCATATGGTACTGAACTTTCCACATACCATTGTACCTATTAAAATGTCGAAAATAATTATGCCTAAATTAGTTGTTTTTATTTTTTTTCAATTCTTGTTAGTGTTACTGGTGACGAAAGTAGAATAATATTTTTTTCATTAAATCGTGGATTAATGTTAAAACAAAATAATTGCTGTCCCAGATACGATATACAAAGAGACACTGAAGATATAAAGTTATTCAGATGTTTAAACATTTTAATTTTTAAATAACAGAAAATGTATGGCAATTCTATGATTGCAACGTTGGACCTTTTGAACATTACGATGTTAGATCCAGGTTATCATGCAAAATTTATATGAAAACTGTCTATAAAATATCATAGTTCTAGTCTAACTCGATTTGTTAATAGTGTATCAAGTTTAAGCCATAGAAACCAACATGCTATATATAGTGAAGGGGAGTTTGTTTCAAACAGTAACTCAAAATGTAGGGCTACAAGTAGTAAACAATCACACTTAAGTATCCATAATTTTGGATAGCTTACATCTGGCTAATAAAGTGCTTAAATGCCGACGATATGATCGGAGTGACCGTACAATTCATATCTACTAGCTGGTAAAAATATTCACAAAGGAAGATGATCATACATACAGATTGAGACATATTTTTGCAATAAAGCTTGTTATGAAAGGCTGTCAATTACTTTGTTTAGTTCCTGGTAAAAGAAATGATCAAGTATTGTACAAGTATAAGACCAAAATACCACCCCCACTGTCCATTTCTTTATTTCCAGGTCGCATACTTTACATAGATTTACCCAATGTCCCCTGAAAATTCATAATTTAAATTACTTCATTTTCAAAAACGTACAGAAAATGGACTGTATCGCCCACATAAATGCGTTTATCTAAGTGTCAATCAATATAGTGACTACTTTATGGGAATTAGTGCAAACAGATGCATTATCAGAGTGAATATCAAACTCATAAATAATGGTTTAATCGAGATGCTGACGATTTGTCATTGTAAAGTAATTTGCTACCAACTACCATGAATACCACCAGTCTCATCTTAATGCGGCAAAAAAGCACTCTAAATATTTTCACCATTCAATTATTAAGCAGCCCTCGCCGAGGCGCCGCAGTTATTTGTTTTCAAGATAGCTACATTTCACTAATCTATCAACTTCTGCTTCCTCACACTTGACATAGCCATCACATACCACTGGGGAATTGTTTTGGTGACAGTATGATCCCCATATCATCAACCCTTTAATTACTATGGCCACTATCGAAGAAATGCTCGTAGCGCATTTCAGGAAAAAGTTGCCATCAGATCCTTTTTTAATGTGGCAAATATGTTCAGTTATGTCAGCCAATGACCTGATTAACTTTTGTGATCAAACAATTTCAAAATGGCCGTTTAGCGGCCGTTTTGAATTTTGTAATTTTTACTTAACTTATGTCTCACACAAGGATAACCCATGACAAATTTCGCACTAAAAAATCCAAAATGGCTGCCAGTCAGCCATTTTTTTTTTATTTTTTTTTTTGAGCAAACAATTTTTAAATATTGGTCGTGCGTTAACGGAGGGCTGCTTTCGTGTTCGTTTCCGAACAACTTTTTCTAGTTAATTTAAATGTTTCGGATCAGTTTTAAATATACATATTAGAACATCAATTTATTGATTTGCTTAACATTCAAAAATTTAGGATATTGTAATTTCCGTCGCTTTGGTTACATAGGCCTAGGTCCTATTTGCAAAAAAATCTGGTTGTAGACTTTTTAAAACAAAAATGGTTGTGATCGTAATGACTCTTTTTCAAAAACAGTTTCAATATCTTAAAATTAGGCTAAAAATAAATAAATAAAGCATAGCAGACTTTTACATTTTAATATACGACTGAAATAGCATGTAGGATCGTAATGCAGATCATCAGCTACCCTGATGACATCGCAAGGCTCTGACAAACTGACCGCCATGTTTTAGCGGGCTTGGCTCTACTGTGATCACCAGAGCGCGCTAGCTGACTAGGGCCAACACCGTTACTGTCTTATCGGTAGGCGGAGTCACTGTCTTTTTTACACGGGCAGCTGTGGAAAAATGGTCGTCAGTGCGGCCGAGCTTCACGCAATGTGAGTAGCTTGGCTTAGCCGGGTAATCATCAGCATAATTTAATGGAAATGCGAATTCGTTCATCACTTTGCAGGTAATCATGCTTACGAACAGACAAACAAACCAACTCGACCAAAAACATAACCTTCTTTGGCGGAGGTAACAAAAAGATGTATTGCAAAATTGTCTTGTGCAACATTTGTTGTGCTGGGTTAACCGTTAGAACACTGTCCTATGTAATTAAAATTTTCAGTCACTTAAAGTTGTGTCTCGCTGCCGCGATCCACAACTTCAAGTGACTGAAAATTTGTGAGATTTAAGTCCCAACATATATCAGTGTTTCAAAATTGAAAGCACGTTTTATTTTTAACAATTGGTTATACAGGTGCTAATAAAAAAGCACGAATGTCTACTGTAGTCGACATCAGTGTGCTAAGGGTTAAGAACCATAATACCCTAGATCTATGTGATTAGTGGCGAGTGGTGGTCTAGTATTTTTCATATAAACGACACAACTACGGGTATTGGAAGAGTGTTTGGCGTTATCATCTGTTTATTTAAACAGAGCGGAAGAATAGCAGCATGCTGCTACATGTATAGTAAATGATGTCTTAAGCAAACACTTTTCAGCGACCATTATTGAACCAGCACTTGGACAAGGTATCGTGTTTGCTGTGATGTTTAGGCCTACTAGGAAGCATACAACACAAAATGTGCATCACCAAATTTACAATTCCACGCATTGCTGTTGTATTCACCACAATATCAGCTGGTGTAAAAGAAATGCTGAAGTACGCTGGCCCAACTGGTGAAAATGAAATGCTGGAGTAAACTGATGAAAGAAATGCCGGAGTAATTACCTGGTGAATAGAATTGCCTGAGTAAACTGGCTGAACTGGTGAAAAGGAATTAACTATAGAAAAAATAATGCCGGATTAAGCTGACTTAATTAAATTAACTGGTGAAAAAAAATTCCACATTAATTACAGGAGAAAAAGAAATACTGTAGTAATTAACTTGTGAAAAGAAATGCTGGCGTAAATAACTAGTGAAAAAGAAATGAAAATACATGCTGGAGTAAAACTAGTGAATAGAAATAACGTGTTAATCAACTGGTGAAAAGAACTGCCAGAATAATTAACTGGTGAAAAGAAGTTAATTAGTAACTGAGAAAAATGCCGGCGTAAACTGGTATAAAGAAATGCCGATGTAAGTAACTGGTGAAAATAAGTTGCAAGAGTAATTAAATGTAAAAATAAATGTTTGAGTAAACTGGTGAAAAGAAATGCATGAGTAATTACCTGGTGAAAAGAAATGCCGGAGTAGGCCTAATTAACTGGTGAAAAGAAATGCCAGTTAATGCCAATTAACTGATGAAGAGAAATTAACTGGGGGGAAAAAGGTGGGGTAATTAATTAGTGAAAAGGAATGCAAAGTAATTAACTGGTGAGAAAAGAAGTTGTCCATCTTGCTCCACGTGTTGCAGTAAGAAGTAGAGCAGACAGGAAGTGTAAAATAAAACATAGTTCGGTTTGACAGCTGAGTTTGTTTATCCGATTTTGTGAATAGGTAATTTGAATAATATTAATAACTGAGAAACTAAGAACATTATCTTGTACATTTACAAGGCCCATTCAAATACTGTAACACACTAAATACTGTCTCCCTCATAAGAATATATAAAATCGTCCTAATATTAATCATTTCTGAAGGGGTAAATGTGATGCTTATTATGTCTCCCTCTCTGTAGACAGAGTGGGGGGCAAATTGGTTTACCTCTGTTTAGTCAGTATGTCTGCGTTAGTGAGGGGATTTTCCAGCCGTTTTTATCGTACAGGCGGAGCCAGTTAACACGAGACGTTGACCCAATGCTGGGCTGGTGTTGGCCCACCGTCCTCGACGCCCAGACAACATTATCCTAGTATTGGGTTAACATGTCGTGTTTGTTGCCACGATGACACAGACGGCGGGCCAGCATTAACTCAGCTTTGGATCAAGGCATCGTGCTGGCTCTACTATGCTACCCAGCTCACCATCAACCCGGCAACGTGTCAGTGTAACGTGCATTAGCCCAATGTAGGGTAGTCGTCTACGACACTGGCCAACATTTAAAGGATGGTGTAAGTGTGTATCCGACAGGATGAAGCCCTGCCTAAGGCTGGATGGATGACAGCACCGGCGATTTAACAGATATCGGGTTGGTGTGAGCTTGTAGGCCTACTTTTAGGCTGGTTAGACCAGTTAGTGTTAGATACTGGTGCTCGTGAGGATCTTTCCTCCTTGTATAGTTGGAATGGCAATGTCCTTGTTGAAAAATCACCCGAGATTCAGATAGTGACTGACGTTAGCCCTTCATGTTATGGTGCAACATGTCTGGACCTGTCTGGGAAGCAGGTCTCAAAATGCAAGCGAAATGATGGTTATTTCGATGGTAATTCACGCATTTGATAGAAATTCACGCATTTGGACTGCTTGTTAAAAACAAAGCCCTACAGATTGTGAGGGACAATATTTCTGCAATGGGAAATATAAATCACATGGGAGGTCAGATACATTTATTAACAATAATTACAAAAGCCCTTGACACTACATCTTGGCTATGGTATAGTGTTTATTCTGCGGGAGGGGAGACAACTCCAGTTTTTTTTGTTTACAAAAAAACGGTCATCCTTCTAGTTTGAATTTAAAATGTATCAAAATCCGAGCATGTAAGAACTTAGGGACGTAATTTTTACACCAGTTGCAAATAGCTTTCCCATTACTTGGAGTACCGGTTCTGTTGTACGTCTATTACTTGAGTCTTTCCTATCACCAGCCTTATTTAATGGAGATATATTAAACCTGGAAATTTAGCAAGGTCTAGCATAGGCCCTTTAATTGAGTCAACAAGAAAGATGATTTCTTGTCATCATTTTTGGACATTTTGTTTTAAATCATTTCAATTTTCCGAAATAAATGTTGTTAGTTTTGCGCTTTTCAATTTTCCCGAATAACTATACTTTTTGTCAGTTATGTTATTAATATCCTCTTTGTTCCAGAATATGCCTCGATTGTTTTTAGAATCAGTTCAATCCATCATCTGAGTGTTGATGGATTGTCAGTCACACCGATTGCTCCCCCATCAGCTTCCGTCATAGTGTTTCATCAATGTGGAGGCAGAACGTAGTAGCTAGGGCCTAGGAACAATATTCATGAAATAAAGTTTTCACCACCATGTTAAATAGGCCTATCCCACATATAGATAATTATTAACTTTAAAAAAAATATCATATAAACTGACTACCAGTGTACCGTCAGTGATGTCACCCGTAATTAAGATCAAGGAAATAATTATTTTTACTTTATTTTTTAACTCCACGTTTCTGCACGAGGAATCTCACTAATTAAATCTCTACTCACTGTGTTATGGAGACTTTGTTTGGTCTGTTGTTGTTATTATTATTATTCAACAATTTGACGACGTAAACGCCATTATAATTCATCCGATATTGGATTTTTTTCCGAACACCCTCTGATGGATCACCTTGGTTCAGCTCGGGAATCGGCTAATTTGCATATCCAAGATGGTCATCAGGTCTTCAGTATTTTTGTTCTGAACACCGTCTCGTGGATTACCCTTGTTGAGTTCGGAAATCGGATAATATTCATACGATATTCACAAAATTGCTTGAGAACACTTAATTCTGATGTATTACCCTGATTGAGTTCGAAAACCAGCTAATTTGCTTATCCAAGATGTCTGCACTGGTTATTCCTTACAAATCGACGTAAACGCTCTCCAGTCAGCAATATTCATCTAATCTTCACATATTTTTTTCTGAGTACCCTCTGATAGAGTATCCTGCTTGAGTTCGAAAATCAGCTAATTTGCATTGCGAAGCTGGCCGACACGGCACTTTTATTATTTATCCCCATCGCTACTGTATAAATATTACATCTTTGTGACACTCAACCTTTTAAAACGTTCATCTTTAAAGAAACATAATACTCACACAGCAGTTTGCCTGTATTATTAGTAGCTGACCCAACATGTAAATTGCACCAGCTGTGTGATATCTATGTGATATCATAAATACATATAACTGTAGCTATAATAAATTATCAGGTGAAACTACAAGATCTTCAAAAAAAATTTTTTTAATTAACGCAATTTCCAGCTTCAAATGACAACAAATATTCATATGTATGAAAAAATAGACATCTGAGCATCTACCAATAATTAATTTATCAAATTTAGTGATGCTATCGATCTAAAACATATGCTTGAATCCATATAAATATAGGGTTCCAACACCACTAGGGTTAGTAGCTCTACTGGAAAAATCAGGCTGACAACAAAGGTAAATGTTTAGTAAGACCTTAATAATAGACGAAGTATTTTTTGGCCACACCACTATGGCAGGCATATCCGAAAACACTACAGCAGACACCAAAATCATGAATCTAGCAGCTGCCACCATTCTATTGAATATTGAGTTAATTTATTGTTTGACCTTGGGACATGGCGGCCATCTTGGATTTCATAAATTTTCTGAAATTCCTCAAAGGTGAGAACTCTTATCTATATCAACCTGTAGATCGTTACATACATACATGTCAAAACAGTGTTGAGCCCTTCCGCTGCTGTACTATTGGTATCAATTGTGTCGAATCCAAAAGTTAGGAGCGGAGATTGTTTTTCACGTCATGGATTGTGCTCATACCTGTTTATACCACATGCACATATAGCTCTCGTTGTACAACATTATTGTGAAATGGGTACCGAGCGAAGTCATGATAGCAGTGTCAGTGCTACTCTTCACAGCGACCAGTACAGACCGCTATGAAATCTAAGCTCGTTGATGTACAATCTCAGCTTAAAGGCACAGTGGGACATATCTTTACCCAGAAAGCACGACGCTGATTACAGAGACAGATAACTGGTGTACAACTAAAAACCGTACATGGAGTGGTCCATAGCTTCAAATATTGGGCCAGTGGCTCAGTCGTTTGCCATGATATATCCTAAAATATATGCCAGATTCAAAAGTGTTTTATGTGTGAAGTTGTGCGATCAGCCCAAAATAAGGGAAGTTTTCAGTTTTATTTTTGGTAATAACTGATAATTAGTATAATATAGTATTTTGAAAACTTAAGAAAATAGATTATTGTGACGCATACATATACGTACTTTGATTATATTGCTATATTGAAATCATTTCTCTGAGCCTTCATCACAAGCATACCAGTGATCTTGATCTGTGGCGAAAAACTCCATTTATGCAAACAATTTGTTTACTGACATTTTTTGGCAATGTCAACATGTTTCTGAAGTAGGCACTGGGAACCTATGCAGTCATATGAGAATTACAAGCTCCATCAACAACACCGGATTCCAGAAATAAGGATTCACTAGTCTTATGGGACCCCCTTTAGACTGGGCCTTCCCTTGAGATCAAACCGTCAAAAGATTGCAAATACTATTGCATACTAGGATCACATGTCATGTCTTTATGGTATTAGAAGCAAATGGAAATGGTTTCTTTTGGTTTGGTTTGGGCATATTTATTTACAGCGATCTCGATATAAGCATCCATGCCGCTTTGGCATTGAACCATTACTTCAAAGATGGACAATTGTCTAGCTGAATGATTGATTGAGTGCTAATATTTTCATTGTGATTTACCGGGCTTTTCCCCAGGCTTTATCTCACGAATTTAACGTTAAAACTACATGGTAGATGATGCTGCTTGGTTTACCCAGGGGTTGGTTTACCGATGTCAATCACATCTCAAATATTGTTATTGAATCACTTTCTCCAATCATTAAGCTACATCCAGGAGACAGATCGATTCCCAATTGACCTCGAATTATAGCCTCGGATGTAATATTAAATTTCCAAAAAAATAAAAAAAATATTACATCAACATATATTTTGAACAAGTAAACAGAAAATGGAATCCTTTTTTATTGTTTGTCAATGAGCTGTCATCAAATGTGGATCTATTTTCCAGCTTTGGGATGAATTAAATTAATCTGATCCATTTTTTCTCAAACTGTGGGCAATTTTGCCCCAGTTTAGTGGCAGTTTCAACATTAAATTTCGCTGTACATGAACACAATTAAAATATCACAGTTTAAATCATAATCTTATGCATACATTGTATACCTTGCATTATTACCTGCTTTCCTGCTGGTAATTTAAACTTAAAAAAATAGACCATAGTACTCTACCAAACGTAGGCCAAGATACAGTTAGCCCATGAGCCACTTATCGACCACTAGAGGTGCTGTGAGAATCCGACAAGTAGTTCTGGAGATATGATCCAAGAAATAATTTGTGCAGATGGCAGGACATCCAAACATCCTTCAATCTTTTTTTGTGATTTGTCCATTCATTCAAGATCAAAAAGATTTTGGCTTGCCTACGAAAATGTCATGTTGGGTGAAAGGAATAAATTACCTTTTTTAGTTAGTTTTCATTTGTTTCCAAGTATTATAATTATTTATGTCTTCATTTGTATCCCATTTCTTAGCTTTTTGGCTCTTTTTTCCAGTCGATTATGGCATGGTGTTGACAATTACGGCATGATTTAGTAGTAGTAGTCAAAAGGACACAACATGTTACGACCACCACTTATCAAAATATTGCAGAAAAATGCGTCAATTATTATAAGCTCCCAATTTATGTTTTTTGAATAAAATTAGTTATTCTTCTACAGTTTTGTCCGTAAATTGTTTTTTTTTATATTTAGTTTTATGTAATAAACAACTGTTCTGGGTATGGCTTGATGTCCCATTTATACTCCTATTTGCCTCAAATCCAAAAGCAGTAAAAATTGTCATAGATAATATATTAAGCCATCGTTTTCAGATTTAAATGCTCTTCCAGCGCCTTTAGTTCATTTATAATTGAAAAGTGTGCCAAAATCACCCAAGTTTATATGTAGCAATATCATTTTTACGCACCCAGTGAGAACCGCCTATCCATAATTATAGTCCAAATGACGAAAAATATTTCTAGTTATGAAAAATAGACATCATAAATTGATTTATTTGATTCACTGAGCATTTATCATTTTTAATGACATTACATTTCGTTTGAAACCTGCTTGAAACCATAATATAGTCATTATAATAATAAGGGCTTAACCCTTTAACCGCCGGTGCCGCATATATTCGGTTTTTCATTTTTTATTAGCACATTAAGTACCATCTTTTAAACATGTTAAAGATAAAATGTGACATCAATAAGCAATATTTGAAGACAGTTCACCTCCATTTTGTCAAATCTGAATAATTTTCACTCACTTGAAGTTGTGGATCGCGTCAGCGAGACACAATTTTAAATGGGTAAAAATTCAGATTGAATAATTTGGTGGTTAAAGGGTTAAAGGGATAGACCACTGTTCATAATACGAGAGACAAGGGGGGGGGGGGTACATTATATAGACAACATAAACTACAGTCAGTAATCTAAGTAATTTTCAAAGGTATCATCATAATATTGGGCCTATAGTTGTATGTGTAAAAAGCAGTTTCTACAGCACACTTTCCACTTTCCATCGTGAGAGAAATGAATCTATAGATTCTTTGGTGATTGGTGAGAGCTATGAAACTTGTTATGCGATACCTAAATATTTCAGTCTGTAACCCACGTCATTGTTGTTAATTTCGAAATGACAGACTGAATTACAATGGTGTATCGAATCCTAAATTAAAAATACGTTCTGTAGAAACTGATTTTACATATACAAAAGTATAATTATACGATGATACCTTGGAAAATTATTCAGATTATCGCTGTCAGCGCATGCCTCTTCAACAGTGGACCGACCACGGTTTTAACCATAGATGATAAAAACTTGATGCAATATGACGGCCATTTTGAAATTTGACTTTTGAAAACCAGGGTTTTTTGGTCAGATATATCAAATTTCAACGTAGCCCTATTAAACCTATAATTGAATCAACAGCGAAAAAATCAAGACTGGCTTTGAACCAGGGGGGGGGGGGTATCTAGCCCAACTAACGTTATAGATCCAATTACAGAGACCTGTGCTTTCTCAGTCGCGATGGTCAGCTGCGTTCTTACTTGAAGCAAGGACGTTCTATACGTTCTTGCTTGAAGAAGTGTCTTATCTTTGGTGAAGGTGTGGTGACGCTGCTGAACAAGTGGGCAGAAAGCACTTGCCCTGTAAGACGCACAAAGCCAGAAGGCAGTAACTGCTTATTTTTCATGTCAGCAGTTACTGCCGTTTGTTTTGCTAGCTTGTGCAATTGGAAGAGTATTAACCCTTTAACAGCCGGTGCCGCATATATTCGGGTTTACATTTTTTAAGTACCACATTTTAAACATGTTAAATATAAAAGTTGACATTAATCAGCGATATTTGAAAACAGTTGACCTCCATTTTGTAAAATCTGAATAATTTTCACTCACTTGAAGTTGAGGATCGCGTCAGCGAGACACAACTTCAAGTGGGTGAAAATTCAGATTGAATAATTTGGCGGTTAAAGGGTCAATGGGCCATCCCTTGCATCGTTATGTACATAGGGCATGGGCCTATAATATAGGCCCATAACAGCTAACACGAGGCGTTGGCCCAATGTTGGGCTGATGTTGCCAACATCAGCTCAACAATGGGCCAGCACCTTGTGTTTGATAGGATGCCCTATAGGGCTATAGTCCCGTATATATTGTGACAACGCTTAGTCAACCATTTTGGGAATGTGTTGAAGCCACCAGGCAAGTAAAAGAGGCAATGTTTAATACAGTCAGCACGATCCACTGACCCAATACAATGTTAGTTCAATGTTAGGCCAACATTGAACCAACATTGGGTCAGTGTATCTTGTTTGCGGAGAAGTTACCAACGTCTGTACCAACATTAACCCAACATCGTGTTAACACTAGTTACTGGATACGTTCTGATTTTTTTATAAGGTTGCTCGCGCCCTACTTTCCATTTATTCCATTTTTAAAGTAGGCTACGTTTATCTATTTATCTAGGCCTATAGACCTTTATAGGGGTCAAAAGTCTAATTAATATGCCTACAATTTTATCCATCTGGGCCTATTGTTTCCTACTGAAAAATGTGGCCCGCATATCTCATAGAGGCCTAATAATATCTGGTCCATGAGCAACTATAGATTTGAAAAGAGCCACCCCAAATTTTAGCATAAATCGATACTATTGTAAGGTAATGGTGGATAGTGCACGATTCGCTGGTTAGCTATGCCTTTCTCATGGTGATTAGACCTCAGCTCTCTCACCAACAGACAATGAAGTGTGCGCGGGAGCCAAACCACACGTTCGTCCCGCGCTGGTTTTACGTTGGGCCAGCGTCGCAGACGCTGGCCCAACCTAAAACCAACGCGGGGATGAATGCGTCGTGTTCCATGCGATCACCGCCGTGGGCGGAGCTACTCAATCACCTGCGGAATGATTGGCGGTAAATTATTCACGGGAGGGCGGGGCCTGCGCGAGGCGGGAGACCTCATTATGCGCGCTCTCTCTAAACACTTGTACCGGGCCCCTCCCCCCTCTGTATTACACACCATCGTCCGAAAAAAAACGCAAGCATGTGTACAGCAACACGCCCCGATGCTCTTGTAATACAACCTTCGCTAGCGCGCAACAGCTGGCCGCGACGTCCGCGGTTTTTACCGCGAATTGGGGTGCTACACATAGTTGAGGTGTACCCCACTGGTCGAGAGTTGTCGGATTCGAGGCCTGCGGCTAGCAATCAGCGAGGATAACAAAATCCAGGCGGTACTGGCACACTAGTATTAGCCTATGTTTGCTGTGGGGTGTCAGCCCCTCCCCATCATCAAACACGATACACTGACCCCATGCTGGGTTAATGGTGGACCGACGTCGGAGACGGCGGGCCAACATTAACCCAGCATTGGGTCAATCTATCGTGTTTGCTGTATCTAATGTTTATAGTGGCACTGTGTGATCTTCAAGCAGACCACAAGACTGACATCATTTGCTAACCCCTGCTATCCCTTGTGCTGCCTAATGGTTTAAATATCTCTATTTTTCGTTCATTTAAAGCTGGAATTGCTAACGCATTTCCAGCTTTAAATGAATGGAAAATATGTCTATTTATGAAAAATAGACATAGGTTTCTACGAGCCCCTTATCGCAAATTCAATTAGGCCCCTATTTGATGAACTTGGCACCTATACTAGGCCCCCTATCACAAACAATTTGATCCATTTCGGTGATATTATTTCATTTGGTTTAAAACGTGTTTGAAACCTTAGGCCTGCGGCAGAGTCTGGGGTTTAGCAGGGTGATGGATTGTAGGCCTAATGCTGTTTTAAAGCTTAGCCAGCATGGTAGACAGTAGGCCAACCTTAGACCAACATTGGGCTAACAGTAAGTCATGCTGGAAGTAGGTGTAGTAGCATATTACGTGTATTACCTATAGCATTTTCATAGCGTTTATCACGCAATATTTATAGGACTATTAGAAAAAAATGTGATTTACTGGTCATTATAGTAGGCCTAACTAGCCTATTATCTCGTTAAAAATTACACAGAGCACTGTGCTGTCTGTTCAGGGTGAGCAGTGTAGTTAAAAATATGCCTATATAGCGATCAGGCCATATTGGAGTGTAAACAAAAAGTCGAGGGTCATTACATGCGAGTTATAACACCATTGCGGTTAAGGCTACATGGCAAGGCGTTATTACGATTTAATAATTGCCTATATTTCACAGTCACGGCTGCCCAGCGAACAGGATGAGCCATTTCTGGTTCAATGTTGGGCCAGCGTCGTAGGTAGGCATTTTATAGGCCTACCTGTAATAATGACTCACTCCGTTATGCTTTATTTACCTGGCCCAATGACGTCGATGTAGTCCAAACATTAAACCCAAATTGGGATACAGAGAATAGTCACAAAGGATACAAATTATTAACCCTGGCCTATTTAAGGCATGGGGCATAAGCAAAATTACAATGTAAGAACATTAAAAAGTTAATCTCAAATTATTGAAAACAAGATACCAACAGATTATTCAGGTATAGGCCTAGTGTTTACATATTAAAAAAACCGTAACGTAATAATCGTCCCCTTGGATATGAAAGGGTGTAGGCCCTATCAGCCACTTTACAAAGTGGCAGATACACCCTTTCATATCCAAGTATGTGCAATTGGTTATTCGAGACCCAGCAAACACAAGCTTTGAAACAATGATGGACTAATGTATCTAATACGCTATAGTCCAACCTGTACCCAACATTATTCCAACGTCTCCGGGGAATGTCGTAGCCTGCTAATAAGTTCTCGCAAACATAAACCATTGACTCAAGGTTGGTTTAATATTGGCTCAGCGCAAACAAAGATCGGGGCAACGTCCCGTGTTGCTTTGGTTAACACTTAGGCTATCCTTCCTGCTAAATCAATTTATTTAAATTTTCAACTACTTGAGATTGTGGATCGCGGTGGCGAGACACATCCTCAAGTAGTTGAAAAATACTTATATTTGTTTAATTTGACACCAAACATTTGCACATCTGGATATTTAAACAGTCATTGGATTCCCAGAATGCCTTGGGTTGCCTCCTGTGGTCATTTGACTGTACAGGCGTCACATTGGAGTCCCACGGGGCAAGGTGTGGTTTCGTGTTTGATGGATTAGCATCCCGCTGGGCACACTACACGCTGCTGCGACGTTGAATCAACGTCAATGACGTTGATTCAACGTCGCAGCAACGTCGTGTGCCCAGTGGGATATGGGTTTATTCATTCAAACCATCTATATATTGGAAGTGAGAATCTGGTGGACCAACAAAAGGCTAAGTTGTAGCTGCTAAAAAAATCAATCGATGTTTAGAGCCTACATGTGTGATGTCACGGTTTAGTTTCTGTATTTAACAGGGTCTTAACTATGCATTTAAACATAACTAAACAATAAAAATGCTCATTATTTGTCAGAATAGTTCAAATGTTATAACCACCCGCTGTAGATTTGTCATGCAGGTACTCTTTCTAATATTTTGTCCTGCTCTTTAATGAGCTGTCAACACGCGCATATGAAGACCAATAATTCACAGTTTCCGCAAACATAACTATGCTAAAAATGTTCTATTGTTTGCTTATAGATGTTCTATGAATAGCTGGTGTACCACATTGAAAACACATGTAGGAATTTAAATCGATCTGGTGTGTACCTAAAATCAAATAGATGCCTGCTCATGAAATATCGCATGAAAATTGACACTTTTGTTGAATTTATTTCAACATCGATAAACCTATACTGTGTCAATTTTTTTTCCAAAAATAAATTTTTGTCCAACACACGAAAAAGTTATTTCACCTGCTGAAACAGTATCCTCAAAATCTACGATATCTAAAAAAGTATATAGAGAAAGTGTCCAGCTTTCTAACTTGCTCATATTGTTATTAGAAAGCAGGAAATCCATAGAATGAAATTGTTAGAAAGCAGGACACTTTTTCAAAATACTTTGTTGAATATCGTAGATTTGGATGCCAAATGCCAATAATTGGGAAGGTGAAATAATACTTTGATTTATTGGATAATAATGTATTGTCAGAATTTTTTTTTGATGCAGAAGGTTTAGGCCTAATTATCCATGTTGATATAAAATCAACAAAAGTGTCCTTTTTCATGCCGCTATTTCGTGAGCAGACTTCTATTTCACTTTAGGTACACACTAAGTGGATCTCAATTGTATGTGTTTGCAAGGTGGTACAGCAGCTATTCAGGGAAGACTTGAACGAAAACTAGAACCCTCTTAATTAGAATAGCTAAATATGCGAAAATTCTGAATTACTGGTCGTCATAATTGCGCTTAATGATGGCTCATTAGAAAGCAGGACACCATGTTAGAAAGAGTATTTGCATGACAAGTCTACAGACGGTGATAACGCTATATATAGACAATAATTGAATGTCACGGTTTCTTTGCTACTGTGTCACGGGTTCATTACGATAACTAATTTCCATAGTATTACGGTTTAGTGATGATAGTACTTTTGTTTTCACGACGAAAAAGAATGCAGTTTCTATTGCCAAGAGTCTAAAACGGTTAAAATGAAAAAATACAACATGTAGTACTCTACATCTATACTGTATACAGGATGTGACGCCAGGATAGCGTGTACAACTTTGAGGCGGGGGTACCGAGCTGGAATCCCACTTCGGCTGATATACTTTCCTTGGCGCACACACGTAGGCCCATATGAGGGATTCTCTGTTAACCCTTAAAGCGCTGAATGGTTTAATATGAACCATAGAGACCAAAGGGTTTTTCAAGTTGAAATCATTATAAATGTCTTACAAGTTAGCTCTTTCTGATTTATTTGAATATCTATGTTATGAGTCCACGGCCATTATAAATATTTTGATTCTCATAGCGCGGGGATCGACTTTAGACGTCAGATTTTGCCGTCTAAATTCGATCCCCGCGCTGTGAGGTTAAATCGGTAATTATATGCTGTGTGTAGCAAGTGGACTGCATTCACACACAAAAAAATATCTCGTTATTGCTGTATTGATAAATCATGATAGACCAACTCAAAGTCACAAATTGACCCCGAAAAGGTTGTCTCATAACCATATAACCTTGCAATATGTTGTTACCTAATAAACTGACCACGAACGGTGTTTTGCCGTCCGAATGTTTTATCTTGGAAGAAAGACTTTCTCAATGGAATATATTTTTAAAATAATAATAAGGCCCGTCGGCCTCGGACTTAGGCCTCAACCACTTATTATTGTTACATAAGCGAATACCATTTGAAAAGAAACACAACTTTTAATTAGGCCCTATAACTTATAACTTAAAATTTTGACTCTAATATCTCATGACCATTTATTTCAAATTAGTCATGCGAGACAGATATATGAGATGAATTTACATTTTTTGACAGATGTCGAAATAAATGGTGTATCCTTCAATGAAGCCGTAATTTGGTTTTATGGTAATAGACTAGCTATCTGGCACGGTTTTCTAGATATTACTCATATTAAAGTCAATAATGGCCGCACCTTGGCTATTTTGAATTAGATGGAGTTGAAATTTTTCAGGGCATAGGCCCACCTCTCCCTGGAACAGCACACGTTGTTCCATGGTATTGGCCTAGCTATCTGGCGCAGTTTTTCAGATATTACGCATGTTAAACTCAATAATGGCTGCAAATCAGCCATTTTAAATTTTTCAGGGACTGGGAGGGCATATATCTTCCTATGAAATCGCACATTTTGTTTTATAGTAGGCCTAATGGTCAATCTATCCGGCATGGTTTTCAAGATATTAAGTATATTGAAGTCAATAAATTAATGGCCACAAGTCGGCCATTTTAAATTTTGTCAGGGGTAACTCGGGGGTATGTTATTTCCAAGAGATGTTTCATGTTACCCATGCGAGGGTCACATGATAGCCAATCACCCCATATAAGGGAACAATTATGCCCCATCTTGTGGCAACTTTGATTTATTTGTCACAAAATTATTCATACCATATACGGAGTAATAGGTCACCTTTAATATGATGAATGATATGGGGCAAGTTTTAGCCTCACGGAGATTAATGATATTTTATAATATTTATATACAAATGAACTTTATACTTACAAAAATATTACATATTTGCATCATAAATCTTGTGAAATTCATATTTGCATCTTAAATCTCACGAATTGTCTTCGTTTAAAGTCCTGTGTCATCTTTTGAATTACCTGAGAGGGAGTGAAAGTCTAACCCTGGCGTGACAGGTGGCAGCACTAATCAATACATGACAAGGTGTAAATCATTAACAAAGAAGATTTTGGTCACCCTATCGATGGAGACATAAAAAATAGGAATATTGGTGTAAAATAACTTTTATTTTCACACACACAAATTCAACATGTAGATGAAGAATTAGGTAACATAATAATTATAAAGTGATATAAATTGTAGCAACAGTGATAAAAATTGTAATCACATACGCTCTTTTGGCACTAAAATAAGATTTCTGAAATTGATTCTTAAAAATTAATACAGTGTATAACTAAGCGTTGTCTGTTTAACACCATCGTGATTTTTATCCGTCGCAATTCTCGACTTGTAGTGGATGAAACTACCACGTGTCAGAAGCAGCAAAACTTTTCTGCTGTGCAAAGGCAAACAGCAGTAACTTATTACAGTAAGCAGTAAATATGGTTTGCTTTGCATGGCAAATCCCTGAAAAAACGTGGCATAGATCCCATGTTGTTTCAATGTTGGGCCAGCGTCGCAGACGGTGGGCCAACATTGAAACAACACAGGATCAACATCTCACTACTTGTTTAACCCTTAACTCGCTTATCACGACTATAACTGTTTTGAATCAGCTTTATTAGCCAATGGAATCACTGATATTGGGAGTGAAATATGTGTTTAAACATCAAGATTTGCAAATGTGGGGTCTCAAATTAAGCAAATATGAATAATTTTCACCCACTTGAAGTTGTGGGTCGCTGTAGCGAAACACAACTTCAAGTGGGTGAAAATTTAAATGATTTAATTTAACGTTATAAACCTTAAAGCGCTGAATTTTTTATGTAACCCATGGAGACCAAATGTGTTTTTTTTCAATTTGAAATCATCATAAATGTCTTTGTTAGCTGTTTCCCTTTCATTTTCTATGCTATGGGACTACGGCCATTATAAAACATTTTTACTCTTACAGTGTGCGGATCGACTTTTGACGTCTGTTAATGTGATTGACAGTACTGACTGTGACATCAGTCTGGTAAAAGTTACCACAATCATCTATGCACATGTCTCCTACAGATCACTCTCAATAATACTATCACAATACTGCTGTAAAATGGTAAAATAACATATCATAAAAACATTAACTTCAGGTTGGATAATACTATCATACATTGACAATTAATAAAGTTCTAGTGCTAGAACTTGTTTTGGCAACTACACTTATCTGTGTCTAAAGCAAGGTGAATCGGGTTATACATATTATATTCATTTTTGGTCGCTTGTATTTTCAAAAAACATATTGCGATGGAAGATTTTTAAAAAATATATGTGTGAATATAACAATTTGTCTTCTCGCAGATAAAACTGCGACTGGCAGACAGCACCTATTATCTATGAGGCGACAACTTGAATTTGTTTAAAAATACATGTACTGTACAAGTAGTTATTGGCATAGCTATTGTGACTGCCAACCAATTCAATCAATGATTAATTCTTCAAGAAATTTTCAATAGCAGCTTAATTAAAATATGATTGATGGCATATAAAACAATAACATCAAATGGAATATTCACCAACATTACATGATATATAAACAAAAAGCTAAATCACCAGAACAGGGTGGAATGTACATAATTCGTTACTGCATAAAAGGAAGACAAATGTCTTCATCCGTGTAGCAATATATTATAGGTTTTCACATATGGTCTTGTCAAAAAGAGCAGTGAACCTGATATAACAGAACTATACATGTTTGACAACTCACTGAAAAAAAAGTAAATTTGCTGTAAGATTATACCCTTAGCTGCTCAGTATGTCCAGTCTGAAAAGACACTAGATCTCAGACATTCCACTACCATAGAAAATCATTTATCTTTTACTCAGAGCTGGGGTGTTTTTATCTTGACATTTACGTAAATTATCATGAAGAAATAAGCGTGTGATATCATTGCCGTCTTCTTTAATTCAAACAGAATTCATCTGCTTAATGTGTAAAGTATTGGTCATGTTAAATAAACAATTTGAAGTAAATGTAAATATAATATTGATCAATTCAGAACAAATAATTTTATTCATATAAGTATACTAAAGAACAACTATTCTGTGAAACTCAGTGATGTCACTGGAAACCGTTTTGAATGGGAACTCGGTGAAAATAAAGTTATATAAGGCCCCTCCCCTATACTTCATTGTATTAGTCAGCTCGGTGACAACAAAGGGGGTCAAGGCCATTGAGTTGCACAGAATTATATTATTCACTAATACTAAGTTGTGAATGAATAGTATGAATTACGACTTTTTGCAAGTAAAAAGTATGTCCAGTTTGGTAAATTGCAAATACTTTTAAAACGGTTATGACTATAACAACAGCCTGCCTAGCAGTGAACTTGGAATATACAGTTTGTTTCAGCTAACCCGCGCTGATTCAAAATGGAGTGTCAACATTGGCCCTCCATCATGCGATGTGGCGCAAAGAGTGATGTTGTGATAGTTGAGAACTGCCCTGCAAATGCAAACAGCAGTAACTGCTTACTTTTCAAGTGAGCAGTTACTGCTGTTTGCATTGCAATGTTCAAGAAGACATGATGTCTACGACGTGACAGAGCCTTCTTGATCCTCCTCCGCGTTCTGTAGCGTGGTCCCCAGTATAGCCTCCACGTCCTCAATCACAGGCTGAAAAAAAGGCATACATTTTAGCTGTCTTTATGATAACTTGTGGAAATGGTTTCATCAATTTAGATTTACTAATAGCTGAATGCTTTCACATGACTTACAATTACACTTGTGGTTTGTCTGCATATATTATAAAACATCCGCAATTGTTGACATACATTCACATTCATGTGTACCCTTAAACCGCATCCTGCTAAGCTCGTATAAATACACTTCAAGCAAGTTTTAAACCAAAAATAAAATTTCACTGAATGTATATTTGGAGATGCTTATTTTGTATAAATAGGAATATTTTTTCATCATTTCAAATTGCCTTAGTAATTCCAGCTAGACGTGATTGAAAAAAAGAAGCAAACGATTCAGCATGATGCAGGATTAACCTCCGGTTCTATCGGTAAGTTACAATATGAATGCCAAAGATATTAGTATACATACCTTAAAGTTGCTCTCCCCTTGCATGTTAGGTGCTGATATCTCTTGGTGAATCACAGAAAGATTACGAGCAAATGTGGCCAACGCACCTTGCAAACTGTCACCGATGGTTCTGTTGATAAAGAAATGAATGATTAATTCATCATTACATACCTTATATATTTGTTTAGCTATAAAGCTAACACATTTAACCCCTACAATGTCTTAGTTAGCTCTTTCCACTTCATTAGAATACCTACGTTGTGGGTCTACGACAGTTATAAATATTTTAATTCTTACACCAGGGCGAAGACCGTCTACAGAAGTCAGGATCTGACATCTACAGAAGTCAGATTCTGACGTCTAAAGACGGTCCTCGCGCTGAAAGGGTTAAGATGTCATTTTGAAATGTTAAGGCAGGAAGCAGGAATTCGAAGAACCCTGCACCTTCGTATTATATCTTCACTCTTTTTCCCCACATTACACAAAATTATCTCCGCTGGTTTCTTATGGATATCCTTTGTGCGAAAGCGTATAGAAGGAAGGTTGCAATAAGTACATCAGACTTTTTTTATGATCTTTTGCCTGGATGTCTTTAACAATTTGATTTAGCTTTAAATGATTTAATTTGTTAAATGAGTAGTAGCTGCCTAATTAAACTTACATCATGCCTAGATTTTCTCGTTCATGTCCGTCACAGAGCGTAAACATGCTTCCCTGCTTCTCCTAGTTTAGAAGACAAATATTTTAACAATTCCATCAATGACGACTATATGTGACTGCATAGTGATTTGACTAATGGCTGATTACAATTAACCCTTTAAGCCCTCAAGATGCATTAAAGCATCATTTTACATCCCTGAAACAGACTTAATTTTCATACGAAAATTTCCATAAAACTGGTTTACCAATACATGGTAATTTTCTTTAATTTTTAAACCACATCAAATCATCTTCATCCACTACAAGTCGAGAATTGCGACAGCAATTCACAGCTTGTAGTGGATGAAGATCACAATGGTAAACTCAGGCTTCAAAGGGTTAATAATCATTCATTTGTTACACCAACTATGGTGATTGATTTCTATTATAATTAATCAATTACTGCTTTTTCTTAAAATAGTTGCTAACCGGGCTTTAATAATGGCTAATCGTACATGATTCTTTATAATGTTACTCTATGGGCAGCCTCGTTTATAGAATGACGGGCTCCCATTGACTGCTGACATAATTTTGAATTAATTAAATCAATAGAAAATGTCAAATACCATTAACCCTTGTCCTACTACACCCGTATATATATGGTTCAAGTAGATTTAAACCAAGTAATATGTCACTGAAATGGATAATATAGTATGTGGTAGATGCTCAGTTAGTCAAATAATTCAATTTAGAAGGTGGATTATTTAAATTAGAAAGATTTTTCGTCATTTCAAGCTAGAATTTGCGTCAACAATTCCATCTTCAAATGACGAGAAATAAAAAAGAACCAATTAAGCAATACAAGGGTTAAACTCTAGATGTCTATAACTTCATTTTGTTATAGGCCTATTACACTTTGTCATTTCATAACATTAGATATTTTTTATGTACCATGCGGCCGGAATTGCGGTAGCAATTCACACCTCAGAATAAATAGATATGATTATGATGAATTTTTTAGGGCTTACGGCAATTGAATAGACATTACAGATATTAGACGGTTTGCTCATTGACGTACCTTTATATCGTAACCAATGCCATGTGCGCGACACATCTGGAAGAATACGCTGTAGTGAACCACAGAGAGGTTGGTGTGATGCAGATTGGTGCTTAGCACAGCGTACCGGTTTGTGTTGGGCGGCTGTTGATAAAACAAATCTGATTTAAAAGCTTTTCAGTATAATTGCCTGTTTAACCTTTTCAGCGTGAGTATCGTCTCTATACGTCAGAATCTGACATTTGTAGACGGCAGATACTGATGTATAAAGATGGTCCTCGCGCTGAAAGAATTAAAATATTTGTAATGGCCGTAGACCCAAAACATAGGTATTAAAATGAATCAGAAAGAGCTTACTAAGACATTTATTATGATTTCAAATTGAAAAAACCCTTTAGTCTCCATGGTTTATACAACACTAATCCAGCAATGTAAGGGTTAATCATTTAATTGGTTCCCCATTTAAGCCCCCTTGGGAAATTTTGAATAAAAAATGGTGCAATCACAATAAAAGTGGTTTTAGGTTTTCAGTGTATATATTAGTGTTTTATAAAATCAGGACATTTTTATTCAATTTATTTCAGCAGCAATTCACATCTCAAAGTGAATGAAAATGAGCATATAGCTGTGTGTTGGGAAATTTAGCCCTTTAAACACGTTAGCAGCATTATAATCCTGCTCTAACCTTTCTATTATCATCTCAGAAAAAACATATTTTGAATGTGAATTACATCTGATAACTGAAAAAAAACATGGCCTCTAAATTGACAGGTCTGAATAATTTTCACTCATTTGAGGAGAGCAAGGCTTCAAGTGGATGCAAATTTGAACTAAACAGCTTAGTGATGAAAGGGTTAAAGCTGGTCAACCTGTTCCTCCTCCTGCCGTCTTCTCCTTCGAGTCTTCTTCTCTTCTTTTTTCGGAGGTGGAATATCAAAGAAGTGGTTGGAGGTGTCAAGTGTTCCCTGGGTGGCGAATTCCATGAGACTGAACATGGCTAGACTGCTGTCATACCATAAGTTAAGATCCACCGCCCATAGTTCCTGTGTCATCTGAAAAAAAAGTACTGGTATATTGTATACTGGTATCTCATTGACCCTTTCAGAGCGGGGACTGTCTTTAGACGTGAGAATATGACGTATTAAGATGATACCAGCACTCAAAGAGTAAAACATTTATAATGGAATTAACCTTTGCCATTAGAATCTGATGTCAAAAGTGGTTCCTGGCACTTGTAGGGTCAACACTTTAACTGCCAGTCACGATTATATTCGTGTTTTTTTATTTTTTATTGGCACATTAGATACCAACTTTTGAACATGTTAAAGATACAATGGGACAACAATCAGCAGGATTTCAAAATCGTTGACCTCCATTTTGCTTACTTTTAATAATTTAATTGTAATTTTCATCCACGTGAAGTTGTGTCTCGTAGACATGATCGACAACTTTTGAGTGAGTAAAAATTCAAATTAAATCATTTGGGCGGTTAAATATTTATAGTGGCCCATAAAATAGGTATTCAAATGAGGCGGACAGTATAAACACTTAACCTTAATAGGTCTATAGCTATTATCAAAATATTTAAGCGCTGTTAGGGTTTTAAACAAAAATCAAAATAAGGTGTTGAGACAGCCAATACTCACATGTTTAGGGTGAATGAAAGTAACAAAGTCCACTGTGAAATATCCTACGATTCCACGTGCCTTACACGCCTCAGCCACTTTGGTGGCAGCGTCGTTCAGATGCTCGGGCTCCACTGACGACTGAGGCACTGAGAGTCCCCAGCATGTGAATGGTGTTTCTGCGTGAATCTGATCCCCCATACAGACCATCTTTATCAGGCCGTCTGGTTCTATAAGCATGTTCACTGTCAGAGCGGTCACACTGTCTGATGGCGGACAAGCCTCCACGACACCACCTGGGTATGACATCAAAATAATGATTTTTAAGACCATATATATATGTTTGCAAGCAAAATTTCAGACTAAATAAAACACCCCTAAAATTTGTAGCATATCTTGTAATAGATGCTCACTTAGTCAAATAATTCAATTTGGGAGACATCTTTTTTTCATACATTATATTATGTTTCATTCATTTGAAGCCGGAAATTGCGTCATCAATTCCAGCTTAAAATGAATGAAAAATACTCACAAACAATTCAGCAGCACAAGCGGTAACAATGCTGCAGCACCAAGTGAAAGATTTTAATGTCTTACCCATTCTTATGTAAATATAATTTGAATCAACAGTTATGCCAATCTCACTTTCTAGTTTGAAGAAAAAATAAAAAGGTTGTAAACTGATATAGACGTTAATAGCACTTCAAGTTTTTCAATTTGAAATCACCGTAAATGTCTTAAGTCAGCTGTTCCCGCTACATTTGAATGCCTATGTTATCAGTCCACGGCCATTATAAATATTTTACCCTTTCAGTGCAGGGGAATCTACTTTAGACGTCCATAGACAGGCAGCTTTAATGTGACACTAAATAGTAATACACACATTAATAATAGATATCATTGTGTTACTTTACAATATGGAATCTTTGTCAATTCAGATTTGTAAATGTACATTTACTTACTGCATTGCAAACTTGAATATCCAATTTTTTAGCAATCTCGGGGCCTTGAATAATAATTTTATGGAATTACCACAAGGTTAAACACAAGCGAGAATTTTTTCATGTGAGCAGTTGTTGCCTTTTTGTTTTAAATAACAGAACATTGTACCTTTGCTAAGAAATGCTTCCAGAAACTTGTCCCAATTTGCGTAAACTGCAGTGTTGAGGGGCGTCGCAGAGCTGTTAAGCATACCAGGCACTTCAGCATGAATTTTCATGTATGCAGCTTCCTACAAATATCAATGCACATCACTATGTACAGTTGTACACAATCATAAAGATCGATTATGAATATCAAAATTTTATTATTATTGAAAATTATCAAATGATTCATCAGCTGATTCCTTAAAATATTTGCTGACATCGCCTGGATTATACTGAAACCACAGACGATAATACATGCACTTCGGGTGTGCTGTTCGTGGCATATGTCGAGTGTACATAATTGTATACAGGCAATTGTCGTCTATGGGAATGCATTACAATGACGTCATTCAGCCTGACTATTTCCAGTATTGGTCATCCCAGAGTAAATGTGTCACATACTGTATACTGTTAAAAGCTGAGGCTACTAAGAACTGACAAGCAATATCGCTGTGTGCACACACTCCATACACTGATGGGGGGCTGGATGGGTCAACACTTTTTCCATCGGCAATTATTATATAAGTTATTTATTAATTATTGCTTATGCCGTTTTATTCAGCACTGGCCAACATACTACCAATTACTTCCATAGCACTGGCTTCAAGTAACTTGATTTTTATAGTAGCAGGATAAGGGTTAAAACAGCATTGGGACTCAATGCTGCTTTAATGTTAGTCCAGTATCTACAATGCTCTCTCAACATTAAAACAGCATTGGGTGAATACCCGTGTTTTCTTGGTTATTTATTTATTTACCTGTGCCCATTTTTTGTGCCATTTTTCCCCATAGCGATGTGCTTCCTTCAGTGCCCAGTTGTAACATGGCAAATTATCAGAAACATCACAGTACGCAATCCCACGACCATCAAATTCATCATCTAGCTTGAAAAGCCACCGCGTCACCTCCAGATTTTCTGTTATAAGCTGAGCTAGACATTCATGAAGCTGTACAGAAAAAAACAGAAGACAGATTATATATAAAAGTTATGCTAAAAATATAAAGAGCAAATCAAATCGCTATAAAATTTTATTAATTTTTTTTTCCAATATTTTAAATATTTAAGAAGTCTCTGGGCTGTTTGAGCAATAGCAATAGCATGTGAATTGAACAGCATCCCTGCAAGGACGAGACATTGAACCAATGCCAGTTTCATAATGGTCCATCGTCTGCGACACTGGCCCAACATTAAAACGACATTGGTTTAATGTCTTGTGTTCACTGTGATGCCACTAATGAGGCATTAACTTTTCAAGTGCTAACCCCAAGCCGATTTTTTTTCCATGATACGGTAACCTTGAAATTAGGTCAAGAACACAAAAGTATGGAATTTGAAAATAAACAATTTCTTCTTAGCAAACCTGTTGTAAATTGTATATATCGTATTCCCCGGGTGGCACAGCTACATTGGCTGCTGCAAATATTCGTTTGGATCCTGATTTGGTGCTGTACAGATGTGCGACCTCTGGCTCCCCGCTTAGAAGAGGGACGTCAAGGTAATCTGCCACATACAAGTCATCTTTATGAGGTACTCCCGTCACCATATACGCGTTACGACCACGAATTAAATGCTTTATGCGGTTCATGGTTGACTCACTGTACTTGAGGATAGTTGAGAGACACATTCTGTGGGACTGAAAAAAAAATTGTGAAATGTGTACAGGGTTAATTGTAGAATCTGAGGGTTCCCTTTAACCGCCAAATTATTCATTTTGAATTTTCACCCACTTGGAGTTGTGTCTTTCTGACGCGATCCACAACATCAGGTGAGTAAAAATTATGCAGATGGAGGTCAACTATTTTTAAATATTGCTGATTGAAGTCACGTTTTATTTTCAAAATGCTTAAAAGCTGATATGCAATATGCTGATAAAAATGTAAAAAAACGAATATAATGGGTACCGGCAGTTTAAGGGTTAAGAACCACTACAGTCGTTTGAACAAATTGAACAAATGTGAGTAATATTATTCAAAGACTTAAAATTGTGGGTCGCGGCGGCGAGACACAACTTCTATTGGGTAAAAATACAAATTTATAGTGTAGTACCTTAAGAGTTAATATAAATGGAGTGCTGCAAATTTTTTGTACTTCTTGAGCCCTAAATTCGTGATGACATAACAGCCTCCTACCAATATCAGCTCAACTTTAGCCTAGCTTACCGGGAAGCTCTTTATAGCAGATGGTACAACAATTTGGTAGCGCTCCGTCACACTCGACTGGTTGTCAACATTACCAGTGTCTATGGCACCCTTTAGTCCCAACAGTTTACTATAATACTGTAACATCTCGTCATTCAGATGAACAGGGGACACGTATATCACATCAACATTCTCATCTGAAACAAAGTAGTCATAAGTAAATATTATAATATCATAAAATCACATAGCAATGGGACAAGCTTATGTCAACATATTAGTTCATAAAGGTTATGTCAGTTCAACAGTGAGAGATGGTTATGCCAGTTTTTCTAAGAGTCACATTAAATAAAGCAAATTAAACAGCAACCTTCATCTTCAAGCATAATTGTTTAATTAGAGACAAAACATTTACAATAGGCCTAATGTTTTCACATTCAAGTGCGAATTTCAACAGTAATTAGCATCTCAAGGTAATAAAAACAAGAGTAGATAGCTAGGAAGGCTAACTTAACCCTTAAGGCCCCCACGATGCATTAATGCATCATTTTACATCCCTGAAAATAGACTTAATTTTCCTACAACCAAGGGTTTTAGAACGAAAATTTTCATGAAACTGGTTTACCATTACATAGCAAATTTCTTTAATTTTTAAACCACATCAAATCATTTTCATGTACTACAAGGCGAGAATTGCGACAGCAATTCGCGGCTTGTAGTGGATGAAAATGACAATGGGAAAGTCAGGCCTGAAAGGGTTAATAACAAAAGTGGAAATTAACCAATTCTACAACTCGAACAAAGCCACGTAGTAGTAGAACGAAAAAAACATACACATTTTATCACCAATGATTTCAATTTGAAGTAAATTATTTACCTTTTATATCACACAACCGTCCCATTTGCATGTTTTGTGATATGCTGAATCTTTCGTCTAAAGTAGATCTGAGATTCTGGCTGTAGCCAAGTGAAGGGACGTGTATGATGACACGTTTGGATGTTTTGAGTCTGCTCCATGAATTACCAAATACCTGAGAATGTATTATTAGTGTTTATACTAAATGACAGGAAAAATGTTCACTTATCCAACTCAATAATTTATTACATACATAATGTGCTAATGACATTTTGTGGTACTTTTACGTTTGGTGTATTTTGCGCATTGTAAAATAATCAATCAGATGATGATTAATAGATGTTTAACCCTTTAACAGCCAAATTATTTAATTGGAATTTTCACACACTTGAAGTTGTGTCTAGCTGACGGGATCCACAACTTCAATTGAGTGAAAATTATTTAGATCTGACTGAATGGAGGTTAACTGTTTTAAAATTTTGCTGGTTGATGTCACGTTTTTTAAAAGGTGGTACTTGATGTGCTAATAAAAAAAGTGAAAAACCTAATATAATCGGGACGGTGATTAAAGGGTTAAGTGCATGTAGTGGGATGAATTTAGTTCTTTCTACACATCATGAGTCTTTACATTATTTCACAGTTTGGTACGAAATTGATGGCCAGATCATGGAATTACCAAAAAAAAAATCATTCATTAAAACCGAAATGCATTTTACTGCAAAAGACTGATTAGTTACATCGTGCCTAGGGCAAAAAGGATAGTTAGAACTAGAGATACCATAGCTATAGCGGATTGGACGTGTGTATTATATAAGCAAACATGCAAGAGAGAGAAAAAGAGAGCAAGGGCGAGTAAGTGTGCGAGAGAAAGAGGGAGTGATTTAAAACAACTTAGTGTGAGGGTTAAGAGTTTTAGTGGGGCCCTTGCCGTACAATAATTTTGGGCAACATTTTAAAATTTTAGTATAGAACGAGCTAGTACCTTTGATCTATGTCGAAAAACTTCCAGTTGATCTAAACGTGTTGTTTTAAGTTGCTTGCGTACTTTAGACATTTTAACATGCATCACCCATGATATGGCAATAACTCCAGCCGCCCACTTCTTTTTTCTAAATTCCAGATACCTCTGACGCTCCTGGTGCATACGGTATGTAGCTTGAATTTTACAGGCAGCCTGATGTTTACCATTTGTGCCAACAAACCTTCGGCCCTATAACAATACATAAAATATTTTAATAAGCAACCATCACCTAAAATAACATTCTGAATTGTGATACAGACTTGTCAATGTTTGTTTTCAATGGGTGCATAGAAATCCCTCAGTTCTACTTTAAAAAACACCAGCAGAGGATTAGTTTAAAAAAATAGTTATTGTTGTTCACCTGATGTTGTTTTAATGTTGGGACAATGTTGCAGATGGTGGACCAACATTAAAACAACATAGGGTCAACATGCTGGTTATCTTTGCATTGCATTGAACCATTGTTGGGTTAATGTTGGGTCAGCATCGAAGATGATGGGCCAACATAAACCCAGGAATGATTCAATATCTTGTCTTTGCTGGGATATAACACATTGATACAAAGCCAAGTTGATAAAATGATTTGTTTGACAATGATTAATTAACAATAATATGGCACTGTCAGTGATGATGTTCTATATTCACAGTAAAAGTACAAATTGTGAAAACACAAAAATTCAACAACGTTTATTAGACTAATTAGGCCCTATGCTAATAAACTTGATTCATACATGTTGGGTTGAAGACATGTGTACAGTGGTACTAGTAATAATCGAACTAACCGGTCTCAGGAGGAGGCTTTCTACATCTTCTCTATTGACAATAACTGTCAATAAGTCTTCAACGGTAGGCATCTTTTCCAGCTCAAATTCAAGAGACAGGTCGGCTAATCTACAAACAGAACAGGAATCAGGCTTATTCAGCTAGTTAAAAAAACGTATCATGATAAACTAAAAAAAAAATGTTTCCAGATTGCCACTCGCCAACTTGCCACTTCTCTCTATGTGTGGCAGACACGGTTGGACATCATAGGTTGCCCACTTGATACCAAGGAGCGAGACCAGTCTTATATTAGTTGATGGACATGGACTTCATTATTAATCCCATATGACTCATAAAATGCGAACAGAATGGTGATAGAATTACTATCTGTCTGTATGCATTTTAACCATTATACGGCAAAATTAAATGATTTAAATCTTAACCAACTTGAACTTGCGTCTCGCTACCGCAACCCACAATTTTAAATGGTTAAAAATTTCCCATATCTGTTTAATTTGATACCAAACATTTGCAAATCTTGATGTTTAAACACTCACTTCATTCCCAAGAACTGTGATTTAATTGGCTAATAAAACAAATTAAAAACGACTATTGTCGTGATTAGTGGGTTAAGGGTTAAGTTATTTGGCAAAATTTATAGGATTTAATGTCTGTGAAAAATATAGCATTTAGGTGATAAAATAGTCACCAGAATATTTTAATGTATCCGGATCATAGCAAATTCATGGTGTTGCATTCTTAGCATAACCTAGATATGTTCATATGGGGCTTTTTCAACTGTAATATTTGTATACTAATCATAGACCAAAAAGTTTTTCAATTTGAAATAATCATTAATGTCTTAGTTACCTCTTTCAGCTTTATTTAAATACCGTTGTTATGGGACATTGTACAATTTTTAATTCTTTCAGTACGGGGATCAGCTTTAGACGTGAGAATCTGACATATAGACAATTATTACTAGAACGGTATTTAATCAAACATGTGCATTGTCATACAAAGAATTTTAGCCAAATTATTACTTACTTATCTCCATGAACAAAGGCGATGGGAACAGCAAAATCACAACACATATTCTCCAGATATCGCAACATGGAAACAATTCTGCAAACACAAGCAGATATTAATAATTTACAGCAATTGCTTTATAAATTCTTATCAATTACAGCAGTAGTTCATTATGCTCCAAAAATAATGAATAAATAATAACCAAGAATTGCTTCTACATTTTCTAATAGTCGTTTCACTACCCTAGACTTAGGAAGCTTGAAAATGTATCATACTACAAGAACGAAACACATACATGTAATTATTTCATGCTTATGCAGACCACCTTGCCATTGATGGATCTTATTTTTTACTCAAATGCTTGAGTTGGAGGAAAGATCAGCCCGACCGAGATAATTTGATGACCAATTACAACTCATGGTTCCCCGTACGAGGAGACCCTGTACTGGAGCAGCATTTAGTGTTAAGGGACCAAAACTATGGGATGTCCTCTCTTTTAATTTAAGAAATGTTCAATCGCTGAGCAGTTTTAAACAGAATCTAAAAATATACTTTTTTAAATTGTACTATTTTATCTGAATGTTTTAATAATTTTACAAGTATTACTTTTATGTAAGCGCTTTGATCACCAGTGCTGGAGTCAGGCGTTGTTTTTTTAAAGAGCTGTCATAATATTAATAACTTCACATTTTGCACAGGCATGGGCTTGTAGACATTAAATGTTATTTAACCTACTAGAAGCGCTTCTGGCAAGATGTTGAACCAGTATTGGTTTAATACTGGCCCAGTGTCCCAACCCAACAGGCTCAGCAAACACAATACGGAGGACGTGATGATGGTCATGTAGGCCACACATAGGCCTTTTGTAAGCAGCAGGTGATCAACTTAATATGATAATCAAATTGGATACATTTCAATTGTCAAAGTTTGAAGTAAAATGACACATTTTTTAACAAATAAGAAATAGAATCACTCGTCTGATGCTCCCAAAAACAAATGTTGTTGGCATAAAGTTTTTCACCTGACAATTTTTATTAGTATTTATAGCTCAGGTTCTAGTGCATACTTTTAATAAAAATGATGGGTGTGAATTGGCACTGATTCAGATGTCATTACCAGGTAGATGCCAAATAAAATATTCCGGGTCCACAACCACATCATAAATGCAAATCACGACTAAACACAGAATCGAGACAAAGTTTGTAAATACACAATGAATTAATATAAACAATAAAACTTACGATCCCCAGGAAAGACAATAGTGTTGCTTGAAAGCTATGAAATCTTGTGAGACATCTCGTATCTTGCCATGCTGTATGGCAAATCTATGTCCTTTATCCTTGAAATCAGGAGCACTAGCTGGCGTTGTGGGTGGTGGCTGTAGAAAAATTACATATTATTATTCCTTGTCCTGCTAGTACCTGGTAGCTAAGCATACAGTTGCAATCAAATCTCAAGTAAAATAGAATTTCAATAAAATTGTTAAAATATTTTGTGGTAGATGCTTAGTTAAAAAAATAAATCAAATATATGTAATGTAATAGGTCAGAACTCTATGCGTTACTGTTTACCCCATTAACCCTTAAGCGCTGAATATTTTGATGTAAACCATGGAGACCAAAGGGTTTTTTTTAATTTAAAATCACCATAAATGTCTTATTCAGGTCATTCCGATTCATTTAAATACCTAAGTTATATTTTAACTTTTACAGTGCAGGGAAAGACTTGAGTCGTCAGAATCTGACACCTAAGACTAAAGTCTATCCCCGCACTGTAAGGGTTAACCCTTATCCTGCTGATCACAACTAATGTCATTTTTAACCTGTTTTATCATTCGATCAAATCACTGATATTGGGAACAAATTGTGTGTTTAAACATAAGGATTTGCAAATGTTTAGTCTTAAATTAAACAAATATGAGTAATTTTTACCCACTTGAACTTCAGATGGGTAAAAATTTAAATAAATTAACTTAGCGGGAAAAGGGTTAAGTTGGCGTCCATAACATTTTCCTAAATCATTCCAACGCAATTTCAGGATCTATAAAATTTAGCGAGCACATGCCTGACATCAGATCATTTCATATCAGGCTTATAGTATTACGCTCCTATGTATTTAATTAGCGACCATGAATATTAGCAATAAAATGCCTAATCACGAAAGTCACCAAAGTAAATGGGACACAAATATATTGGGTTAAACAGTAATTATCACTGTCAAAATTCACATTTTTAAAGCTGCTAAAATCTGAATTTGTCAATCTATTAATATATATTCTCTGGGGGAGGGGGTGATAAAAATGTACAAACTAAACAAATACAGAAGAACTTATATATGATAGGCCTATATATCTCTGTATTACTTTTGTGACTTGGGTGGCATAATTAACACTTGTCTGTTTATGGGCAATAGGATACAAATATTTTTTTTAATGTGTCTCAGTCTGAATTATGATAAAATGTAGAACAAAAGAAATTGCAAAGTTGTCTTTTTATTTTTTCGCTATTGTCCGCTAACAAAATTTGTCAGGCCAAACAAAACTATAGCATAAATTGTAGACTACAAATCATGCAATTATCTGTATGAAACGAAACTTATGAATTATTCAAATCATAATACAGAACATAACAGATTCATTAATAAGGGATTTCATTAATATTACAAAGTGGAAACTGATAACAGAACAACAAAATGACTAATAGCAGTCAACACAAGGTAGCACCTTACCACCAATATGTGGATATTGTTCCAGCTCTGAATCGTTAAAACATTTTATCAAGATTTTTTCACAACAAATATCTGGAAAATACTTTTAAGAAACTAGTAAGAGAGGATGTGGTGAACATGAAACAACAATTTCTTGGGAGAGCTATTCCCCAAAACATTATTGGTAGATTAAAAAAAAACTACCATAAATCCCCTCAATGTAGCTGTTGCTTTTCAGAAACATACATATTTAAAAAAGATACAAGTCAATCTAAATATTATTGAGGATTCTCAAGTGGGCCCAACAATTTTATTATATATTTTTTAGATGTTAGATTTGCCATTATCATACGTCATCAGAAATGCAGACGTCATATAATGAAAACAAAGTAATGTTAACCCTTACAGCACGGGGACCGACTTTAGAATTAACAGTTGTATATATGTTTACCATGTTTAATACCCAGAACAGTGATGCCGACCACAGTAATTTTTCTGTGTTTTATTAGATCTCATTTAACCAGTTTTAAGCAAAAAATATACCAGTCACTGAATAGAAATGATCAATTGCACAGATCCAAGTAATTTTCAGTCACTTGAATTTGTCGATAACGGCAGCAAGACACAAATTCAAGTGACTGAAAATCTAAATTTAGTTGTTCAGTACTCTACGGGTTAACAATTTATTCAACTATGATCTGAAAAAAATACTACACAAACCATGGGGTGGAATGGCATCTCCAATGTTTTGATGGTGACGGGTGTCTTGGCTTTGCCTGCAGAGTGTCGGTTGATCACAGAGCAGCTGCTTGCTCGACTTTTGACATCAGGTGAGGGAGACCCGTATTTACCCGACCCTGCAGATTTCCTCTCCATCGGAATAACTACAGGATCCATCCGCACAAATCCAAGACCTGACGTCTCTGTCAATAAATATGTTATATTAGTTGTCACCATACTGTATATCTGTTATTTTTCACATGTTTAGATTCTCACAAATTTGTGATTTTTGGATTTTTGACAAGTCTAGAATTCGCAAATTATCAATTTCAAAGATAGGTAGCGCTATTATAATAATAATTTAGCGAGATTCATAAACTTGCGAATTTGTCCTCCTCGTAAAAATTAAAACCTCGCCATTATTACCAGATCTACAATATATAATTTTTTTAGTAACTCCTTTTGGAGGTGTCTGTTTTTAATGAATAAATGTGAATTATGTTCATGGATGGATGACAACTGGTACTACCCCTTATCCCTGCTCATGTTGCCTGACGTGGCAGATGTGGACAACTTTTCAGCAAAGTCTGTTTAAAAAAACAGTATTTTACTGTTTGTTGCATTTTCAATACATGCTACAATTCCAATAAACTAAAGATCAAATTGGTGTGGTCTAAAATAATTCCCTAAAATCCTTTTTTGAGCATTAGTTAAAGAAACATTAAAATGAGTCGAAATGACATCTGCTTAGACGATTTATTCATTACTTTATTATTCAAAACCCTAAGTCTAACGAAATGAAAATTAGGTGAGCAAAAAATAAAATAATCACTATAAAACTATAATTATTTTCCTGTTAAACCATCCTAGCCCACTTGGCCATGTATTTCTTCCCATTTTGTTCACATTGAGATGACATGAATTCTCACCTCGTCTTGAATGAGGTCATGATATACGGAAGTATATTGACTCAAATTAATAAAGCTAAGCACTTCCTTAACCTAAGCACTTCCTTAACCTTCCTTAAACTTCCAGGCCGATCCTGGAGTAACTGTAGTAAATCCGACGGAAATTTCCGTCATGTATGGTTACGTAACATGACAAATGACGACGGAAATTTCCGTCATGTATGGTAGTGAAGGGGTTAATGTGATGAAATGTGTCATTTTTTACCCCTTGTCCTGCTGAATTGCTTGCTTTTATTTTTCATTTATTCGAATCTGGAATTGCTAACGCAATTTCCAGGTTCAAATGACGAAAAATATTTATATAACTTTATGAAAAAAAGACATCTCCAATATCGAATAATTGGATTAAGTGAGCATGAACCACAAACTATTTTATCAGTGATATTTCTATTGATCTAAAACGTATGTATATGTACGGTTCCAGCAACACAAGGGTTAATCAATATATTTTATTCAAAATATTGCATTTGGTAGATAAATGGGACAGGAGAGTTGAGGGGGATAAACTGACTTCAAAAAAATTGTTGAATTTGCTAAGAAGAATGAGTAATATAAAAGGAAATACACTAACCCCATATTTCTATGATTCAGGTATTTATTATCAAGCCAAATTTAAATTTTCACCCGCTTGAAGTTGTGTCTAGCTGCCGCGATCCACAATTTCAAGTGGGTGAAAATTTAAAAAATAGCTTGATAATAAATACCTGAATCATAGAACTATGGCAGAGTGAATTTCCTTTCATCTTACTCATGTTGACATGGTCCAGTATCATATGTGATCCGCCATAGCAATGCCATAAAGCGGCTACCTGTCCCACTGGTTACCTTTCACATCTCTGCTAAGAAAGATAAACTCATCACTAAATTGTTGAATTTGCATTTTATTCAAATGAGTACACACCAGTTCTTGGTTGATCCCGTTCATCAGGTTCATGCAGTGGAGCAGTGCAGTGATAAACAGGACTTGGATCAAGGGACAAATCTGCTGCCGGTGGAATCAGGCCGCGCTGGAGTAAACTTAAAATTCCCTTCTTAGCATCCTCTTCAGTTATAGGAGGTGGTAAAATCTGCAGAAATTTCAAAATAAAATGCTCATCACACCAAAGTTCCAATAAATATGCATATTCTCTGTAAATTCTTAAAAATGGTATATTTTTCTGGGGGTAATCTTTGCAAATTCTTATAACCCTTATCCAACTGTTATTTCTTATGGATATCAGGATTTGGAGCTTAGTATCCCGGGGGTCCACCAAACATCACAGCGAACATCTTACTTAATTTAATGAAGAAGGCACACTATCATTATTGAAAAAAAAACTTTGATAATTTAATTTATGTTTTTGATTCACACACTTGAACCAGAAGTTGTGATCAAAGAATATTGATTTCATTATTTTTTTCACACATTTCAGACAACAAGCAGCAATTAAATAAATATTTATTAAAAAATATTATTTATTTATTACTTACAACAAGTAGCGAAAACGTTGACCATACAGTCAATTTCATGTTACCCTGAGTACTGTTACATACGAAACGTAAAAGAACTGAGACCAAAAAATAACAAAACTAGAAGGGAAATTTGACGCATATGCGTCAATTGTATGCCTCCGCCATCACATGAGGGCCCATGTATCTCCTCTCCCCCTGACCTAGATTTTTCAGAGATATCGTGATGACAAAATTGGGGAGATGCAATAATTATTTTCCAAGTTATCGCATTAACAAAACATTTTTTTAAATCTTTGACCTTGACCTTTGACCTTGACCTTTTGTAAAAAACTTTGCCCAAGGGGCGGAGGCATAACTATCTAAGCACTACTGTGAATTGTAAAAAAAATATTTACGTAAAAAAAAAAATTTTGTTGCCAGCTGGTGGCGATTTTGATTATCGGTGGAAAGCTGAAAATCTAATCAGTTCATTTCCATACTCATAAGTAACTACACACAGAAAATTGGGGATGAAATAATTGTTTTCCAAGTTATCGCGTTAACAAAACATTTTTTTGAACCTTTGACCTTTGACCTTGACCTTTGGTAAAAAAACTTTTGCTGGAGGGTTTGAATGTTTGTATAAATTATGAATTCAATCTGTTGGACCATGTTGGCGTAGTACAAAAATACATGACCGAACGGACGGTCGGACAGCCGGACGGACAGCCCGAGAACATAATGCCTTCGCTCGCTTCGCAGCGGAGGCATAATAAAAATACATCAAAATTGTAAACCTTCCACGAAAATCTGAAGGATTGGCACCTCTGTGTTAGCTTATCAAATTGACACGCGGATAGAGAAAATTTGATGTACTCTATCCCATAACTGTCAAGGACATAATTCCAGACTCTCCTGTTAATTATTATACAACTATACAATGACTATAGATCACCTGCGCATCTCGTCTGTTTGCAGCAGGAAGTATAGCAAGGGGTTCCACAGTTGATCCTTTGACTGGTGCTTGGCTCAGCTGGAACAAAAGAATTAAGAACTTTATTTATATCTAGGTCAGCTATTTAAAAGCCCAAAACACGGGCATCTCATCAAAATCTCAACTAATTAGTAATTCAGTGGACGTCAAATTCTGATGTCTAAAATCAATCCCCCCACTGGAAGAATTAAAATTATAATAGAGGTTGACCCATGACATATGTATTCAAATGAAGCAGAAAGAGCTATCTAAGACATTTATAATGATTTCAAAATAAAAAAACAACTTTGTTCTCTTGGCTTATATAAATATATTTCAGCGCTTTAATGGTTGAAAGATGATTTGTTTTACATGATTTGCATTAGAGTACCTTGACAGTTTGTCTTTGATTGATCAGGGGCAGCTGTATGCCGTGGTTCTGCTGCACAGTGTTTCTGTGAAGTGGATTCTGAGGGTTATTCAATACTCTCAGCTGCTGTATTTGTTGCATCTGTAAAATTTACAAAAAAGGCATATTGTAAAACATAATTTTTTTTTTTTTAATTCTCATTGGCACGTACATGAGACATTAGATTTTGATAAAAATGGTGCAATAAATATAGATGTCAGAATCTGACATCTATAGAGGTGAGATTATGATCAGGTCGGGGCGCATACCTTTATTTGGCAACGTTAATGAATTTAATCACGTTGGTAAATTTAACATCGCAGGCGTTGTTAAAATTAACAACGTAGTTAAATTTAACCTCGGTGTGAGGTCATTCTGGAGAAGAACATGTGGTCCAATAAATTGTTTTGATGACAAATCTAACCTTACATTGTTAAAGATATATCAGAAATAACGCTATAATAGCCTATATTTTGCGGTTAAAGTGCGGAAATCAAGCGTGGCATCTATCTACAACAAGGTTTAGCCAAATATCTGGCTCATTCCTGGCCAATCAGACGAAAGATCTCAAAATCCAACGATCAAAATCTCCATCTGTTATCCTCCCTCCTATTGGTTCACGTCGTAACTTCAGCAAATCAATCAATTTTTCAGCAAGACGCTCAGCGAGGCCTGGGGGTCAAGTCACGGAATCTAGTTTTCTTTGATTTTATCAATGTTTTGGTCTGATTTGGGCAACAAACTAATTCACATATTTATATTGTTTAATTGATGTAATTCACAACGATTTTAAATTGGCTGATCAAAAAAACAAGTTTTTCTTATGGTCATGAATTCATGAACGTTGTTATATTTAACAACGTCCCCCGAGGTTAAATTTAAACACGATATTGAATTCAATAACGTTGCTAAATAAAGGTATGCGCCCCAGCCTGATGATGTCTTTTAGTCGATCCCCGCATTAGAAGAATTAAAAACTTAGAATGGCAGTAGACCCATAACATATATACCCGGTAGGTATTCAAATGAAGCGGAGATAGCCGACTAAGAAATTTATGATGATTTCAAATTGAAAAAAAAACCTTTGGTCTTCATGGTATATACAAAACATCAATATTTATGATTTTACTAATCATAGTTGTTTTAATTAGACGTGACTTTTGCTGATAGTTCACACATTTTCAGCACACATGATATTTTTAAAGATTATGTAATTCAGGGTTTCCGCCGGGGGGGGGGGGGGGGGGGTTCCAGTTCCACTGAGCAAGGGTCCCCCCATCTCTTTTCGACCCCCCAAGCAAACTGTAATTTTAAAGATAATAATTACAAATTGTCCAGGAGTTGGTCCAGTCACTTGTACATCATTTCTTTCCATTTTTCTTGGAGGAACTCTTTTCAGCATTGCTGTATTCTCAACCATAGGACCCCTTGTGGGTCCCCTGGTGGGTACACGGGCACCCACTGCCAGCTGGTTATCTGAAAGCTGGCCATCTGTCAGCTGTCCCGCATCCAGAGATGGTAGAGTCAACACTTGATTGTTCAGCTGTTGTAGAACTTGCTCTGTGTGACTCTGGAAAAAAAACACACATAAATTGCAGTGTTGAAATTTATGACTTTTCGAGTTGCTACGGCAAGCCTTGATCAAATATTTAATTGGCGATTTAAGGGTTAAGTAATTAGCTAACAAACATTTTCATGAAACCGTTTTAACAATATAGGCCTACCATATTTATTCTAATAAAGCGGCATTTACCCTTGAAGTGCTGAAATATTTTTGTACAAACCATGGAGACCAAAGGGTTTTTTCAATTTGAAAACATCATAAATGGGTCAGTTATTCCTTTAATATTATCTAACAGATTAAAGACATTAAATTTCATTCTAAATGAGCTTGCAGTAAGTATCTTAATTCATCACACAAGGATGTTTCATTCTGCTTGATCAAAATGACAAAATGCTACCCATGATGATGTTCAAGTTTGTGATCTTGCAGCAACAGTGTTATAAATATGGTAACTAAACTTCTGAATCTAAATTAATATAACGAGTGTCATGAACAATAAATTACCCGGTTTATACACTTACATTTATCATGTTTTAGTTTATAAAATATTAGACCTTAAAGCGCTAAATGAAGTGGGTGGAAATTACCCATATTTGTTGTATTTGAAACAAAAAATTTGCAAATCTTGCTGTATAAACACACATTTCATTTTTAGTATCAGTGATTTAATCTAATAATAAAATGAATTAAAAACAACCCAGCAAATTAAGGGTTAAACATTTGCCTGCTAATCATGACAATAGTCGTTTTTAATCCGTTTTAGTACCTGAATAAATCACTGTGAATTAGGAATGAAATATGTGTTCAAACATCCAAGACTTGTTCATGTTTGGTCTCAAATTCAACAAATCTGAGTAATTTTCACCCACTTGAGGTTGTGGATCGCGAGACACAACCTCAAGCGGTTGAAAATTAAAAACAATTTACTTCGCAGGATAAGAGTTAACAATTGAACAGAAAATAGTCACCCTAATTCCCTCCTCTGTTTTATTGATAGCATTCTCCAAAGCTGATAAATCATACACGGTTCCTGGGTTTGCATTCTTGCCCAAAATCTTGCTTTTTAGATGGTGTAAATCTTCCTGGACCTGAAAAAGACAAAAATGGTTTTGAAATCTAGATTAGCTGTATTATAAACAGATAAACACATAATTACACCAGGCCTAATCACAGGCTGATGCATTTGATTTATTTGCGTGACTCGTAGGCTACATCAACACATCAGAAATCACCGTAATTTCAAACAAGAGCACACTCGATAATAGCCCGCCACCGAATTATGATAAAGAAAGTAACGACGAATCAAGTTATCGCGCCCACAAGGTCAAATTATGGACGTAAAATAAATGTGAAAAATCGCAATAAGTCGACCATTTTGATTTTTTTACCGTCCATTATTGAGCTTGTCCAAGAACTGCTTATTAGTAACATGCATAACAAACTTGAAGAGGATACTTGTGAAAATGTTGAAGTTATCGCGCCTACAAGGTCAAATTATTGACGTAAAATGAGAAAAATCGCATTAAATCGGCCATTTTGAATTTTTTTTCAGCCATTATTGAACTTGTCCAAGAACCACTTATTAGTAACATGCATAACAAATTTGAAGAGGATATGTGAAAAACTTTTCAATTTATCGCGCCCACAAGGTCAAATTATTGACGTAAAATGAGAAAAATCCCAATAAATTGGCCATTTTTATTTTTTCAGCCATTATTGAACTTGTCCAAGAACTACTTATAAGTAACATACATACCAAATTTGAAGAGAATATGTGAAAAACTTTTCAAGTTATCGCGCCCACAGGGTCAAATTATTGACGTAAAATGAGAAAAATCGCAATAAATCGGCCATTTTTTTTTTTTTTTCGGCCATTATTGAACTTCTCCAAGAACTACTTATTAGTAATATGCATAACCAATTTGAAGAGGATATGTGAAAACTTTTCAATTTTTCGCGCCCACAAGTTCAAATTATTGACGTAAAATGTGAAAAATCGCAATAAATCGGCCATTTTTTTTTTTTTCGGCCATTATTGAACTTGTCCAAGAACTACTTATTGGTAACATGCATAAACAATTTGAAGAGGATATGTGAAAAACTTTTCAACTTATCGCGCCCACAAGGTCAAATTATTGACGTAAAATGTGAAAAATCGCAATAAATCGGCCATTTTTTTTTTTTTTCGGCCATTATTGAACTTGTCCGAGAACTGGTCATTAGTAACATGCATAACAAATTTGAAAAGGATATGTGAAAAACTTTTCAAGTTATCGCGCCCACAAGGTCAAATTATTGACGTAAAATGTGAAAAATCGCAATAAATCGGCCATTTTTTTTTTTTTTTCGGCCATTATTGAACTTGTCCGAGAACTGGTCATTAGTAACATGCATAACAAATTTGAAAAGGATACGTGAAAAACTTTTCAAGTTATCACGCCCACAAGGTCAAATTATTGACGTAAAAGGTGAAAAATCGCAATAAGTCGGCCATTTTGTATTTTTTTCAGCCATTATTGAACTTGTCCGAGAAGTGGTCATTAGTAACATGCAAAACAAATTTGGGAAGGAAACATGAAAAACTTTTCAAGTTATCGCGCCCACAAGTAAATGTTAACGCCGACGCCGACGCCGCCGAACTTCAATTGCAATAGCCCACCTTTTTTAATTAAAATTAAAAGGCGGGCTAAAAAATCCTTTAAACCTAGGGCATGATTGTGACTTAATCAATGACAGACCTTTATCATTTTATGTGACATGACTCATGTCAAAGCAACTGGCTTTTCACTGACTATACTCGCACATTAACTTGTATCCCATCTTTTTCGCCAATATCTCAGTCAATTCTCAACCGGTCTTCATGATTTTTCCCAAGGACTCTTTTCGAGTCACCACGCATTAAAATAAGCGTCCGACCATCTGTCCGTGCCTGGTAAAAACTGTTCAGGTCGAAGAAACAAAGCCTGCTACATGCCCGACGGTCCGGTAAACTATTATTGGATCATTTTATCTTCAGTTTCTTCATGTCATAATCGCTATCAGGCAGGGAATAATTTGTCCCTATCACATTTGAAATACATTTGATTTTCAATGATATTCATAATTGTGCTTTATTGAAATAAGACATGCCTTAGCGTCGGATAGACAGACAATATATAGGCCTATGCCGAGATCTTGGAAGTACTTGCGTGCTATCCAGGGCCTAATACGCTAACACACTGCCGCCGCTATGTGCCATGGATAGCAACACACAGTAAAGCAGGGGTAAAAATTCAAGGCAAATCATTGGTGGCCAGCAGGGCCATTAACTTCACAATCCTAGTGGACCTGCTTAAAAAAAAGTAGCCCTGTTTTGCGATATAATTTGCATAGGTAACTCCAGTAAAAATTTCAACATCACTTTTCGACCGGGCGCCGATCGTAACCTAGTGATAAGCTACATGGGGCTGAAAGCAAATTTGGGTAGGCCCTACTTAGACAAATCAAATCTGTAGAATAATGTTATATAAGTTCACTGATTTGAATGTGGAGTTATGTCTAATAGGTATAAAGTATAAAGTGACTGTACAATAGAGACACTCTACCTCACATGTAAATAATTATAATTCAACAAACTAAAACAAGTGAGTCAATATTTTAAAATTTCTAGTTACAAAAATTAATATAAAAAAGACAGGATTGGCCTAGTTGGTTTGAACAACATTTGTGTATAATCACTGCATATTTTGTGTACTGCTAAGCCCAGATCTGATCATGTGCGTGTACCACCCACCACAAGTCGACCCAATGGTGATTTAATACTGGGCCAGTTGGTCTGACGGTGGCCCAGCATTACAACAACACTGAGCGAACATCTCGTGTTTGCTGTGAAATCCCCTCCGATATATATATAGACTGGCACGTGCAGAGCGCGCTGGTCTGAAATAGCACGTGAGCGCTGCAAGAATATGGAATGGCATGAGTGTCGTTATTGCTCTATAAAAATGTGATGGTTTTACATCCAAAATTTTTTTTTGATTGAAACTGAAGTTGAAATAACCCATTATATTAGTTTTCAGTAAATACGCTAGAGTCCAAGTTATGGCCAAATATGTGATTTCGTTGGCGGCCATTTTGAATGTGTAATAAAGCGAGGTTGAGGGGCAAGAAAAATTGAACCCCAATATTTCTGGTTTATTTTACCCCTGAGAAAGTCAAAAAAACAATAAAATCAATTTGGGCATGAACTTTTATTTTCAGGCATATTTCATCATTACATCAACGGTTACGGAGTGGCTAATCGTACAGCAAAGTTATAATTATAAGTCAATGGGAGCCCATCATTTCCAAACGAAGCTGCCCATAGGCATAGATATAGATGACCGTACCACCAAACAAAAACTGTTTTGGTCATTTATCAGGACTTTGTGAAAGGACTCAATATCAGGTGTTTCTCCCCTTCGCAGTAAAAGTGAAATTCACAGTTCAGCTGAAAAAACGGCTGAGATACTGAATCAGCAATTCACTTCAGTATTCACACAAGAACCTCCTGGGCCTTTGGCAGACAAAGGCCCCAGTCCCCACCCTACTATGCCAGATATATGCATCAGTAAGGAAGGCATAGAGAAAATGTTACAAAACATATAACCTGATAAGGCAGCTGGTCCTGACTCACTCCCTGCAACAGTGTTGAAGGAGTTGAGCCGTGAAATAGCTCCTATCCTGGTGCTTATATATCACAGATCCATCCAAAGCGGCATTGTGCCTAGTGATTGGAAAACTGCCAATTTGCTTCAATTTTCAAGAAAGGTAATGAGCATAAAGCCAGCAACTATAGGCCAGTGTCCCTAACTTGTATTTTGGGTAAGTGCATGGAGCACATTATTGTAAGCAGCCTATCAACACATTTGGACACAAATAACATTTTAAATCTGTTACAACATGGCTTTAGGAAACGCCTATCAGGCTGCGACAGCCAATTACTGTCACTATTCCACGACTTAGCCAGTGTGCCGACTGAAACAGACATGATAGTGACGGACGTTAGCAAGGCTTTTGATAAGGTGCCACACAGGAGACTCTTATATAAATACAAGCTTGAGTGGTATGGGATCAGAGGTGGGACTCTTGACTGGATCAAGTATGCCATGGTGCAGGACCCTCATACACAAGTGAATATCAGGAGACTTGACTCTGTGCAAATGAGGGCTGCCGGCCATGTGTGTAACCATTGGCATAACACCAGCAGTATGTCAGCCATGCTACATTAGCTGAGCTGGGAATCTCTTGCCAGACAGAGAGAAAGAGCTAGTATGATTTATAAAGTCGTGCATGGCCTAGTGGACATACCTTGGCTGCAGAAGAAGGTCTTGAATTCAAACCCACAGTGCACAAGAGGAACTCACTCTTGGAAATATGCACCCAACCTCCCCCACAATGACACCTTCAAATTTTCCTTTATTCCACACACAATTATTGGATGGAATGCGTTACCCCCAGTAGTTGTTGACTGTACCTCCCTGAACTCATTCAGGGCTGCACTCTCAGATATGTAAACTACATACTACAGTTTTTAATCTGCCCTATTTTTTGTTACAGTTAACTGCACAAATTCCACCTTTTTACTTTTAATTTTGTGCAACCAACATTACAGGCAAATAATACTCTGTGTCTATAGTCTATGACACAATTATCTGGAGCGCATGCTTTTCGTCAATTATTTAGTTGAAAATGAGGTATTGCACTATAAGATCGGATTTTTATTTCAAAAGTTAGAAAATATTTAGATTCAGAACGGGCCACCGGCGGCCATTTTAAATTTTACTTCTCACATTTTTCAGCATCTTGTTCACGAAGTAGTCTACCTAGGTTGTGATCCTGGGCACAAGTAGTAATGATTTTCACAAGCAAACCTTTTAGTTTTACAGCAGACTATGTCTGGTAAACAAGTCTGGCCACATGGGCATCACCACATCATCATAGGGCCGAAAAAAAATATATGTTTGTTTCTGATTTGTTGTCATTATCATTTTAATATGGGTAGGTAGGAAATTTTTTTATTTTTTGTCATTTCAACCAATCGGTGATGAGAATTATTTTTTATTTGGCGCCAAATTCACTTCAATGCATGTCTTATTTGTACATTACACAACAATTTTTTTGGACGCTTTCCTTTTCGTAACGTTTTTTTAGTTTCTTTGACTACAGCCAGTAACTCATCCCCTAACTTATGGATTTCCTAAGAAAAAGAAAATTTTTTTTTTTTTTTTTTGGAAATTCATAAAATAAATTTGGGTCGCACATGTTTTGTTAGGGTCGGTCGGAAATCGGAAACAAACAATATTTTTTTTTAGGCCTAGCCTGACATAGGAACCAAAAGTCTTTCAGACTGAGCCTGAGGGGCACTCGATCCCCTCCTCCTCTTCTTCTTCTGTATCAGAAGAAGAGGAGGAGGGGATCGAGGTGGGCTGACTTTTTAAGGTTAAGTAAACTCATGGCACACCGATCTTACGAAAACAGCTCTGCCCGCTTGGTGTGGTCGAGCAATCGATGTTTATCAGAAGGCCTAGGCAGCCTAACTTCTGAGCTAGCTACCACAAACAAACAAACAACATGAACAAACTGTATTTTGATTAGCCAGCCCACACTGCCACAGGCACAGTCGATAATACTTATAGTAATAGGGCTATATTTTGATGACAGTGGATGATAACGGCAAGGTTTTGGAATGACATGCAATTTTACTCATTATTATGTGGTTATTTGATGTAGACTAAGTCTATGACCAAGATTGGGTAAATTTGTGGTGAGATTGGAAAATAAATTTATTGTGAACATTAGTCATTACAGTAGACTACTCTTTGATTTTCATAGGACAAAAATGTGTATTTTGGACTAAAAAAGCCTAAGCATTTCCAGCCTTGTTGGTCAATGAATCGTTGTCGCCGGTCGGCACCCTTTAGATAGGTAGATTCAATAAATTTTAAAATTGTCCAATAAAATTATGCTGAGCCTTTTTTCGTAACTGCCGATATGCTAGAATAAATATTTGACCACATTCCACAGTTTTCACTGAGCAAGAAAAATGCTGTGCCAGATCAAAATCTGAGCTAATGATAAAAACATCCAAAAGCTGTGACCTTAATTTTGCAAATTCCGGCAGGGATACAGAAGCCAAAACATCACCCAGACACTTGAACTTTTTGAAGCAGCTGAATAAAACTACTGAGATGTGCTATCCGTATATATCAGGTTTTAAGATACATCAGGGCACCCAATGAGTGCCCCACAATACTGTAACAGAGCAAATACATCACATAACAATCAAAAATTTGGGCATAGCCTCTGGCCCCACTTTTTATTTTTTCCACGAGGGGGTCATGGAAGAAAAAAAAATTTGATGGATTTTATCCTTATAGCCATGAAACTTCCATTTTTACCCTCGGCAGGGTTCATACTCCCATGAAGACACAGAATTTCAGGACTTTTCCAGGACCTAACTAGATTTTTCAAGGACTTAAGTGTGCACAATAACTCAATATATTTATTTCCCAATTACAACTTAAACTACATTTTCTATACCTTTTGAAACACAATTTACATACCAAAAAATCGTCCTTACTATTAAGTATTAGACTCTAGCAACACATCATTTTTGCAATCTCTTTTCTCACTATTTAAAATTCCAGGACTTTCAAGCACTTTTAACAAAATTCAAAGACTTCCAAGGCCTGGATTTTTTCTTTTTAAATTCAAGGACTTTTCAGGATTTCCAGGACCAGTGCGAACCCTGCCTCGGTGTGCCCCATGAGGAGGTGCAGGGTAGGCAAACAAAACTTCACCCAGGTTTTACCATGGGCAAACTAGTGCAGCCTTCCCCAGGCATCTCAATTCTTCGAGATGCCCACATTTTTTTGTCAAACCGGTCTTAATGATGTCCTCCAGAACTTCCTCATAGGGCAGTGGACATAGTCTATTTTCATTTTTTTACAAAAATTAAAAAATGGCACCTGCGTAAAAAAATTATCAGAAGGGGCCACAGCATGCCTGTTCCACTTGGGGTGGTGGAGGGTATTATCGCGCAGGGGGTATTTTTGAGCACCTCGCTTGTTTTTTGCCCTAGTTTTTGAAGGGTTTTGTAAATTTTCATCTTGTTCTGATTTTCGTTTGTTGACTGGTGCTTTAATGCAGCGTATATAAAAATCGCATCGTTTCACGGCAAACTTTTTATTCATCCGCCATTAAAATAGTTTCTTTTTATTTTAAGTCCCAGAAAATGCAGATTTTTTAGCCTTCTAAAACTCATTTTTTTATAATTTTTTAAAAATCCCCCAGAAACATAGGAGATTGAAATAATCTATGCTCCCTATTCCCAATTGACCCGGAAGTATATTTTTATCAAACTGGAAGTGGCTCAGACATATTATTCACAATACGACCCACAATATTCATACTCGTCTATTCTGTGGACGCTGTGGGCCGTATTCGGTTAGGTGCGCGAAAACTACCGCCACCACCCAATCCTCTTCAAGCACTTGTTGCAACAATTATGGAATTAAAGGCGAGAGCTGGCACCATTTTTCAACATAATTGCAGAAAATCTAATATCAATGGGAACCCCCGGAAAAGGTGATAAAAGTGCCATTCAAAGCAAATTACTTTTTAAATTCTACAATGATGGGATTGATGATGATGGCTTCAAGTTCAACTTCAAGCCTTCATTTCTACCAGGAATAGTGTCATTAGTGAGCAAAAAGAACAAACAGAGAAAAATATGTCTTTTATTGCAGTGTATCACAAATTCACATAAATCCTGAAAAAACACACGAAAAAACCCATCATAATGACTGTTTGAATGTGCCAATTTTGGACCTCCGAGCCTGTGCTGTGTGACGGGGGTCGGTGCAGGCTGCAGCGTCGTCCGCGGCCCGAGTCGGTGTTTACCTTCACAAGGATTTCTCCAACATCCTCGGTCCTTGTTTTGTATTCTGTCATAACAGACATGACTATTTGTGCAAGTTAGATCTACATGTTTTACAAAAAATTAACAATTATTTTTTATCGTATTAATGACATTTTAATCTGAAAACCCCCGGGTTCATCGCTTCGCAGGAATAGAATAGAATAGAATCTTATCGACCCGCTGCGAGCTAATTTCGCAGCTGTCTGTGGTGACCTGCTCCGCAGGGCTACAGCGACTCCAAGCCTCCATGGGCCTGGAGAAGCGAGCATCCACCTATTTCCCCACTCCCGTACCCCCTCCCACCTTCTAATTTTTATATCTACTTTACTCCCCCCGCCTATTTTGCTTTAATGGGGTCCACACCCTTGGGTCAGTCCCTCTCCCTCTTCTTTGTTTCTTCTCTGATCATGAGTTGTACCCCCAGTTAACCTGAGAATCCGCATAGCACCAGATAAATCTGGGTACAGGGCTCCCACAGCCTGGCGAGTGCTTGTTCAACTACAGTAGCATTTCTTCAAATATTGGAGCTCTTTTTCTGGTGTTCAGCGCATCTATCAGTGTTTCTAACCCCCAGTTAACCTGAGAGTCCGCATAGCACCAGATAAATCTGGGTACAGGGCTCCCACGGCCTGGCGAGTGCTGTTCAACTACAGTACCATTTCTTCAGATATTGGAGCACTTGATAAATCTGGGTACAGGACTCCCACGGCCTGGCGAGTGCTTGTTACCCCCAGTTAAACCAAGAGTCCGTATAGCACCAGACAAATCCGGGAGCAGGGTTCCTACGGCCTAGTGAGATATTCATGTTCCTTGAACTTCACTCTTTCTTGAATTTGTAAAAATTTTTTAGTCTTTGCTGCTGAAAAGAATATTAGTCTATTTTTATTTTTCAGGTGTTGTAAGAATTCAGCTTTAGCTTGGACGGTTTCATATCTGCTCTTGTGTTACTCGCGGCTAGACCAAGAGTCTGCATAACACGGATCAATGTGATGTATTTATGTTGCTTGAGCTTCATCATTGTTATTGAAAAGAAATTGATTTTGTCGGCTTCTTCTGTTTACTTTGGCATAATTAGAATTTGTTTTCCATGTTTCTTGGGTATTATATTTATAGTTCTCCTTTATTTCTTCAGATATTGGAGCACCGGATAAATCTGGATACAGGACTCCCACGGCCTGGCGGATGCTTGTGACCCCAGTTAAACCAAGAGTCCGTATAGCACCAGACAAATCCGGGTGCGGGGCTCCTACAGCCTGGCGAGATATTCTTGTCACTTGAACTTCATTGTTTGCTGAATTTACAAAATTATTTGGTCCTTGTTGTTGAAAAGAATATTAATTTATTTTTGCTTTCAGGTGTAGTAAGTATTCAGCTTTAGCTTGAATGGCTTCATATATCTGTGCTTGTGTCACCCCCAATTAGACCAAGAGTCAGTATACCACCGGATCGATGTGATGCGTTCATGTCGCTTGAGTTCATTATTGTTATTGAAAGAATCGAATTAATTTTGTCAGCTTCTTCTGTTTACTTTGGCATATGCTATTTAGAATTTGTTTTCCATGTTTCTTGGGCATTATATTCATAGTTCTGCTTTATTTCTTCAGATATTGGAGCACCGGATAAATCTGGGTACAGGACTCCCACGGCCTGGCAAGTGCTTGTTACCCCCAGTTAAACCAAGAGTCCGTATAGCACCAGATAAAACCGGATGCAGGGCTCCTACGGCCTGGCGAGATATTTATGTTGCTTGAACTTCACTGTTTGCTGAATTTGTAAAAATATGTCTTTTATTGCAGTGTATCACAAATTCACATAAATCCTGAAAAAACACACGAAAAAACCCATCATAATGACTGTTTGAATGTGCCAATTTTGGACCTCCGAGCCTGTGCTGTGTGACGGGGGTCGGTGCAGGCTGCAGCGTCGTCCGCGGCCCGAGTCGGTGTTTACCTTCACAAGGATTTCTCCAACATCCTCGGTCCTTGTTTTGTATTCTGTCATAACAGACATGACTATTTGTGCAAGTTAGATCTACATGTTTTACAAAAAATTAACAATTATTTTTTATCGTATTAATGACATTTTAATCTGAAAACCCCCGGGTTCATCGCTTCGCAGGGATCTTTCGGACTTCCATAGATACAAAATAACACAGCAGATATTGATGACGTTTCTCACGGAATACCCTGTTACCGCCTGGCGAATCAGAAGCGTACCAGAGGTCTATCTAAACAAATAAAATATCAGTAGGTAGTTGTAAAATTTACTTCTTCAATTTGTGTGCCATCAAGTAGTAATTTTTAAGTAAGGATTTGTCGGCTAATTTGTTTGTATGTGATTTTCTGAACATTTTTTTTTAAATGGCTAGAAAATCTGTAGCAAATATGGAATGTCCATACCCTAAAAAGGTGACCCATTTGTCCGTAGAAATGCCCGGAACTGGATATCAGCTTTTCTTTCAAACTGCTCAAAGCGTGTAGGCCTAGTGCTTGAGGGAGAAGCTTCTGACACAGTACTTGTAAGTGACACCTGGTGTGCCTCAGGGCTCTGTCTTGGGACCAATCCTCTTTCTAATCTATATTAATGACTTACCAAATGGAATCTCATCTGGAGTGCATTTTTTTACTGATGATGCCATTGTTTACCGTACCATTTCGGATCTTTCAGACTGTCACACACTCCAGGAAGACCTAAATAAATTATCAAATTGGGGAAAGACTTGGTTAATGGTATTCAATGCTAGGAAATGTGAAGTGTTGACAGTTACAAAAAAACTTTTTCCAATAGTAACCAATTTTATTATTCGTGGAAAAGCTCTAAAAAACGTAAAATCTGCAAAATATTTAGGAATTACACTTACCAACGATCTAAAATGGAACACTCACATTGACAACATCAGAGGCAAAGCACTTGTTAGGCCAACCCTTGAGTACTGCACCTGTGTGGGATCCATATACACAGGGGGGGGGGATACGGAAGCTTGAATCTGTCCAACGCAGAGCAGCCAGATACTGTCTCTAGGCCCTACAGATATCATAACACCAGCAGCGCGACAGATATGCTAAATTTTCTAAATTAGAAAAACCTTAGAAGAAAGAATAACTATTTCAAACTGATTATGCTGTACAAAATTACAATGTGGCTATAATTAACATCTCACCCATATCTCCAGTTGATGCTTTTAAGGCCAGCATCAATAGCCACACTTTCCCTAAATAAAATAACAATCACCATGCCATTTTTATCCCTGCACCAGAAACACTTGATTGCACCTTTATGATTATGTTACATTTAATGATTTTTCACACACAGTTACTAATGTTAGCCTATTGACTCGATATTTGAATGAAGAGGGCCTATTTGCACAGTTTTAGGAACACCTAAATGGCCATGATAGCATTACCTGTACCATGTATTTTTCACTTATCTTTAGGCAAATTAGAAAAACAAACAAAAATTAGTTATTACCCACACGCATGCCTGGCCCCCGTTTTCAATATTGAAGTTCCGCCAGTAGGCCTACTGGAGGAAGAAGAAGAAGACGCACTGCTGCTTTAAAACTATATTAATGGGGTTTCATATATGGTGACGGTAGGCCTACCTGGTTGAGACAATATGGCTCTCTTTCCCAGCAGGCACACCACGTGAAATCCACGTGTAATTAGGGTGAAAAATTGGTGGACACGTGCTCTACTAAAAATTCAGGTGTATTCCACGTGATTTTTTTCATGTGGATTATTGGTATTGATTTAGCCTACAGGTGGATGTCAAGTGAAGTTTGAGTCTTATTTTTTCACGTGTAATCCACGTTGCATTTCTCATGTTTTCCACATGTATTTTTCACATGGATTATTGGTGCACCTATCCAAGTCATGGTCATGGTGACTCATGATGACTTTCAGAAAGTTTGGCAGAGACGCAAGTCAAGAGTCCGGAACACTTGAGGCTTGATACAGTTTATTATACACAGAGGGACATGCAGCTGTTTTACAATATATACAGCACGGAAAAAACCCTCTCAGCTAGGGTGTGACTTGAATCAGTGCCCAAAACCTTTCTCCGCCTCACAATATAGGCAGAGTACATTTGTTGATTTGCACTTGAGCAAATCAATAGCGTGAGTCCAGTCACATGGCAGGACGCAGGGCCATCAATGCCCAGACAGAATCTCCTCTATCACCAGACATAACATGGTGACTAGTTATGATTCAGTAACCAGTTACCGCTCTCAGGCCAAGTCATAGGTACTAAAAATTGTGAGAGGTGAAAGAAAGGTATCTCACCCAAACCTCATAGCTGTATACTTTCCTGTATCTCTCAACGGTAGATATCGCATTATTATCTGGAACAGGCGTCGGCACGATGCCGGTCCATCACCTTAGGATGCTGGGTCGGCATTGCACCAACTACAACATGCAAGACACAGTGTTGGCCCAATTATTGTACCATAACTGAATACAGCTCACACTAATGTTGTTGTGTCACTCGTTGCTATGACGCTGATCCACCATCTCCGGATGCTGGCCTGGCGTTGCACCAACGATTGTGCAGGAGACAACATTAGTCTGGATATTATGCTACCTGTATTTTGACCCACTTACATATCGATTGGTCGACCGATTCTGTCTTGCAATAGTTACAAGGCGTTGGCTCAACACTGGGTCAATGCTTACAAGCTCGTCTTTCATTATATATATTGACCTTCTTCCGACTGATATCTCGGAATGACCGAGCTGTGAAACGGATGTCGTCTTGATAACGGCAAACCCAATTGAAACGTGATGACCACCATGCATGGTTTTGACATTAAGTGAAGTTTGAGCCTTATTTTTTTCACGTTTAATCCACGTTGCATTTCTCATGTGGATTATTAGTGTAAATTGTTAGGTGTATTCCACGTGAATTGTTTCAAGTGGATTAATGGTGTAACCATTCACGAGGATACCAGATTGATATCATGTGAAGAATGCCACCTGATTTTGCAGGGTTCCCCACAATGCCGGAAATGCCGGCAATCCGACCGGATGAATTTTATGCCGACCAGCATGTAATAGGTCCCATCCGGCTGTTATCCAGCTGGTAGATTGACGGGCCAACACTTCCAGCGTTGTCAGTCACCATGACACGTTGTCACTCACCAAAGTGTCACCCCGTTGGTGAGTGAGTGATAGGCCTACTAACTCACAAACCTTGTCACGCATACACAACAACACTTGTAAATAACAGAATAATCTGATAATAACTCTCACCAACAAACAAAAACGCATAGAACACAAAGAAAACATGCAAAGGCCTACACTCAAATACACAACTCACAAACCATCAAATCAATATTATTTTATGTTTAAGTAACTGTGATTTTACATATATATCAAATGCTATTAAAAGTGTTCAATAAACACTGTCAATTATATACTTTGTTGTGTCTTAATGAAAAAATCTTTGATTTTTTTATCGTATGCGCGCGCGCAACAGTAAACATTTTATTACGCTGCTCGCGCGCTAAGTTAAGATTTTTGTGAGAACGACCGGATGATTTTTTTTCTGTGGGGAACCCTGGATTTTGTATCACATATTTTCCACATGTATTTTTCACATGGATTATTGGTGTAGCCCACCTATCCACGTGTATATCTGGAGGATATCATGTGATGTTTCAGTCTAGATGTCCTTATGATGTGTATTCCACCTGGGTTTTTTCACGTGGATCATTGGTGTACATATCCATGCATATTACATGTGATTTTGTTCCTTGATAAATGGTGAAAGCGGAACATCATTAGGCCAACATTGGTTTAATGTTGTGTGTTTGCTGGTGCTGCCAAGGCTCGTACCGGTACCGGAACAACTCAACACCTGTCAGATATGGATCTCTTTGTTAAATTAGGCCTAATTCTATAATTAAAATGTAACTTATTACACTGTTATAAACTTCTGCAGTTTTAATGTAGGGCCTAAGCCCACCGTTGACATCCCCCCCCCCACGTAAGTATGTAAGTATATCTGCTCTGGATCTGCCACAGTTTCTCACCACAATAATAACCGGCATTTGATGTCAAAAATAAATTGATGGAAATTAGTTGTGTGAGCCCATAAAACTAAGCTTTTAATTATTTCTTTATACGTTCGAGTTTAACAAACTAATAAGCATCCTTTTTAAAGATGGTGTTCATTTCAATAATCCTTTAATTCCGAAATGATGTGATGCATAATGCATATGCCCTATTATATTATGTTAGGACAGACGATTTCCCTTTATATAAGTTTAATAGTCTAAGGGGAACGCTTGAAGGAATGAGACCTGCTGATGGGCGCCAACAAATAGTGTAAATGGTTATAATGGGTTGATAATATGATTGCCTAAGTTAGAAAGACCTCCACGGCTGAGTGATCTAATGCGTGAAGCTTCTAATCTCGTCGTTGAAGGTTCGAGTATTGTTGCGTCCATGAAAAAATAATAATGTTGATAATAATAATTTGACTTGTGGTATTTAATGTATGTTACAGATATGTGTCAGAGGTGGAAGTGCAGGAATGGTGAATTAAGTGATTTGATATTATTAATTTTTAAAATAATACACTTTTACATTAGTGTAAAACACATGGTTTATTCATGTGTATTATAGGTGACATAAACATGTGGTAAACTCATGGTTCATTCACATGTATCATAGGTGGCATTTACACGTGGAAAACAAATGGTTCATTCACATGTATTATACATGTCATTAACACGTGAAAAACACATGGTTCATGTACATATATTATAGGTGGAATTAACACATGGAAAACACATGATATAAACACGTGAAACTAGTTTGCGTTTTCAACTTGTTTTCTACGTTTGTTCCAAGTGGCACAATCGCTCATATGCCACGTGTATTCCATGTGGCTGTGCCTGCTGGGTTGGTTCCCCTGTGCACGTTTAAAAAACTTGAATTGGTCTCATCATCACCCTTCTATACGATATTCTAAACATATTTTATATATACTCGTTAGACTATATTGGTTGGATTACTTAGAAAAGAGACAGCAGATGCCATCATGGTCTGATGACCCACCACGCGTTGACCCGTGTCACAGTGGTATAACCCAAGTTACGTCGTGATGCCACCACATTGATTGACCTGAGTTAATTATGTCGTAACAGCGAGCATAACAATTATATAAGAACAAAATCACAGCTTTTAAAGGCAGTTTGTCATGGTTCATATGCAGGAAAGTTGTTTTAATTTTAAAAGCAGCTGAGCAGAACAGAACTTAAATTCTAATGTACTACGTGAAATTAGTATTTTTTCTACATAGCAAACCAGGGTCACAAGACCTCAAAAATATAAAAAATTAGAAAAAATGGCTGAAAATCACGGGGCGACCCAGGTCACCGCGTGATGGATCAGATGTCAGGGCGAGCAGGTAAAACTCAATGAGAAATTATTTAGCAAAAAATTAAAGATCCGTATGGAAAACAATAGTTTAGACGTAGTTGAACGTAGAAACTAATGATTATACACATGTGATTTTCCCCTTTTTTATGGCGGCTGGCCGGGAGGTCTGACCCGTGATAGGCCATGTATTAGGATGTTTTGCGAATGACATTACTGGTTCAAAAGAGTCTAATGTCCACATGATGATTCAAATTAGGTCTATTGACCGAGTCAAGACAGAAGGAACTTCACTGTCATCAGCTCTTCAAGAGAGGACCCTCCCCCCCCCAAAAAAAAACAAAAATGTACAAAATTTTCACCCTTCCTCCAAAATGTTGTGCAATAAAGCTAGCTACATCTAAACTACTATCCTTGATACTTCCCCCCAATAAAAAATAGATGCAATTACAAAAAAAATCATAGTCTAAAAAAAGCACAATGGGACTAACTGAATGTGGTCCAATTTATACTAATATTACTGACCGGGCCCTCTACAAAGTATGCCTACTATTGATTTCGCTCAAAAACTTATCAACTAAATAATTGCAATTAACACATGGAAATAATTATAATCTCACTCCCAATAACTGACTTAATAATTGGCTAATATTAAAAAACTAACATAGCCGTGCTAAAGACGTAAAGGGTTAACTATTAAAATATATATATACAACAATTATTATTTATTTATAACAATAGACTGGCGAAATAACAATAGCAAATATACGTTTTAAAACACTTCTGTTATTATTCCGTTATTGTTACCTGATTACAACAACGATGTTATTCAGCGCAGGCCTAATACACCTAAATTATGTTTTATTCGAGTCAGATTTTAAAACATATTTTATACATTTATACTAAGTGATCATCATAAAAAATAATCAAATATCATTAAAGACAAGTTAATACCAACTCATCCCCAAACTGGCCAAAGGTGCAACACACATGACCAACTCATCCCCAGCCCTCTAACAGCAATAACCAACTCATCCCCAGCCCATCAACTCCGATACCAACTCATCCCCTGATATACGGGGGGATGAGTTGGTATAGGGGGCTGACTGCACACCAGTTGTGCCATACTCTATAAATACTTGTTCCCCGCTTTAAGCAATTTAGGCCAACTCTGAAATAAAAAAAAGTTAAACATGTTAAAGACAGCCCATAAGTAGAATAGATATACCCGAATATTGACTTTTCTCAGCTGTCACAAAAATTCTAATGATTGTATGATAATGAATATCTCTGTGGAAAATGTACCTTGTGCTCTTTTAGCCAGCTGTTCGAACTACAATCCTGAACATTTTGTAACAGGTTAATATTAGATCAATTTATCTTCTTTTTTTGGAACTCCCCATTACCACAAAACTATAATTATTTCGTTCTGTGTAGACATCTCATGGGCGATAATAAAAGATTTTATAGAAGTTTCCATTCACGTCAGTCATTATATATTATATCCTCGCCCTAGGCACTGAATTTAGGATACCACTACCAGCGGTAGGTATGAAAAGCGAGGGAGACCTATAAAGCGAAAGAGGATCAATAAGAGGCTTCGTATGGCAGTGTAATGCATGTATATGATGTATTTATCGATGTCACAATAAAATATATGCTTGTATTGTCGTTATGCAATTATTATTTTTTATTTTTTTATTCGGGAGACAAAACAGGTCCAGTTTTGTGAAAGAAAGAGACTCCGCTTCGTTTGAAAGTCTCTTTCGCTTCGACAGGCGGCTGTGAGCGACACCTGGTGTGTACCCTGTAATCACTTAGCTGCACGCGTTTCTGCTAAAACATGAACATCACGTTATATGTATCTAACGTTACCACTGGCGCACGAATCATTAGTAATCAGCCGAAATAAAAAAAATAAAGAGTTATATGGTACCTTTTAATAATATATTAATATAATATATATATATTTTATATATGTAAATGTAACGAAAATAATATCTAAATCTCCTTAGTCTCCACAAGTATTCTTACCTTTTCATCACAATTGAACAAATAGGCCTACATATTAGTAATATCACACAGAATAATAAGAAATAAAAGAAATACAAACTGATCTTGACTCACACGCCGGCATAGGGCCATTGTATCACAGCGCTTATTTTCCGAACGCCGGCCACAAGAAAGAACACTGTAGGCATATACAGGCTATAATACTATCTATAATACTATAACAATACCCTGTAGCGCTCAAGATTACAATATAAACTATTTGCATCTGGATGTGTATGTCATTCATATATATATAGCCCTATACACCAAAGCTCTCTGTGTATTTAAGAGTCGGTCTAGGTGAAATGCAATTGAAAAGAAAACCGCCTAAAACACAATTAACTTAACAGTGGATAAAACACCACCTGAAACATAATTAACAACAACAGTAGATAAAACACCGTCCAAAATGCAATTCACAACAACAGTTGATCAAACACCGTACAAAATGCAATTGACGACAACAGTAGATAAAACACCATCCAAAATGCAACTGACGACAACAGTAGGTAGAACACTTGCTGCATTTCACACCTCCGTTCGTGATCAACTGATAGGCCTAATCCCCCCCAGGCGGGACCAATTAACCGCCTTCATGCTAAAGACCACTTTCACATACGTATTTAATAAAAGTCACAAATGCTTATAGATATTTGTGGTTATATTTTATTATCTGATAGATAGGTAAAGGATACCGCGTTAATGCGTACACGAGTAGGCCTACCGCGATTGAAAGAAACATTCATATTAGAACGATAACATAAACTTTTACGTTTATCCAGGCTTCTGATACAATAAAGGATATATTTTATTCGTCAAATTCCTCGAACGAGTTTATTTAAGAGAACTATCTATCTACAGTTTTAAAAATTAATATAAATGTCGATACTTAGACGTTATTGTATAGTGTAATTATTTGATTTTTAATGTTACTTTCTTTTTAAAATGATAATAACGCCAACCCTATGCAGCCGTGATTTGATCGAGTTTGATCTTCAATTGCAGTCCACTTGTCATCACTGAGATCACGACAGATTTTTGCATTCGCCGGTAAATGTGTGATATATTGACACTCAAGGCGTTTTGATGTCATCACACGGATCACGACAGCTTGAGTCAGTAAATGTGTGATAGCTTGTCACTCAAGGCGTTCGGATAATCGGTCGGCATGTTTCACGATTAAACTGTCACTTCTGCTTTGTTCGAATCAAAGGTGTCAAAAGGGCTTCAAGTATATAATTGGGTTTTTGTTTTTCCAGTGCAGTTGCCCAAAATTCTGTTCTTGGTGTAGACAAAACTTTTAACCTGACAAATTTCCATGTAACAATAACTTCATTCAAAAATCTTTCTTTATATAGACAAAGCACTCAAGATCACCCTATTTTTATTGGACCGATGTTCATCCATGGAAATTCAACTCAAGATGATTTCAATCAATTTTTTGCTCATTTAAATTCTAAAAACTCAGACTACCCTTCACCCCCCATCGTAGGTACTGATGAAGAAACTGCTTTAAGAAATGCTATTCAAAATTGTATGCCAGGCGCTAATCTTCTAACTTGTCATCGTCATTTTCGCGAAAACGCACTGAGACACCTTTCAAAATCTACAACAGAACGAATTCAAAAGTCAATTATTAGTAAGATGTTTGGAGCAGATGGTTTGACTTCCGAAATTGACGAGGTCCTCCTCGAAGCGAAATCTGAACAAATTTTTAATACTATTAGAGAAGAATCTCCTGATTTTTCGACATATTTTACTAAAAACATTTTTCCCAAAATTGAAAGTAATCGCGATATTGTAGAGAATAACCCCCGGCTTTCCACCACATGGACAAACAATAATTCCGAATCAATTAATCATGTTATAAAAACTAGAGTAAATTGGAAATCCGGTCCCGTCGTAGAATTAATTAACACCCTACACGACTTGGTTAAATCTCAATATAAAGATACAGAGCGCGCTTTCATTAGTACAGGTAAATTTTCTCTTGTCCCAGATTTCGAAACTTTAAAAAAAATGGTAAATTCATGGATTAATAAAACAAAAAAACAAAGAGACCGCCATCTACTTAAATTTCTCAAAACTTACAAGCCCCAACAACATCGTTCTGTTATTTCAAGTGACGCTGCATTAACAATTCTACGCTTCACCGCGAATGATACCAGGCCTGGCCAAAAGAAATGCAAAAGAACGGCAAAGACCACAACTGTGAAATAACAGTAATTAAGAATGTGAATCATTAATGTATGATCGTATGATGTGACATTATATATATGTCATATATACACAGGACTAGCTACGGCTTTCAATTTTGTATTATATTGTATATTATATATTTGTGTACATTACCTATCATGTTGAATGCTTGTTGTATGAATGTTGTATGTCAATAAAATATATATTATATTTACGCATAATATGTGTTATTGTGGTTTTTTTTTATATAATTAAAATAATATAGGCCTACTACGCTGCTATCAACGCTATCCTGATTGCTTCAGTACTGTACACGGTCTGTCACTTGTGACAACCCGTTCTATTTACCAGATGGCCCCACTGTTGGCCGACTGGGCAATCTGACAAAATGGCGGCCGGCCTCTAGCGATCTTAATAATGTCTCCCTCGTTGTTGTTATTGTTCTTTTTGTCAACTGCTGCAATAATTATAGCCGGTTTCGATACAGTTATATGTATATTATGATGTTTATAACATATATTTGTATATTTAGTTATAAATTGCCATCTGATATACACACATTCGGCCTCTTATTGATCCTCTCTCGCTTTATAGGTCTCCCTCGCTATTCATACCAACCCACTACCAGTGAGATTTTCCCTCCTGAATACCAAGTTTTGCGTAAAGATCGAAATTCGAAAGCCCGAGGAGGAGGAGTCTTTATTGCTGTCAGAAAACATTATGACATGACCCTCCAGGCCTCCTGAGCTCCTCCCTGATTTAGAAACCAACTGTGAAAGTTCAGATATCGGCATCAAAATCCTTAACCCTCGGGTGTTTTTATAGACCTCCTTACTCCAAAATTAGTACTTCAGAAGATCTTGTGAAATCTTTAGACCTCATGCCAAAAAATTCAAATCAGACCATTGTCCTGGGTCTGGGAGGTGATTTCAACCTGCCTGGTATTGACTGGGACAATGGAGTAGTAAATCCTAAAGCAGCAAACAAATCACAATGCGAGCTGCTTTTGTCAAGCCTAGATACACATGCCTTGGCCCAAATTCATAAAGAACCAACTAGAGAAGAAATTATTTTGGACCTCCTGATCACAAATAAACCCGGTTTGATAAAATCTTCTCATAGTGTACCTGGAATCTCGGATCACTGTGCTGTTGTGACCGAACTGGATATTGACCCACCCTACCGTTGTACAAAACCCCGCCCAGTGCGTCAGTTCAAAAAGGCTAATTGGGAAGCTATCAGGCAACAAATTAGGAGCTGCTGGACCTCCTTTTCAGAAAACAGTCCCAGCCGTTCTGTTAATGAAAATTGGTTGAAACTTAAATCCATCCTAAATCAATGCCTGAACAAATTTATACCAACTAAATTGACTCCCCCTCGGGAAAATCTACCTTGGCTATCCAAATCACTCCTTGCATCTATTCGGAAAAAAGCATCTTTATAAAGCAAAGCCAAGCGTACGAATAAAGCTGACCTTTGGGCAAAATATAAATTATGTAAATGGCAGACCCAGCGTGCCATCAGGTCTGCCAGGTGGTCTTTTTTGAAAAACAAACTGAATCTTTAGAACAAAAAAATTCAAAACCACTCTGGTGTTATATTAAATCTAAACGTCAGGATGGAAATGGTGTCTCTCCCTTGAAGGAAAACGGCCAGCTGCATTCAGATAGCAGACGTAAGCCCGAAATACTATTTACAACCAATTTTGCTCAGTTTTTACCTCAGAAGACACCATGAATATACCTAAATTAACAGGACCACCAAATACTGAAATGCCTAAATTCGAAATTACCGTTCAAGGTGTAACTAAATTACTTGGAGGGTTTAAACGGCGGAAAGGCATCTGGACCGGACGAGCTCCCGAACTTGATTCTGAAGAATGCTGCCAATGAAATATCTCCCTTTCTTAAAATTATTTTCGACCAATCTCTACAGACGGGCAAATTACCAGATGACTGGGTAGAGGCTAATGCTGCCCCAGTCTTCAAGAAAGGGGATCGGCACTCTCCAGCAAACTACAGGCCGATATCCCTCACATGTGTTTGTGCCAAATTACTCGGAACACATCATTTGTAAACAAATTATGTCCCATTTTTCGGAAAAACAAAATTTTGACACCTGTACAGCATGGCTTTCGATCAAAACACTCATGCGAAAGCTAGCTTTTGATTACAACTGATGAATTTATTCAAAATTTTGAAAACAAGACACAAACAGATGTTGTTGTCTTGGATTTTAGTAAGGCCTTTGACTATGTCCCCCACCAACGCCTCTTGCACAAACTTGACCACTATGGAATTCGGGGAACAACTCTTAATTGGATTCAAAATTTTCTGACCAATACAACCCAAAAAGTAGTAGTTGATGACAGCTCTTAATAATCAGCTCGCGTGAGGTCCGGTGTGCCCCAGGGTACTGTTGTCGGACCCCTACTCTTTTTGACCTATATTATTGACCTACCTTCCACGGTCTCCTCGCAGGTTCTTCTCTTTGCAGATGACTGCCTCCTGTATCGCTCGATAAAATGTTGAGCAGATCAGGAGCAGCTGCAGAGAGACCTATCTGCATTACAGGACTGGGCAGATCGATGGGGGATGTGTTTCAACCCCTCGAAATGCTCGGTCCAGGCCGAAATAAAAAACCCTGGAATTTGAGTACACCTTTAAAGGCGAAACACTAGTGAACGTTTCATCAACACCATATCTTTGTGTTTGCCTTAGCGAGACCCTGGAATGGGAGGCCCACATTAACAAAATTACAAGTAAAGCAAATTCCACTCTGGGCTTCCTTCGGAGGAACCTGAAGGCATGTCCCCCTAAACTAAGGGAGACTGCCTATTTCTCCCTCATCAGATCATCTTTAGAATACTCTTCAGCAGTTTGGGACCCCTTTAGACAAAAAGATATTGATAATTAGAAAAAATTCAAAGATCAGCAGCAAGATTTGTCATCCAAAATTATAGACAAACAGCCAGTGTGACATCTATCATTCAGAACCTTGGCTGGACTGACTTGAAAACAAGACGTAAAAATTCTAGACTTGTAAGCATGTTAAAAATTTTAAATGAGCTAGTCAAAATTCCTATCAATGACCGTTTAACCCCAGCGGACAGGAGAACTTGTGGTGGGCACAATCAGGCCTATAAACATCTTAGAGCTAACACCACACTGGGACAAAATTCTTTTTGGCATCGAACTATCCCTGATTGGAATTCTCTTCCGGCAGCTGCCATAGAATCAAAAACTGTGGCAGCGTTCAAGTGTCAACTGGTTGACTAAATCCACCAGCCCTTCCCCCCCTCCAGCCTGATACTCCAAATAGGAGGTGCTGCTGGATAATATTTCAAAGTACATGTTATAGTCTAGGCCTATAGTCACCGGGGTCGTTTTCATGCGTCGGTTGTTTTCGTCCGTGTGGGTAAGAGTAAGAATATTTATTTGGTAATCCATTCACATGATTCAACTTTTTACAATATGTAGCAATCATACACTTCAGATTGACAATGTCAATGGCAATACAATGACCCAATGAATTTATTGACATTACGACATTATGTGGTGCCCAAAATTGGCATAAATCATAATGATAATTATTGGGCCATATATTAGGCCCCTTAGGCTATAGGCCTAAGGCTAAATATTATTAGGCCTATATACCACACTACACTAGGCCTACAGTACACAGGTGCGGATCCAGAGGGGGGCACACCCACCCGTACAGGGCTCCACACTAACGGTTGCCCGATTGCCTGGGGCAACGGATTTTAGGTGGGGGCAAGTAAAAAAATACAGACAGTAGCCCCTGGGCAATAGCTTTAATTTGCAGCATTTTAAATTTCAGCGACTGTCACAGAAGACAACACATGTCAGTGGCAAGTCGGGCAAGTGATAAATTTTGGAGGCAAGTACCCGAAAATTTTATTGCTCTTCGGGCAACAAGGTCAAATCAGTTTGTGTCTAGACCTGCCCTATTTGCACCAAATTCTTTAAAATGTCCTCTAAATCGGCAAAGAAAATCTTGAATGCGAGCCTCCAACTCCCTGCGCCCCCTCCTTTTTCAAATCCTGGATCTGCCCCCGGTACATAACACTTAACAGATTAACAAATAATAAATATATAATCAATTCTAATGTTATATATAATCAATTCGGGCCGCATGGTGCTGAAAAAAATCTGTTATGGCATACCGTAGGCGTAGCATTATATATATGTGATCATAAAAGTTAAATTGATACTGATAGTCAGGTGGGATGAGAGGTGTAACCATGAGGACATGACATTGTGTGTATGTGGTATATAGTGTTGATTAGGCTCGGATGTGCGATGAAGAAAGCTGTGGCTTTTTTAATGGCAGTGGCTAATCATACGTGATTCTTTGTAATGTAACTCTATGGACAGCCTCGATTACGGAGTAACAGGCTCTCATTCACTACCATTATAACTCTGCCGCACGAATAGCCACTCTGTTCTTTAATTGTTCTGAGGTTTGGGAGTGTGCGAATAGATGTTGGTAACTGATTCCAGAGTCGAGTGCCGGTGGTGGTAAATGAATTCCGGTGTCATCTGGGTACAAAGAGGTCCCCAGAGGTGGATCCCTTTTCTAGCCTACTGTAGGCCTACTTTCCAATAACTGTAATTTAACTTGCTTATAAGACAGAAGAAACGATTATAGTTGTGCTTAAGGGGTTAAATTATATGATTACTACCACATCAGGGTTCTGCCCACAGTGGGCGGTGCTGGGCTGCCACACCCAGCACAACAGTTGGAAAAACATGGAAAACTGAGTATTTTGAGTATAAAAAACATGGCTGTAGTATAAAAAATGGCATTTTGATGTCAAGACCACCCACCACTAACCAATCTCTGGGCAGGACCCTGCACATGTATGGAAACCAGTTACAATATTGATAATTTATTAGCCCTCTGAGCACCAATCATGACAATAGGACTTAATCGATCAATTTAGGCCACAAGTAATATTTTTGGAGGTGGTATATATAGGGGGCCTACATGTATGTGATGAAACAGAATGAATAACAAGTTATTGGTCTCAAATTAACAAATATAATGGAAGTTGTGTGTCCCTGCAATGAGACACAACTTCCAGAGGAAATGAGTGCTTCAAATTTTGAATTAACCCTTACAACGCTGAAGTATTTTTGCATAAACCATGGAGACCAAAGTGTAAAACCATCAAAAATGTCTTATTTAGCTCTTTCCGCTTCATTTGAATACAGATGTTATGGGTCTATGACCATTTGAAAGATTTTAATACTTCCAGTACTTTGTCTACAGACGTTAGATCCTGACTTATAAAGACAGTCCTCGCGCTAAAATGGTTAAACTATTGTTTTGATATTGTAAACAGATTTTTTTGTGATGTTGCAGAAATTCTTGGCGAGGTTGAACTTCCATCAGCCGTTAACATAGTTGAAGACATCAAAGGCTTCCCTTGGCATGTGGACACAAAGTACTACAACGCAGATATACATCTCTGTATAACATCCAAGAGAACAATTGGCAACAAAGCTTTTGCAGACAGTGTGCATGCCTTTGTTGTTCATTTTGATGCACAAGAGGTAATAACTCATCCTCAAACCATTCAATACTGCTTAATTATGAGCCTTAATAGTGAGAAAAAAAAGTTTGTTATCTACCAGCAGAAAATCACAAAAAAGGTTGATATAGGTGTTGCAGACTGGATGTAAATACAGCCCTTTTTAATGTTTTTCTGCCAGTTAACAACAACCCATCTGGTTAATTGGACTTTTTTTCAATGTTTAAAATTAGGATTTTAACGTCATATATGTTCACTTATATGTCCAGTATTGCCTAGTGATTTCTGTTAAATCTATTTCATTATATTTATTAAGAGTGGAAGTCTTGGTGTTGTGGATACATGGCTGCCATATCTGAAAGAAATCAACCCAGCAGTCAGACTGTTGGTATGCCACAGAGTTCAAGAAAAAGAGGGTTTGTGTTAAAATTTTCAATTTTATCTTTTGATTTAAAGTCATTAACCTTTCTTCTCTCAAAGACTTTTATGAAAAAAGATGGTTTTTATTAGAAAATAGACAATGTGTTTATGTGTATTTATTTTTAATAAATGCATATGATGATTTTTATGTGCATTAATTTGAATAAATTAAATTCTGGTAATCACTGGTAATCTTAGATTTTAATTACTCTTCTGTCTAAATTCAGGTATAAGTCGGCAGTCAGCCTGGGAATGGTGTCTGGAAAATGGCTTTGAACTGGTGGAACTAAATCCAGAAGTTGACAGTGAAGATGAAGACAGTGGTAAATAAAATATATTAAATGTCCAATCTGGTGAAATATACCTGCTACACCATTGTGCCATTTGCCTTTGCATGGTAGTACAGCACGTAATGGAACAATTACAATAAAAGTCCATTGACCTTATTCATTTGTTTGTCTTAAGCATGTTATGCTGAATCAATTTCAGATGGAAATATAATAGGCCTATTTTGTTAACAATTTGAAGGAAGTGAATTACTAAACTTAATTTCAGGTATTTATACAGGATCATAACCTCAGGGTTGCCGCGCAATCTCTGAAAGTCTTATATTGGTTTGTTAAAATTTAGGGCCTTAAAATGTCTTTTGAAAACAGGTTTTGTCAGTCAAGTTCTTAGAAAGGTCTTAATTATGTGGGCAGCCAACTTTCCTGTTGACATCTGTGTGGTTGTTAAAAGACTGACTCCAATGAGTATCTGCTAGTATTCCGGCAGATGAAGTATGCACGCTCTTATACATGCATACCACACAGGTCCCAGCTAACGCATGGCATTGACGGTATGACCCAGCACTGGTGGGTGGGGTGCCCAGCATCAGCGATTATGGCTCAACATTAAGACATTTTATTCGATTACATCGTATTGGAAACAAATTAGAATCCCCGAATAGGTCTTAAATTTATTAATTTATTGGTCTCAAAAAATCCCAAGGAGGTCTTAAATTTGCTTATCCAAAAGCTGCAGAAACCCTGAAGCTCTTCTTTCTACATTATATATACCAGCAGAAATGCATGGTACATGTATTATGCATTTCTAATCCCATCAATTTAGTGGATGGCTAAGCATCGGCTCAGTGCTGCCATAGTTTTCTTAATCTTGGTGCTGGACCAGCAATGGGTCAGTATTTAGCTGGATGCGTTGGTAGCCTGGTAAAGACATGTATCACCAATGTTGTGAGGAGGGGTTCTATGCGAATCCCTTGATAGTGATAGGTTAACCTGGGGCCAGATAGTCACTGCAGGTCAACCATATTGGTTGGCTTGCCCGCCAGGGACTGATCCAGGGGTGACGGTTGTTTAGGATTTCCAAATGTTTGGTCTCATGTTAAATACATGTGAGACATTTCGGCTTGTGAGGCTTGCGGTAGCAAAACAAAACTTCAAGTGGGTGAAAACTTAATCTCTGATCTTTACCTTGAAATGTAATAAACCGTTTTATTGCATTTAAGAGTGAATTATATAAACTCAGGGTTTCCCCCAGAAAAATGAGAAAGCATCATGGTACTTGGTGTTCGGCTTCAGCGCGGCGCACAATTTGCGTGCGGCACCCAATTTGCGCGGGGCGCCCAATTTGCGCACGGCGCACAATTTGCGCGCGGTGCACAATTTGCGGCGCGCACAGTCTAGGGGGTCTGGGGGGCATGCTCCCCCTTGAAATTTTAATCAGAAAACCTCTTTATATGCATTTTGGTGGCTTATAGCAGTAATTTGTATCCACTGTTTGTGCTGGTAAAAAATTAGACACTGATTCTGCATGTAGACTGATATAGGCCTATGGAAACTGAGTGCCAGTTTGACATTTAAAACCCTTGTGATATAGACCACCAATTTTCTCATATGTACAAAGCAAATTATATTTAAATAGGACTAGAGGCCTATGCCGTGACGAATGAAATATGTAGTGTCTAGGCCTATTTTGTCTAGTTATGTCCCTGTATCAAACTATGATAACAGAGAAATACCATGAGATGGGGGCCTGAGATGATTCTTGTCTGATTAAATCGCATTGTGAATAATTAAAAACAATAGACTAGCCTACATTTTTTATTCACAAAAATGAATTCGAAAAAATCTGGACCATTAGACACCAGGCATAACGTAATGATACAAAATTGGTCAATACAAGATCTGTTCATAGCATGCTGTATGTTTGTGGTTGATTGATAAATTAATTAGGCTTTAATAGATCAGTGCCACGCCGTTGGATTATCATCAGAACTTGCTAATACTAGAAAACAAGTTGGTTCAAATATAAGCATCTGGTGACATCGGCCCAGCCTTTAATGAACACAAACAAGGTCGGCATCACTTGTTTTGCTTTCTGAGAATATCATAAGTTACACCCCAACTGATCACAGCCAGCACGCTTCATTGCCTAAACAACGCTGTGTTGATGTTGGGTTCGTGCAGACACGGTAGAGAATTGTGACACACCAGGCGTATGCTCTGTTATCGCGGCAAACACGGCAGGTGGAACAACGCGCTTTAATGTTGAGCCAGCATTGTAGGCGATGGACCAACATTAAGTCAACATTACGTCAACGTACTACACATACTATTGTGTTTGCTGGGCGAATGCAGCCAGCTACACGCTGATAGACCCGCCAACAGTGCCTGACCACGTGACATCATATGACCACTGGGCATGCGCACAGACGATCCACACACTGCCATGCGGCAATACATCAGGCCAATGTAATGCTGTAAGATCTAATGTTGATATGTATCGCTGGACATCGCAACACGATGCCAATGTTTTACGGAATTTTCTGAAGCGTCACGGCACTTACTGAAGCGTCACGGCACTTACTGAACCGTCAGGGTAAAAAATTAAAGCGTCATGGTGCCGTGACGCTTGGACGCTTTGGGGGAAACCCTGAAACTATACTAATCATTGTCACTATTGTTTTATTACAATACTTATTTAATTTATTTAGCCTTCTGAGGTCGCTCTCTATGATGTTTTGTTGTTCGTTATAATTTAATTGTTGATACATTTTATATTGTCATTTGTATTGAAAAATAAATAAAGAGGATCAGTAAAGTGTCATTGTAGGCCAAACCCGTGTTAGTGTTGTGATCTGTGTAATTGCTTTGAAATGTTAGCTTTAAAGCAATAAAAAAGAAATACCAATTTAACACCTAATTTTTTTTTTTTTTTACTATCATATATACAACATTAATATACTTGCAGGAGAATTTGCGGAGACCACTGGGGTGAAAAGGATAAGACAGGCTTTAGAGGCACATACGTGGCCGAATCTCATGATGAAAGGTCTGGATCTCTTGTGGATAAACAAATGTGACACACAAAAAAAGTTGAATGGACACATGGTTTATTTCTGTTTTAGTTTAAAGGCCCATACCCAGGCTGAAATCATAAAAAAATGGATGATTTTATTTTGGCTTCTTAATATGACCATATGATGTAAACAAATTCACAAATCTTGCTGTCTAAAGACCCATTTCATTCCCAATATCTTCAAGTGACTGAAAATTTGTGTTATTTGTGAAATTAAGGTCCCAACATATATCAGTGTTTTAAAAAGCAAGGCATATTTTACTTTTAACAACTGGTTATACAGGTGTTTATAAAAACACAGAATGTCTGCTGTAGTCGACATCAGTGTTCTAAGGGTTAAACAGGTTTAGAACAACTATTGCTGTGCTTAGCGCTTCAGACATCCAGATTTTCAAATGTTTTGTCTCAAATTAAACAATTTTTTTTAATTTGATGCTATAAGGGTTTAAGTTGGGGAGATTTTATTTTACTCTTAATTTTATAAAGTATTTCTCATAATGCGAAGCTGGACAATTTTGTCAGCAATTCTAGCTTGAAATGAATGAAAACTACTATCTAGATGACAATTTATGAGGTCAAGGAGTAAAAGCTGTATCTACATGTATTACATATTCCTATTTATTATTCTACTTTTCAGACAATCCTTCTTTTCGCAGTCCATATATGCAGCAAATGATGAAAGAACAGGAAAACAAAGCGATTGCGAAAAAAGTCCCCACAATACATGACGGGGCTCAACTGCAAGCTGAATCTGCTGTAAATAATGCACAAAACGAATCTACAGAAACAATTACACCACAAACTGTCACAGAACCAGATTCCACGACGAGTGGAGATGAAAATAAAACAAACAGTGAATCTTCAATCAGCGTACAGACAGGTGGGGTTTCAATGAAAGCTTTAACCGCCAAATTATTCAATCTAAATTCTCACCCACTTGAAATTGTGTCTCGCTGACGCGATCCACAACTTCAAGTGAGTGAAAATTATTCAGATTTGACAAAATGGAGGTCTACTGTTTTCAAATATTGCTGATTGATGTCACATTTTATCTTACACATGTTTAAAATGTGGTACCTAATGTGCTAATAAAAAATGAAAACCCGAATATATGCGGCACCGGCGGTTAAAGGGTTAAAGAAAATTTGAGTGTTTTAGAAGATTATCATTTAATCATTTAATTCAATTTGAAATATTTTTCATTATTGGAAGTTTGCAAAACGAATGAAACATCCGAACTGGAAAGTAATAAACATGGTATATTATATATTCATCAATATAATTTAAACACTGATGTTATTTAACCCTTTAAATTTAATTTAATTGACACTGGATTGTCTATTGTCATAAAGCTAATGTATGTCCATCACCTAAGGACACTTGTAGGCAATTTGTCAATTTTGTGGGAAACGCCCCTACAACAACAAAAATGTACACAAATAATTTTGAGGGATTAAAATATAGTTCTCAAAATACAAATGAATACTGCAGCACATACATAGTTAAGCAAACTTGTTGCATTTATAATGAATCACATGGCAGTTGTTGAATTAAATTCATTCTAGATGAATTGGTATTTTTCAATACAAATAAAATGCCAGAGATTCCAGTTCAATAAACACTGGTTGAGAATCCTTTCTCTTCTCAATTTCTTTTCAATATGTGTTGACATATGTTTCCACAGATAACTTATTTCCAGAAGAGCTTAACCTGGTGAATTCCCTAATGACGGAAACAGATAATGATGAAGAACCCTCATTTGAAGAACTTTTTGGAAAATTACAATTGATGAAAGGTAGTATGTCATCATTTTATGCCGTATAAGTTGTTGATTGTTTCTACAGCTGATTTTAGTATTTAATTTTAATACATATTTATCACATGCACTGATTATCAATCTGATTTTTTTATCTGCAGAAACTGCCAGAAGTTTACCCGTGGAAGAGAGAAAAAAATATGCTGAACAGGTGCATAGCATTCCATTGTATAGTATATATTTATTCCTTTAGGAGCTAATTCTGACTTTGGCTGTTTTTATCCCCCACCCCGGATGAGCATCAGTCTGTCTTTCGGCATTTTTGTTTCCGGAGCAGATCTCGGAAACCTACAGGGGGATTTCTTTGATATTCCACACACAAATCCCGTATTGGGTGTAGATGTGCCTTATGGTACTTATAACTTTTGACCTCCTTTTTACCTACCATATTTTGGCCAAAATAACTTGATTTGTTTTAATATTGCTGATGTCTGGCAAACTGTGGCAGATAGCTATACCATCACATGTACCATGAAACAAAATGTGTGGTTTCTGGTAGGGATATGCTCTGAAAATATTTAACTCGATCAAATTTAAAATGGCAGACTATTGGCCATAATTAACTTTATTGTGTCTTTGGAGGTCAGTGTGTTGAATCGGGAATTCCGACCTAACAAACAGTATTACCATTATTAACCCTTGTGCTGGTAGAACCGTATATTGGGAATATTTTCCTATCCCAGATCTGTATTCCTATTGCAGTAGAGCATGTTATGAGCAGCCATTGGGACAAATCAAAAGTGGCCTTTCAAGACAGGTGATGAGGGGTCAATTTTTTTGTGTAGCGATTTACAACCAAGCTCCATAGCTAACCAATTTCAATTAGCAACTGGCCAAAATTGTGTAGCTTTACACTACACGATACTGAACAAATTAAACATACAAGGTTTATTTGTATATAAAATGTAATTTTGGGAGGCTGGCTGCCCATAAAAGTGGCTGCTCATGGCAGATTCCACTGTATTATCACAATCTAGCTTTAAAAACATTTGAGCTAGTAGGGCGTTAACCCTTCTCCTGCTGTGACTGTATGTATACACAGGTTGAAGCTATTTTCAAACCAAATGAAATGCCACTTAAATTGATAAAATTTATATAAATATCTGAATTTGGGAGATGTCTATTTTTTTTAAATATAATTATTTTTCGTCATTAGAAGCTGGAAATTGCGATATAAATTCCAGCTTTAAATGATAAAAGATAGAATTAAGCAATTCAGCAGCACAAGGGTTAATGTCCTTTTACGTCCTGCTGCTGACCATTGTTTGTGGATATGTCACAGTGGCCTATATATTGATAAAATACTATTTTACTTGCTACAGGTTGCTGTTCAGTTCTGGAAAGCTATAGGTGGTGATGAAGAGGAAATATTAGGACTGTCTGACTGTGAATCGGATTAATCATTCCATGAACTTTAATGAAAACTCTTAGTCAATTCCCGGATATAAATGACGAAAGGTTCCTTTATTGCTAGTCTTTATTATTAATCTTTGTCCTGCTGAAGTTCCTTTATTTTAACCTTTTTCATGCTAGGTCAATTTACAGATGTTTTCAAGCTAGTTTAAAACTAAATAAAATTGTACAGAAATTGATCAAATATTTTGTGTTAGATGTTCTGTTCATCAAATAGTTCAATTTGGAAGTTGAATTTTTTACATGAATGGAAACAGTTATCGTTAGTTGAAGCTTCTGGAAATTGTGTCAGCTTCAAATGACAAAAAAATAATAACCCTTTCAGTGTGGGGACCGAATCTTGAACTCCGAATCTGACCTCTATAGACTCTGATGTCTAAAGTTGACCACAGCACTTAAAGAACTAAATAGTTATAATGACAGTAGACCCATTACATAGGTACTCAAATGAAGCGGAAAGAGCAAAGACATTTATGGCATTTTCAACAAAAATATTTCGAGTGTGTTAAGGGTTAACTCATAACTCAGCAGGACAAGGGTTAATGTCTTTGTGTTATAGGTATAAATCATGATTCAGTTGTTCCTCAGTTGAAAACTCGGCAAGAGTAAAGAGGTAAACTATTTTAAAGATTTATCACAGCTTAAAAATTCAGTGGATGTTATTCTAGTGACATAGATCCCACTTTTAATTGTGAAAGCAATTCACCAGATTTGTAGCATCGTGATATTATGTGACATCGAAACATATTCATTCTTAACCCGTAAAATGATTAACCCTTTCAACCTGACTTTATCATTGTCATCTTCATCCACTACAAGCCGCGAATTGCTGTCACAATTTTGGACTTGTAGTGGATAAAGATGAAAAAATATATTGTTATTATTAAAACAGAGGGGGTTAACCCTTATAAAGTTAATTTATTTAAATTTTCAGCGGCTTGAAATTGTGTCTAGCTACCTCGACCAAAGGTTTATAATAAATGACTACATGTATAATTATGATGATGGTAATTACTTATCTGATAAGTGTAATTTAGTAGGTGAAATGAATGTAAAACTACCAGTCATTAGTAATTGTGCTGCTGGAACCAGAAAAGTTTCAAACAAAATAAAATTCCACTGAACTTAGTCAAATATTTTGTGGCAGATGAAAGGAGTCTATTTTTCATTAGATTTGGTAATTTTTCCCGTGTTTAAATTTTGTGAATTTCTGAATTTAGAATTCTTGAATTTTCATTTTTTTCAGCGCTTTATGTATTATACAATAATTTTTGCGAGATTCTTGAAAATTAGCACCTCGCAAATATTACCAGATCTACAGTAGTTAATGTAACTCTGAATCAATTTTTCCGAAAAGATTTATTCATAATATCATGATCTAATTAATTTGTTTAAGAATTATACACTTGTTAATTAGGATAAAAGGTCGAGCAGTTAATTGTAATTTTCTTATAAGTTAAAATTTATTTTGTTTCTTGATGCAACAAATATGGATCTCGATTATTTAATGTGTTTTCCTTTTCCACCATTGTAATGGCTTATTGTTGTGTATTGTACTATATTAGAAAATTACATCACTATGTGTACAACAATTGAATGAAATTCATCACCCCTGTACTGCTGAATTGTTTGTTAATATTTTTCATCCAGTTTAAACCACTAAATTAAATACTTTAAATTTTCATCCACTTGAAGTTGTGTCTCGCTACCGCGACCCACAACTTCAAGTGGGTGAAGGCCTATGCGTGTGCAAAATAGGATGTTTATCCATCAACGGCAAGGTGATCTGTATAACCAAGGCAGTCATACTCGGTTCTTCTGGTATAATGAATGATAAAAAAAACCCGATTAAATTTGTTGAATTAACCCTTTCAAGCCTGAAAATTAAGTCTGTTTTCAGGGATGTAAAATGATGCTTTAATGCATCTTGAGGGTTAGTATCAAGGCACTTTGAGCACATTGCAGGGCTCAAAGTGTTAATTGTGTAGCAAAAAAAGCTTCACAAGTAAATATTATCCCTTAAAGCGCTACATTATAAATGTTTTACCGTCTTGAAATTGTGTTTCGCTAACTCGACCCACAACCTCAAGTTGGTAAAAACGAGTTATATTTGTAAAATTTGAATTAAAATATGTCAATTTTCCTAATTTATTGCACATTGCTCTTACAAATTTACTTTTATTTGAAGGACGAGCAAAAAGACTAAAATCGGCTGTTGATGCAATTATCACCTTAACCCTTTAACCGCCAGTGCCGCATATATTCGGGTTTTTATTTTTCATTAGCACATTAAGTACATTTTAAATATGTTAAAGATAAAATGTGACATCAACCAGCAAGATTTGAAAAGAGTTGACCTCCTTTTGGCAAATCTGAATAATTTCACTCACTTGAAGTTGTGGATCGCATCAGCGAGACACAACTTCAAGTGAGTGAAAATTCAAATTGAATAATTTGGCGGTTGAAGAGTTAGGAAAATAATCCAAGAAGCAGTACCCAGAAAAACCTAGATGTGTTTGCCAAGTACCAGTGCAATGTGAATGTTAATTACTATGCACCAGTATAGATTGTGTCGTATGTGCCACTAGTCTAAAACTTCACCTTTATTATTTCTGGTGAAATGACCTGTGTTGTTTAGTGTACTTGTTATGTGATGTTTTGCATTATATTATATATACTGTACATATTAAATATTTATAGAAATGATGTATAATTATGTATACAATAAAGTCAAAACTGAAACTGTTGATTTATCTCTGTGTATTATATTTATAACCAATTTTTCAAATGCAGGTTTTAATGGACGTTAGATTTGGTTGCTTTTATGTAGAACAACATCAGACAATCCTTCAGCCTTTTGGCCGTCATGTCATTTTAGTTGAATAAATGCAAATTACAGTATTATTATTAATTAATTTTCTGTACTTAGAACTATATTGTCAATATATATAGGAAATATTCATTATTGCCAGAGTGTGGCAGATAGGACCATTATAGCTCTACGTATCATTCTCACTTTTAGCTCTGGATGATCTTTTTAGTAGTAGTAGTATTGGTAAATCATTGCTCACGTCACTTTTCGGCACAAATGGTCTCTCCGCTATCCTCAGGTCGGATAGTCCCCAGAGTAACAATAGGAAGGGTAACTCCATTCATTCCCCATGAAAGACCTAATGCCAACACACGCTTTTAAGTGACATTGTAAATACGTGGTAGACAATTGATGAGATGAATGATGTACAGATGATGATGTGAGGGTGGGGGTGAAAGGGCATGGTGGGTTATTGAGAGCGTTTTCCTTCGCTCGCCCGATAAGGGGTTCTGGGAATGTCTAGGGGATCTACCCCCAGACGGCCGGCCGGAGACTTGGGTTTTTCTGTTTAATTTAATGCTGAACTTGATGGCATTTCGCGCAGCTCCGCTATCCTCTGGTCGGATAGTCCCCAGAGTAACAATAGGAAGGGTAACTCCATTCATTCCCCGTGAGAGACCTAACGCCAACACAGGCTATTGTCGGTTATTTAAGGCTACCACGGCCTACACCAGCGCATGCAGCTGCCCTTGGATGATTGCTGTAGACTAGTGCTTCTGTACAATGCCGTACCCAGCATTTAACAGACGGAACTGATCCCTAATGACCCTCCCCGGATGGGGGCGAAAAGTACTACTACTAGCAATCATCCCAGTACCTTCAGTAGTTCGGTTTAGATTTAGACAATTATGCCTAGGGTTTCATCTAGCCGTTTGGCCACGTCTAAAGAGTCAAGAGAAAACAACCACCATAGTCAGCCAATGCTAACCTCCATCGAAATTAAGGATTGTAATCTGCATCATCACCACAATCTGATGGATTGGTCCTTAGTTAGAGACACACCTCCGGTAACAGTTTCATGCAAATCTGCGCGATCCTCCTGATCTTCCCTCAAAATCCAACCGATTTTTTCTTGGCGACAGCCACCAAACCAACACGACCAAAAACATAACCATCCAGGGGGAAGCGATAAGTCAGTCTAGCTAACTACCACGGTTTGCTAGATATTATGCATATTAGTATTAATAAAGGCCGAAAGTCGGCAATTTTGAATTTGACCAAGTTTAATTTTTTTAGGGAATATCCCTCCCTGAAACCTTATATTTTATTTCATAGTAATGGTCATGTTGAAATTGATCAAATTGAAATGGTCTAGCTATCTCGAACGGTTCACCAGATAGCAGGCACATTCAGTTAAGTAACCGCTGATAGTCAGCCATTTTGAATTCGATCAAGTTTAATTTTTTCATGATGCATCCTCCACTGAAACCTCCCATCGTTTTGTTTTATAGTAGTGGTTTACTAGCCATGTAGTAGGGTTTACCAAATACCGGGCAATGACAGTAAATAAGGGCCGAATGGTAGACATTTTGAATTTGATTAAGTTGAAATTTTTCAGGGTGCATGCTCCCCTGGAAGCTTAATTTTTTTTACAGTAATAGTCTAGGCAACTGGCACAGCTTACCAAATATCTGGCATATGAAAGTAAATAATAGCTGATGGACGGCCATTTTTTAATTGGTCAAGTAAAATCCTCCCTTTTATCCACACATGTTGTTTTATAGTGATGATCTTGCTATCTAACATCTATCTATCTCTTGCGTTTTAACCAATATTAGGCATATATTGCAACCCTCAGATTTTGTTTTATTATATAGTATGTTAAAGTAGATAACTGCCGATAGGCTGCCATTTTAAATTTGGTTAAGTCTCAAGTTTTTCAGGGTGCACCACCCCCCGCCCTCTCCCATATTTTGTTTTCAGTACAAAAACCTGAAAAAGCACAACTAGGACCCTTAAGATATAATGCATTTGCAATATGACTGATCCACCCAGTAGTTTTCGAGATCTCCTGAAACGAAGTATGTCAAAACATCTAAATAGGTCATAGTACTGAACCAAAAAGTAGGTCATGGTTCAGATACCCCAAAAGGCACAACTAGACCCCCAGGTGATGTGTGTAAAATTTGAAGACAATCACACAAGTAGATCCTGAGATATGCTTTGGAACGAAAAGTAGACGAACAGCCCAACGCCTTAACCTCATTCAATCTCTCCTCTGTGACTTTGCAAATTGAATACAGAGAAAACAAAATTACCTGTCCATTATCCACCTACAGTGACCCATATACCAAACATTGTCATCGTATGTTATTTCCTTCAAAAGTTATAGGCGAAATAAGATGTCCGGAAGAACATATATCCGGTGACAGAAAGAGCTGAAAAATGGGGACCAGTCCAACAGCCTTAACTTTCTATTTCGAAACATTTATTTTTCGAATATAAATAGATATTTTTTAACATTCCTAATTGAGAATTGAGAAACCATTTTCCATCAAGTGATAAAAGAACTCAACAAGTAGCTGGTATTAACTTTGTTACTAATTGTAAAAACGTACATGCACGGCAATTCGTTTGAATGCAACATGTAATTCACACGTCCATAGACTTCCCACGCAACACAATTTACATATGCTGAAACAACTGGTACAAGACAGTGTTGATTCAAACTGTTATATTTTTTGACTTTTTCTACAGACTGAACTTGTTTGAAGAAAAGAAACTTCACCAAATGTTCCAAAATTTGTATTCGAGGAACATTTCCTGCAACAAAGTATTTTCAAGGTTTTGAAACAGTATTTACAGAACTGTGTAAATATAAATAATAGTTCATGACATAACCACAACAATATTTACTAGAACTGTGTAAATATAAATTAGAGTTCATGATATAACCACAACAGTATTAACCAGAACTGTGTAAATATAAATAATAGTTCACGACATAACCACAAAATGTAAATTTAAGATTGCCATGATGATTTAAATACCACAAAAGCACTAAAAGTAAGGGCTGTGTTTTATACCATGTTATTATTTATAAATCTAGCAACAGGTACAAAGGACAAATAAACTCATAAAAAACTTTGGAAAATTGATAAATGATAATATAGGTGAATAATAATGTAGCTAAAGGTAATGAACTAAAAGTGTCCTTAATAATCCCATTAACATAAAGCATGGACACAGAAGATTACATGTATGGGTCTATGTGTGAAGATAATAGTTGGTCGAGGCAAACATGGCTGTAGTTTGTTTCATAGGAGGGCTACTGATTCACTATCTAAGTCCATTTGTAATTCTCCCATTAAATCTTCTTCTTCGCTGGCATTGTGATTTAATTTGTCCATGTTCAAACAATTTTCTTTGCCTTTAGCAGGACTTTGCATTTCAATAGACATATCGAGACTGTCTGTTGCTTTACGACAGTGCAGCCTGTTTAACAGTGTAGGTCCCTCTTGGTCAGTCATCGGCGACAGACTCGATAGCGATGTTCTTCCGTTCATTTTATCACTTCCAACACTGCTTAAAGAATCAATTCTACTGTGATCAGGGTTGACTGTCACTGGTGACATAGCTGTCCTCTTATTAACATCATTTGTGACGGTACCAGTTAAACCAGTTTCTACATCTATGGCACAATTGCTATTCTCGGCATCTCCTGTTGTTTTATCATCAGAAGGTGCACTGACCCGTTCATTGTCATTAACTTTGGTCATATCTGAATTGACTGAATCTGCAATAGCTGTGTCGTCAGTCTCCATTGTGCAGTCAGGAGAATCATCTTTGTCTCCAGTCCCTGGTGAGTCATTACCAACATCACAAATAACATTTTTCACACCTCTTTCAGAAATAGATTCACAGTCATCTTTGTCACTCCTCTTTTTGGAATCTGTGTCAATAATACCACTGCTGCCGGTTGATTGTATGTTGTTTTCACCTTGTTTTCTCGGAGTAACTGCAAACAGAAAACCAGTTATAATATAATCATGAGTCAGTTACGTTGCTAAGCTAAGGACCCAATAAAAATCTTAACATTGATCATATTTTAACTTTCACTAATATCCATTCCAAAAGTTAAGATAAATCTTAACTTTTCTAATGGAAATAAGGGACAATAGATCTAAGAGTAACTATAGTTGCGTATTTCAATAAAATATTGATCAAATCCTACATGGAAAAAACAATTATTTCACTTTGTAGCACTTCTTACAGAAATGCAATTCTAAGTCCCGCTTTGTAACCACAAACTCCCTTTTATAGAATAAGTTTAAATAAGAGAGAAAACAGCCCAACCTTTTTGAAAGTATAATATAATTAGTCATTACGATTAATTGTCATGAAATGCAAATAAGATAACAACACATCATAAACATGACTGTATGACAACACTGATGTGCAAAGCCAAAATGCAGTATCTACTTGCTTTACAAGTGAGCAGATACTGCCTTTTGGCTTTGCAGAGCAGAAAAAATTGATGGTTTACATCAGATACAGATGTATCTGGTCAATGTGATATTTTTCAAATGTTGGACGGGTAAAAAAGTAGATATAGATATTGGCAGGCACGATTTACCCCTTTACTTACCCATACAGTACTTGTGTTTACTTGTACTTGTGTTAACCTTCAAGCGCTGAATAGATGTTTTTAATCTGTTTTATGAGCAGGTTTAATAATAACTGCTATCGAGTATGAAATCTGTGTTTAAACATCAATATTTGCAAATGTATGGTCTCAAATTAAACAAATAGGGGTAATTTTCACTAGCTTGAAGTTGTGGGTCGCGGTAGCGAGACACAACTTCCAGTGAGTAAAAACCTAAATTATTTAATTTAGCGCTTTAATGGTTAATATTGCACAGAAGTTACTTTGATGTCAGATAATCATTATCCCACTAAGGTTTTTTTTTTACTTAATTTTTTACCCACTTGAAGTTGTGTCTTGTTACTGCGACACACAAGTTCAAGTGGGTGAAAATTACTCATATTTGTTTAATTTGAGACCAAACCTTTGCGAATCTTGATGTTTAAATAGACATTTCCAGCTAAGCTGAACAGGTGTTAAATGTTCATTTGATGCATTCGTCATTTTCAGGGAAATTTGTATCTTCTAGTCAATAAAAATATAACTATTTTTCAATGAGAAATACTTTTGTGCACATGCGTCCCAAGAAGATAAATATTGAATAATGTACTAACTAAGGGCAGACACTGGCACACCAAGACGTGCAGCACGTTTTTCCAGAGCAAGCTGTTTTCTTTTCTCAATCTGAGCTTTCTGTTCTTCTGTTAATGTCTGTGGTAAACACAAAGTCAATTACCAAAAATATAATTCAAGGATATATCTACAATGCACAGAAAATTCTAAACCATTTTGAATGCCTGCACTAACTCATCCACATTTACTATGTTTGCAATGTTTACTGGAAATTATGTCAAAGATTATGTTAAATTATGTCAAAAATTCAAGTTTACCCCTGGTCTGTTAATTAATCGTCACTATTTTCACAAAATGCATGGGTTGAAACAATGCATGTTTGATGTTGGGCCACAGTTTATGATGCTTCCCCAACAATAACCCAACAGTGGGATTAAATGTCTTGGGCTTTCTTGGCTGCCCACAGAAATCCAGACATTGAACCAATATTGTAATGCTTGCTCATCGACTTCGAAGCTGGAAACAGCGATTTGCTCACGGTGAGTGAAAACGAAGGATGAACCCTAACAACTCTTATTGTATTATATTACCTGTATATATATATGTATAATATATATATTATATATACAAATAATATTCAAGGCCTTAAGAGTGGCACTATGCATGAAAATTGTGACATTCAGCAACAAGTAGTAGAACATGCTTGAGTTTTGAAAGATGTGAAATACATGGGATATACAGCAGTGATACTTTTGTTTTTGTACATTACAACTGATCTCACCCAGCAGGCGCAGAACGGAATTTCCACGTTGAATCTACGTCAGTGACGTGGATTCTACATGGAAATTCAATTCTGTGCCTGCTGTGCATGTATCTATGTGCATGATGTATTTTTATCTGGGTATTATTTATATAGTATCACATTCAGGACTCTGAAATAGTTCCTAAAAAAAATGTTTTGGTGGTTCTTGGAAGTCCTTGAAAATTCCTTGAATTTTGTAATTGGCAAGATGCACAAAACCTTGTCCTCATACACCCATTTATATTTAAACAAAATAATGGCACTGAATTGGATAATATAGTTTGTGGTATAGATGCTCAGTTAGTCAAATAATTCAATTTAAAACATGTAATAAAAATATCTCTTTTGACATTTGAAGCTGGAAATCTCGTTAGCAATTCCAGCTTCAAATGAATAAAAAATACACTAGAAACAATTCAGCCTGTTAACCCTTACAACGCTGAATTATTTTTTTTAAACTGTAGATGATAAAGGGTTTTTTCAATTTGAAATCATCCTAAATGTCTTAGTTAGTTCTTCCTGCTTCATTTGAATATCTATGTATGACCATTATATTTTTTTTAATTCCCTTAGTGCAGGGATGGTCTTTAGACATATGAATCTGTGCGAGTACAGTAGAGGCAAAACAAATAGATCTTACTGAGGAAGGTGTGGATGGTTTTGTTTGTGCGGCTGGTGTAGAATGGGTCCCTGTGGATTCACTTCGACTCTCGTTGGCCTTTTGTGAAGACTGTGAGAAAGACTGTTGTGAAAAAAACATTGTAGACGAAAGGTTAGGTCGAGATGGCCCGTCCAAAAACTCTGCGTCTTCATCTTCTCCTCTCTTTTGTTTTTGTAACTCCCTTTCTTGTTGAATCATTTGTTCAAAGGCTTCTTCAGCATCCATTTCCTTTTCCTAGGACATATAAATACAGTTAGAATAAATCGACATGATAATAAATATTTTAAGTAATATGTCACTAACAAAGGTGAAATTGCTAAACATGATCTAGCATTCAAAAGTAAAGATGCTATCAAGTGGTTGTTGCAAATCAATTAGGAGTTGAAAAATATGAAAAAAGCTTTTTATTATAGTGAGGAATTTAATATGACAGTGAGGAATATTTGTGCATACTTTAAACACAATTGCCTGAAGATATATACTTTAATACCGTAAAATTTCTAATTGTAGCCGCATCTCCAGTAGAAGCCGCACCAAAACTTTAAAAAAAAAATCAATTTTCTTGACAAAAGTTTCCAAATTGGAAAACCTCCAATTGAAGCCGCAGGGCGACTTTCGACCTATTTAACATTACCGGTATCTTGAAAGAACAACGACCAGGTGTTGACCAAAACGTGCCGCTTGCTTCGCTACCCGCGCCAACAAAGCACACGCTATATAAGCACTGATAGCTTCTAACCCTTCACAATAAACTTTCTGGACTAATGTGTCAACATTAAATTGATTCATAGGGCATATCTTTATTTGACCATTGGACATGAAGGGTTGGGTTCTACCGGCAGCTCACCTCAGAGTGATAGACGTGCGGTGATTTAATTTTTCACACAAAACCTCCAATAGAAGCCGCAAGTGGACTTTTGGCATTGGGCACTAGAGAATGATAATTTACATTCTAATTAAAGCCGTGGCTACAATTAGAAATTTTACGGTACATGATAAATTAAAATATAGGAATTTGATACATAATAATAATAACACCTCTTCCACTGGTTTATTTGCAGCCTGATCTGTATCATCATCTTCGCGTTCATCAAACTGTGTGATATAGTCACTGTCCAGTATCGGCATGTCAAGCCTTATTCTCTTGACACAGTTCTAAAAAACATCATAATTAAAACATACTTTTTTCATGTTTAGTTACAAGAAGACAAATTATTACAGTATGACTACTAAGATCAAACCTGTGATAAATGTATGATAATGTCAAACGTAACTTGATATGTTATTACATGTGTAAAATTACCTCACAGGGTTTCCCCCATAAAAAATTAAAGCATCACCATGATCATTGTAAAATGAAAAATACACTCGTGACAGGAACATCCCACTGGAATAGGATAAACTAATGATGATTCATAGAAAAGTAAGTAACCTGGTTTAATGTTGCGCAACCATCTTCAACATCAGCCCAACAATAAACCAGCTTAGGTACAGTGGTAATGTACTCAAACCAATTGAGAGATCAAATGGCTGAAGGTTTTAATAATTTGGCAGTTAAAGCAATAAATTTGACTTTCTAGCCACTTGATGCTGTGTCTCGCAGCTTCAGTGACTTACATTATCACAGATTACTTACATATGTACAACTTGAATCAAAGCATATGACAGAATAAACTGAAAAAGGCCTCTGACTTGATTAGCACTTTAGCCCTTTAACCCCCGGTGTCGCATATATTCAGGTTTTCATTTTTTATTAGCACATTAAGTACCACATTTTGTATATGTTAAAGATAAAATGTGAAATCAACCAGCAAGATTTGAAAAGAGTTGACATCCATTTTGCCAAATTTGAATAATTTTCTCTCACTTGAAGTTGTGGATCACGTCAGCGAGACACAACTTCAAGTGAGTGAAAATAAAAATGAATAATTTAGCGGTTAAAGGTTACAATTTAAAATGACTGTGACACAATAAAAAAAATTGTATCATTTAAAATTTTTATCATTATTTCGGAAGTTTGCTGCATGAATAAAACAAAAAACATACTTGAACAGGTTTTTTTGAGCCCAGTTTTTCAAGTCGTTCAATGAAGTTATCGAATGGCAGCTTTGGAAATAATCTGTGGGCCCAATGTTCAAGTTTACCCATCATCAATTGTAAATCCGCACCCTAAAAAAAAACACAATATGTAATTACATTGTATGTATACATGTCTCATGGCGGTTGGTTATTTGGGGACAGAAGTGAGTGTTTCAATTTTAAAAAGCATTAATCACAAGTGTTAAAAAAAATATAATACATATTAAATTTTTACCCATTTGAAGTTGAGTCTCAGAACCACGACCCACAACTTAAAAAACTTGCTCCATTAACCCTTTACACCCTCACTATGCATCCAAGCATCATTTTGCATCTATGAAGTATGACTTAATTTCTTAGAACGAAAATTTTAATGGAACTGTTTTAATAACAACGATTTGTCACCCAATTCACATCATCCCTATCTACTACAAATCAAGAATTGCAAAAAAAAAACAATTTGTAGCCTGTAGTGGATGAAGGTTAAAATAGTAAATTCAGGCTTCAAGGGGTAATTTGAGAGAAAACTTTTGTAAATTTTCATATTTAAATGCTCATTTCATTCACAATACACCGAAGTGACTCAACCTCCTAATAAAACAGATTTAAAAAGGATTAATGTATCTTTACTATTTGTTAATTACAAGTAATTTATTATCTGATATCCAGGGTTCGAAATTAGTGGTGGTCCGGTGGCCAGAGGCCACCAAATTTTCCGCAGGACCACCAGAACACTGGGTAGTAGTGGTCCGACAAGCCACTGGAATTTTCCAGACCAAAATTGTTTAAAAGATCTTAAATAAATTATCTCTTTGTTCAGAATAGTGGGTAGCAGTGGAGTGGCAGGCCACTAATATTTCCCGACCAAAAATTGTGTAAAAGTGTTGTGTATTTAGGTACAATTTTTTAAAATCTGACAGGACCACCAGAAATGGAAGAGGGCCACCAGATTTTGGGAGCTGGTGGTCTGCTTGCCAGTGCTCCAGAAACTTAATTTCTAACCCTGATATCAACATTCATATAGGATACTAAAGGGTATTGTTGCCAATTCACACAAGATTAAGGCATAAATGGTCAACAGCAGGCAGTAAGGCAAGTGTTTTTATCTTTAGATTTGCGGATCCTCCGACCATAAAATCCGAAACAAAATGAAAAAAAAAAGATTTCTGCCTGTATATATACACGGTTTCAAGCAAGCTTCAGACAAAACAAAATTACACTGAAATCCACAAATTAGTTTGTAATAGATGTGGAGATTATCAAATGATAACATTTTGCAGATGAGCATTTTTCATAAAGAGACATTTTTTACTTCAGTTGTATTAGGAATTCCAACTTTAGATGAATGAAAAATAGAAACAAAAAATTCAGCAGCATAAAGGTTAAAAGATTTTTTTTTAACATGATACATAATCACCTCATGCCCTTTCCCCTTGAACTTCACGTCTTCAAAGATCTTAGGGAGAATAGGCAAGCCTCTGTTACTTTGCAACCTTAAAACACAAAAATATTTTTAGTACAGATCCGATACATTGCATTATTTCTACTTTATTGGACATTTAATATACCAGTGTCTAATTTGATCATTTAACTCTTACAGCGCGGGGAACAACTTTATATGACGCCGGATTCTGATATCTAAAGTGGATGAAAATTTTTCAGTGATTCAAGGGCTAAATGGCAATACATACAAGATTACTGCAACTTACATCTTTATTTTTGTGTCACAATCGACTATGTGTTTTGGGTTAGCAGAATGTTAAAGTGAGGCTTTTAAGGTTTTGAAAAAGAAATATTTCAGTTTATTTTGATAGATTAGTATATTTTAAAAGCATTCCCAACGCAATGATTGTCAATATGTCATTTGTCAACGTTTAATACGAGGTTTAAAATGCAAAGGTGCTGACAGATTTGAGAACGCCGTGGTTGACATCTGGTGGCCGTTTTAGTACCTATACGGTGGGTGTGACGTCACTCGTTGAACTCATCTGGCAGTGGACATACAGGACATACAGGCTTTCTGTCTGTTGTCATGGTTGTAGGCTTGGCTACTTGTCAGATGCATCTCAGGCCGGCTGTTCAACGAGTGACGTCACACAAAAAAAAGACTATTGACAAACGGTGCTCGGCAGTTTCCGGTGCATTTGGCTGGGCTTTTCAGCTGGCCTAATTTGAATGCTAATTTCACCCAATAAAACTAAAAATTAACATTCCCATGCAACACAAACAAAAACAACATTGATTTATTATAAATAATAGTGAAATAAAAAAAAATAGGTTGAGGATCTGATAGCCCCACTTTAAGATGGTCACCTTAGAGCCAAGTTAAAGTGGCAGATAAGATACATTAGTTCTCAGGTACCGAGATGAACACACCATCATAACTGATTGAAATGGTGGAAATAGTTTATAAGAAGTGCAATAAATGTGCTTTCATACTCGTACTTGATGGGGTGTACTCATAAATTGTTAGCAAGGTACCAGTAGATGGGCTAGACGATTCCTGTTACTTGATCATACTATCAGTTAATCACCACCCCTTATTCTATTATTATACAAAGAAGTAGAATACTTGGACCCAATCATTTTCTGTATAAAAATCATTGTAAACAGGATAGATCTATTTGATACTCAATTACATGTATATATAGGTTACAATTAAATTCTGCAAATCAGAGTTGATATCTAATTACTTATGGGCAACATTTCTAACCCTTAAAGCTTAACATACTTAGTAAAAAAAATTGAAATTTAAACCCACTTGAAATTGTGTCACGCTAAAGCGGCCCACAATTTCAAGCGAGTAATAATTACTTAAATAGCCTACATATGCCAATGCAAAAAAATTTAATGATCTTTCTTATCAGAATTTTCCGGATTAAAGTGAAAACAAAAAGGATAAAAACTGCTTTAAATGTCATTAGCTTGTTGTTAGTATTAATTAAATCACAAAGATAGAAAGTGAATAGGTAAACCTCTCAGAGTCTAATTTTGGTTGTGGTCGCTGTACACGCTTCTTTGCAGCTCCTTTTGACAAATCTCTCAGTCTATTAAGTTGAGCCTCCCCTCCTTCAGTTTCTGCAATGAGTCATTGTATGTCATTGTCTTAAAGTGTCACTGACACCATAACATCTGGCTCTCATTAAATTCTTCTCCTGCTAGGCCTATATACATATGGACATATGGACCAGCATTGCTTGGAATGCTCTATCTATATAAAGAACATTTTAAGCAAGTTTTAAACAGAATAAAATTCAGTCTACAATTTATGAAACAGTTCTTGGTAGAGGCTCAGTCAAAAAGTATTTCAATTTTGTTACCTTTAGAATAATTGTTCATCATTCGAAGCAGGAAATAATTTTCTGCTTTAAATGATGAAAAATATCTCTATTTAAAGAATCAACACTCATATTATTACCTTAAAGACAAGGTATATATATATATATATATATATATATATATATATATCACTAAAATCATTGTTAGATTTATCCCTGGTATTTATGCACCATTAAAAGAATACAGGGGTAATATGTGTAAATAAACATATAAGCAAATAGATATGGCTTCTATGTGCAAAGGAACATTCTCAAGATGCTTGGCACTAAACCACATTCACATGTTCTGCGGATGGGAACAATATCAACAATTAATAGACAGCACTAATCAGTTTCACTCCTAGTGCAGTGCCTCTCGATGCCTCACAGGCACTGCCCAGATTGTTAGCTTCTCGCCAATAATCGCCGCTTTCCGCACTTTAGCATGTCGAGTATAGACGTCAGTCAACTCTCACAGCATCTGAAATTTTAACCATTTTCTGGGCTGTGGTTGGCCAATTCTCAATATCTCCACCTGGTGACTATTACTTGCAAACCCAAGCAAAAATATCAGTGCCTAAGACTGGTGAAAATAGTGTTCCTCATTGGGTGGGTGTCAAGAAATGCCTCAGGCTATTGATATGTAGTTCCAGGGTGGAAAAAAAGGAATATAACATTATGGCTTGCAAAAAAATATGATTTGTTGCTATACAGAATTCCGACATGTTCACAATCCAGAATTAAACTTCGTGAATATGGACCGAGTCAAGGACTACATGATAATGATGTTGGACAATCATATTTCAAAAGTGACCTGCAATTATTTTGAGATTTTAGCAGCGGACCTGCATTTTGGAAATAGCCTGTGGATAAAATGGCATTATCAGAATATAACCCTTACACCGATAAGCATGACAAAAGTCATTTTTAATCAATTTATAAGCAGATAAATCAGATATTAGGAATTAAATAAGCATTTAGACACACCAAAATTTGCAAACGTTTGGCATCAAATTAAACAAAAATATTAGTACAGAGACACAACTTCAAGTGGGTAAAAATTTCAATTACTTATTGTAGCGCTTTAATAAAGGTTTTAATGTAACTTGAATAGAATGAAAATTACAAAAAAAAGGTTTCTGACAATAACCTTCTTGCGCCTGGTCATCCCCATCACCCTCTGGTTGAATTGGAGCCGCTATATCTTCAGCCAGCTCACCATCATCTCGTTGGTCAAAAATTTCATCCAAGTCAAGATCGATAGTCTCCATTGTAGCTGAAAAAGTGATCATTTTGCTCTTAATGGCATGCTTCTCGTTGTGGTGAATTGTTTATTTAATTGTTTCTATTTTTCATTCATTCATTTTTCATTCTATTTTTATTATTATAGATCTCCAGCTTTGTTGTCTGCCCTAAATCATCATTATGTAGCTAAATTAAATTGGAACTGTCGCTCAGATTACTAGTACATGCATGCATAGAAACTACTAGATTATGGCTGATCCAATATAAACAAATTCAATAGGCCTAAATAATATAGGAATATTAATGAGAAGTTGTCGCTGAGTCGCTTTTATTATATATTATATAATTATATACTTCTGGATTATGCCCACCTTAAATTAGTATTATGTAGCAAAATTATGCAGTATGGTTGGTGCTATATATATAAGATGCTATATCACTACAGGGCTGGAAATTAGCACTGGCCGGCGATAGCATGTCAATATGGCTGGTACCAGGTAGTAATTTTACAGATCTAATATGGTAATTTCCAGCATATTGTATCACAGAATCTAATAAAGATGTACGACAACTTTAGATAAAGATCAAATTTGTACAAACATTGTTAAATTTAGGTGATAGTGATTACTGTAACCCTTACAATGCTATGTTCTGGGTCTACGGCCACTATAGATAATTTAATTCTGTCAGCAGAGGGACCGTGTAAAGATGAACCCCACACTAGTGGGGTTACCCTTGTCCTGCTAGCCCGTATATATACGGTTTTCATAGATAGTTTGATGATCATGTATTGAATACGCCACAATAAAAAACATTGATACATCGCATTTGCAATGTCAATGTATAGCGCTCATTCACGGACCCTAATGCCGAGTTCGGCTACTTATCTTTAACATTTTCAGGAAATATTTTGTTCAGTATCGCATAGCGAAAAGCTATGCAATTTTGGCCATTTGCTAATCAAATTTTAAATTAATTAGCGAAATATTTATACAATAATGATGAGGATAAAGTGGGAGTTAGAAGTTGAAGAAGAAAATCGCTAATCAATCATTTTCAAACAAAATTCTCCTCGATTTAAATTTTATATTTTGTAATAGTCTGATCATCATGTATTGAATACCCCACAATAAGAAATAATGCGATTCCACATAATCCTGCCGCCTGTCTTTTCGGTGAGGCTGAACTTGTATTGATAATACATGGCAATGTATAACGCTCATTGACAGACTTTATTATAAAATGCAGAAGATCTAATGAATATTTGATTGGTATATATACACTGTGTGGGCCGTACTAAACACGATACAATATGAAATATTCAGTACCTATATCGTCCACCCCATCTTTTCGGTATAATGTGTGACCGCCTCATTCCTTGCATATAGACTAATCCAGGCCAAGGGCCTACAGTCTGTTTCACCGGCTCCTGGGAGTAGCCTTTTTCCAATTTGCTCGGTCACTGTTTAAAAATTTTCTCAGATCATTTTTTCATTTTCCCCTGACATCCCTGACAATTTGGTGGATTTTTTTGTGTATTAGCGAAGTTTGACCATTTGGCATGTAATGAATTTTCAAAATTACAGCTCTCTTTAACACCATCAGACTAACGTGAAATAAGAATTCTATTAGACTACATGCCAAATGGTCTAACTTACAAAATACATAACAAAATTTACCAAATTATCAGCGATGACGATGTTAGGCCCAGGCCAGGGGAAGATAAAAAATTGATCTGAGAATTTTTTTTTTAAAAAGATTTAAACAGGGATCGAGCAAATTAAAAAAGGCTACTCCCAGGATCTGGGGAAACAGACTGTAGGCATGCTAGACTCAAAGGTTACAGGAAGCAATCCCGCTCCCAGGAGTCGGGATCGCTTGACGACGTGCTGCAAAGTTGAGCGATAATATAAGAATAATCTAATTTTAGATTTGTATCCAATTAACAACCACATTTATCCATTTAAAATGTAACTCGTTTTCTTTTAAAGTTATAAATATTCCCATTAACTAAACAAAAAATACATAACATTGACAATGTAAAGTAAAATGTAATATTTATATAATCCACCTTCTCCGCTTTTGCAAAAATGGCGCGCTGAGCGATCGAAATGACGAATATCAGCGGTACGCTACGCATTCTTTTATTTGTTCTTGTGCAGAGGAAGGCGGGGGGTGGAGGAGAACTGGGACAAGAAGAACAAGAAGAAGAAAAAAAGACTTGGCAAAGTGAATGTTTCACCACAGCAGAGCTTAAGAAGGTTCACCACAACTTAAATTACATGTTGTCTCCCTTGTTACGTAGGTGAGAGTGAGGTAAGTTGGGCCACTTTTTTTCAATTGTTTATTGTGCTCATACAATTCATAACAGTTATAGGCAAAATGAATGACTGTATTTATAAAAGTTTCTGTTGTTTGTTTTTGTTACGTATCATACACAAGTGGTAATCTACATTGATTTTGACTTAAATGCAAATAAACTAAATAAACTGGCACGGCACATATCTTGCCCCATCTCCGGGGCAAGAAGGGCCATGGCTGGGGCAAGTTGGACATAGACTAATGGTAAAATTTGGATGATTAATATAATATTTTTTTTATTTCCAATCACTAAATAAACCAAACTAAATGGGTTTAAATCACCCTCTCAACTCTACTTAACTGCTTGACTGCAAAATAATCGGATTTTCATTGCGTTCCCCTGGTTTCACAAAAATGGTGGCCGTTTTGAATTTTTGGAGTCCTGGTGAACTTGTTATCTTAAGGAACGCTAGTCCAAATTGCTTGTGATTTTGTATGTACACACTCACTTTCCAGGTCACAAAATTAGAATGTTTTGGTTGCAGTTTACTTTAAAAGAAAAAAATGGCTTGCCACAAAAGCAAAATGTTTTGGTCGCCTGTCAATAATTTGGTAAGAAAATGGCAGCTATTTAAAAAAAGTGCTTTTTTACTTTGTATTTGTATTTTTTTACTTGGGGCAAGTTGTACCATGACAATTCTAAGCCATGTTCAACTTGCCCCATAAAAGTGGCCCAACTTGCCTCATCCGGCGCCATTTGCAAAAAATATTTTATCCTGTATTTTAAAATTATGGCCTCATTATAGCCTATTAGTCAAAACATAAACTACCATTATATGTATAAAAATTGGTCACAATATAAATTATATCTTGAAGCATTGATAAATGATCAGCATGAAATGCACATCAAATAATATTTTCAAAACTACATTAAAAAAATATTTTATCCATAATTTTTTTGTATTTTTGCAAAAGTTTATTACCGAATATGGTAAGTATATAATGTAATTTATATTCACTAGATGGCACTAAACATGCCGCTGGAAAATCAGATTTGGCTATACAAGGGGTGGCACAACATGCCTCGCGGCACAACTTAGGCCTACCTCACTCTCCCCTATCAGTTTTGACATTTACAGAAGATACAGTCAAAACTGATACGTAACAAGGGAGAAAACATGTATTTTTAATAAAAATGGGTGGCTCGAGTCGCAGTAGGGATATATAAACAGCATGCCATGCTCAGTGATGCTTGGCATGCCATGATCAATGTATTTATAATGTAGGCCTAATAATTTGAAGCGACCCAATCAGGCTAAAATCATTTAAAAATCGGTAATTTTATTTTGGCTTTTTATTATAACCAATATTATGATGTTAACATGTCGATAGACCAGAACAGCAAAAGTTTTTAAATTTTCGTTCTGCACATTGACCAGTTAAGCGAGATATAGAGACGAAATCGGGAATTTCGTCTCTATAGCTATTTCGCTTAACTGGTGAATGCGCAACACAAAAATTAAAAAAAAATTGCAATTCTAGTCTATCGAAATGTTATTATCATATAGGGTCTAGAGTCATATTAAGAAGCTAAAATAAAATTACCTATTTTTTTATGATATTAGCCTAATTGTGTCGCTTAAATTTTTATTTAAATTTATCTTTATATCAATAAACAAGAACCCTGTGGCTCTGAAGATTATTGAGAGTTATTTTTTTGCATCAGACTGAAATTAATATTTAAGCAATGGGCCATGTAAAATTAAAATCAAAACAACTATATATTTTCCACCAACAACTATTTTTAATTTAAAAAAAAATTGCTAAAAAAAATTAGATGCACAAGTGCGATGTGTTTTCTTTGTGAGTTCACATAATAACAGTGTCCTTGTCTTCATCCCGTAAAATAATACTGTCAGCATGAAGTCATATGAGGACAATGAGATGGGTGGGAGATGTTGACCAATCAGAGTTTACGCACGCCTGTCAATCAGCCCTGTCGTTGAACTATCCATATGACAATGATTTGTGTCAGCAATACGAGTATAATTCGTGTAATAAATATTATGATATTATATTATCCATAGGATAACTACCAAGCCTGTATGCCTGAAATAGTTAAACATGCTCCAATAAACTATTCTGACTTTCATTCATGGCTAGATTTCCACTGGGGGGGGGGGGTAATAGACATCAAAATAAGCTGGACAAGACAAAAAAAAAACTTCTGTGAAATGCTATGTTCGTAAACTCAACTCAATTTATACATATAAATTATATATATATAATTTATACATATATTATTACCACTAATTATGAAAAACGTCGTCCCCATATCTGAGATACGTGGTTGGTCCATCAATCTTCATATTAAGAAGCAAAAATAAAATCACCTTTTTTATGATTTTAGCCTGATTGAGTCCCTTTAAGTTTGACAGACCACTTTGTTTCAGATGTTGTTTTAACACTGGGACAACGCCGAAGAGGTAGACCAGCATGAAACCAGCATTGAATAACATGTGTTTGTTGCATAAATAATCAACTCCACATTCCCCTCTGCTGTGAAAACATTCCTCAGTTCCCAAACTATTAACACTATACAACAGGTTAATGGCCTACATTCACCTTGTAGGATTTGATGATCATCGAATTTCAGAAACAGGCAGTCCGAGTGTAAATTATTGAATATATATATTTTTTTAAATACTATTTGGTAATCGTATCAGCAATCAATCCATGTGGTTCGCATAAGCGTGGTATGCGACGGCCAACTTGGGTATTGGTCGACAGTCAGTGTCACGTGTTCACTGAAAATGCACTTTTATATCCTTCAATGTGTATACACCACACAGCGACCACGAGACAATGACGCAATGCAGGTTCAATGCTGGACCACAGTCAACAACGCTGGTACAACATTGAGCCAACATTGGATCATCGCCATCACTCAGAATAAGCAATAACATAATTAACAACATACAGTGATTAATTTGTGCTTGCTGGGAAATAAATTGTCATTTGCTCAATTTTCTAGCTAGAGGATTATATAAAGTATCAATCTGGGCTAGTTTTAGCTGAAAAGAACAAATATGTCATTTTTAATCCTTATATATTTAGAAATAAAAGATTTAATCCACAGTCAGTTAGTCATGTCACAGTGTAGCCTATTACATAATCGCAGGTGGGTACGCCAACATGAGATGTGGCTCTGTGCTGTGACAGGAGGCATGACAGTGCGTACAGGATGATAGGCCTACCACAGACTTGTCTGTATACAGTTATGTACGCTGTAAGGTTCACTATCCCAACGTTATCTCCTCTGCAAAGGCAGTATAAATTTACTTACTTGTAAAGTGAGCAGATAGGCCTACTGCATTTTTGTTCCACACGGCATTTCGTTATCACATGGTTGCCAGCAGCGGAACCCCGAGTGGACCCTATCAAGAATAGGACACTTCCGCAACGTTGGCTTAGCATTGAAAAACTACTGGATAAATGTGAGTTGTTTATTGGTCTATCTCTCTAGCGATGTGATTGACCCAGATAACGTGTGCGTGATTGGTCAAGAAAGGCTATCTCGTCCAATGGTTTGCCACAGATGTAGGTCAGCCTCATTAACATTTTTTTCACCATGCTTGTGGCTGTGGTGTCAGATGCTATTGAGACCCGTGATTAGATTTTAAAAGGCAATATATATCATTGCAAAATATTGTATCGATATCATAATATATTTACTTTGAAAAGTAGAACATCTGCTACCTTTCCCTAGTTTTAAACTCTCATTGTGGTGGTTTATTAAGATTACATTGGCCTAGTTTCATCCTAAGGTAGGCATTGTTCTCAGTGAAATCTACTGGCTATCTACAGGGTATAAAGCAATAGCCCAATTACACACAGCTCAAAATTTCGAGACCCCTGTCTGTCGTAAAATTGACGACGGAAATCCTGATAACTCAGCAAATACAAATATTTATGCTCATTCAGAAACAACGATTGGTGTGCCTACTGTAGGCTATGGAATGACAGAAAACTGAACCTATGCATTTTGCCGTATTTGAGAAGATGTGAGTGATAGGGATTTGGGACACACATTATATGGACACAAAAAAACAGTGCCCAGAATCCGTTTTGTGAACCATATTAAAACATTATTGGAATGAGTTCCCATAATGTAAAAATGTTATTTTATTGTGCTAATTCTTGTTGTTTTACTGTGATCATTATTCAGATTTTATTGAAAACGGATAGAGGCCTGTGGCGCCAGCAAGGGCTGGCGGCCGCGTTCCTGACCGAGTTTATCTGGGCCGGATTTGGCTGGGCGAGATCAGGGCTGATGACCCTGCTTCCGCCAAGCCTACTGACACTACCATTTCGCGCACATTTCACCACTCTTGACTCAGACAGAAAAGTGAGTGGATGTTTCGCTCCGTCCAGCGCCGAACAGCTAGGCAAACATGGCCGGCCGCATTCCCCATCGTGAGCATGTGCATAGCAAATTGATATTGCCAGATTATCTACAATAAATAAAAGAATTAATTCAATAAAGTTATACTGATTATTTAGTCTTCTACCACCGACCCGGCTGGATCAGGACTTAGAGAAGGTTTGAGGTTAGATGCCGGCGGTTCGCACCAACACGGTGACTGCCCCCTCCAAGCTCAACATTGGTGACCACTGATGTGAGCAAATACGCAACTAACTTTTCGACAGACCAATCAAAATGCATCCTATGCAGTCCTAGTAGACTCCTGTCAGTCAAAAATTAATCTTTCAAAATTTTGTTATTAAATTCAGGTCAAACTGCAAATAAATCAATACAGTCCGACCTAGACTATTGTCATGAGTGTTTTGACAAAAAAGATTTTGAATAATTTTCAATTTCAGTATTTATAATATGACAGTTGTGTAATGTAGGCTTTTTTTATTAATGTCGTTTTTCGACTTCCGGGAAAAAATAATTCCCCGCAGATCGAATTATGAATCATATACCACACCTTAGTTTAGAATAGTAACCTAGCAATTATTATTGGCATTTGTACATGGTAATATATGACCCAAAATCCTTACAATTTCGATGTGTTATGTGTCATATAATAATAGCACATCAACTATGTCATAGAAGTGCATCTGATCTACAGATTCGACATTCTCAATAATTGTGCTCAGCTACAGAACTAGTCTACAATTCATCTCATACTTCTACATTATGTGCTTCTAACAACACCCCCGTTACATCAAGAACTACATGAACAATTTGCTATGCACATCTATCCCGCTCGCGACGGGGAGTGGAGCCCACACACCCTAAGACACTGGGTGTGCGCAGCCACCGACATGGTTGAGAGGCGCGTCTTTTCCACACAAGTGAAGACCTAAAATATACTGGCATGGGTGAAATGCCTGTCATTTTAAACACACTTAAGTTTTGCAGATGCAGTTAGCCAAGAGGCCCGCAGACTTAAGTGCTCTAGTATTTAGATAATTTCAGATATCCAACTTCAAAATGAACGAAATATCAAACCTATAAACTGTAACGTAAACTGCTTTTAAAAAACTTGTCAATTTCTGACAGGCTTGTCCGGCTTGTCACGTGGGACTTATAAATTCCGCATGGTGTATGCTGTAGACATTTTAGGCCAACATCTCAGACAGTACACACATGCATGTGGCGCTGATCAGCTATGGTCATGTCTGTTGCACAACATACAACATGGATACGTATACACCCCGCTCAGCCAGTCGAGATATAAACCTGCCTGTTAAGCAGTATAGACAGTGGTCACTGTGTACTGAGAATCACCATATTAACAGGCACATCAACCTAACATTGGCGAACACGACGATCGATTCAGACACGCTGCCAGCATCAACTCTACATTTTACCAGTCACCAGCCCAACATTGTTCACATTGTTCCGGACCCAGCGATGTACAGCCTTTAATATTGACATTCATTCTGATAATTATTCCTAACCTCAACATTGAACCTTCCAGTTTCACACCACAGCACCAACTCAACATTGGTATCATCAGAACTTTCGTGGCGCTGTAGCGTACACAGTTTTTAATAGTTAATTTTAACGGACTTAAAGTTAAAACAGTAATTTTAATTGTACCTACCTATACTAGGCTCGCCAAACATTAATAACTCCATATTCTGCCTATTTTTCATGTTCATGGTCATCCAACTCAACATTGGTGAATTTTTATTGACTGTAATTCCTCATTCCTCAAGTTTAATTATTTTCGTGATTTAAATCTCTACTGACTATATGCACAGGTCTGCTTTATAACCACACATTCGGTTATAAAGCGTGCATGTGCGTGTTTATTTATAAGCTGATTGGCCAGCACAAAAGGGCGACTCTTGCGTCTGGCGCGCCGGTCGCGTATCTGGTTATCTCCTCAACGTGACACATCATGGAACGACATGTTCCAATTCAACTCGAAAAACATGTTCACATGTATTTTTTGCGACACATCGCAATTGCACCATCACTGACCGCTTTCTACGATAGACCTTAAAAGGTCGCATCAGGGAGTGGCAGTGCACAAATCCTGCAGTAAGGCAAGGTTGAACGGTCACTGCACTGCAGACCATTTCAAACCAGCGCACCCGACCCAGGTACGACATAAAGCGTTAATGCAACTCACAGCTATTACACTGCAATACGCCCTCTGCGATCGCTCGTATTAAAGCCTCAAACGGCCCGAGCACAAACACATAGCACTATTACACCTCGCGCTAACAGGGAGATTGGGAATACCTTGCATTACGAATAGACGCTACGGAACAGATGCTCGATATGGTACTAGTACTGCTCATAATGATCAAGCAAAGCGGATAAATTGTTACATAAGCATGTGTTGGACGCACAATCCACACAACTGCTCGATTTGTGCAGCTGGTTCTCGCGGTTACAGCGCCCAATGATAAATACAGCAGGACCAGCCACACGCATCGCACTACTTAAATTGTATAAATGTATGGTGGTGGCGGTAGTTTTCGCGCACCTAACCGAAAACGGCCCACAGCGTGCACAGAATGGACGCGTATGAATATTGTGGGTCGTATTGTGATTAGTATGTCTGAGACACTTCCGATTTGATAAAAATATACTTCCGGGTCAATTGGGAACAGGGAGCATAGATTATTTCAATCTCCTATGCTTGTGGGGGGAGTTTTCGCGCAGTTGAGGGTATTTTCGCGCACCGCATTGTGTAACAGCGTGGAGACCCATGCTGCATATATTTTTCATTTAGTTTGTTTCCAAATGGATTTGGGATTCCTTCCGGCACATGTCTGTTTTTATATCAACCTGATACAACAACCTGCAAATTTTTTTTTTAAATGTAATTTTACTGATTTTGAGTTTGAGAAGCCAAAAATCGCCATTTTCTGGGACTTAAAATAAAAAGGAACTATTTTATTGGCGGATGAAAAAAAGTTTGCTGCGAAACGACACGATTTTTATATACGCTGCATTAAAACACCAGTCAACAACCGAAAATCAAAACAAGATAAAAATTTACAAAACCCCTCAAGAACTAGGACAAAAAACAAACGAGGTGCGCGAAAATACCCCCTGCGCGAAAATACCCTCCACCACCCTACTCTAAATAAGCAAATTTCTCGCTCGCTCGCCAACCACCCACGCTGTATTTTTCACCAAGACGACTCAAATTGTTCATGTTATGTTGTTAAATTGTTCATAACTTATATGAAAATTGCATGATTTGGCACTGCTCGGGCGGTTTCGTCGCTTAATTGTGCTTTTGCAAATTTCTAGCTGCCGCCGTAACCACAATCTTAGGTTTTCGATATACGTTGTTACTTAGCCCGGGGGTGATGTGGCGCCGGCGACAGGCTGGCGGCCGCGTTCCGGACTGATTTCGTCTGGGCCGGTTTTGACTAGGCGAGATCACATTTCACTAGTCTTGACTCAGTCAGCAAAGAAAGTGGACGTCTCGCTCCGCCAAGGGCCAAACAGGCTTACATCGCCGGCCGCATTCCCCGTTGCGAGCATGTGCATAGCGAATTGATATTGTCAGATTATCTGCAATAAATGAAAGAATTCCATGAGTTATACTGATTATTTCATCTCCTACTGCCGACCCGGCTGGATCAGGACTTAGAGAAGGTTTGAGGTTAGATACCGGCGGTTCGCACCAACATGGTGACCGCCCCCTTTAAGCTCAACAGCCCTACAATTAAGTGGGCCTATATAGTAGGCCTATAGTAGGACAAGGGTTAGTTGTACTTTCCGGTACCAGGAATAGATATATCAAAGAGATCTGCTGATACTTCGCTATTATTCAGGTGATGTGATCACTCTGTTGAGCTGTTGGCCTACATCATTGTTGATAACCAGCACAGGTGAGGACTGCAGAGGTGTTTTATCTATTGTCTAAGTTAATTGTGTTTTAAGTGGTGTTTTATCCAAATATAGGCCTAGGCCTACACTGCGGCTAAGCGTTATCACATGGTTTCCGTAAGCCAATTAGCGGACCCTATCATAAATAGGTCACTTCCGCGACGTTGGCTCAGCATTGAAACACTACTTGTTTATTGGTCTGTCTCTCGTGATTGACCCAGATAATGTGTGTGATTGGTCAAGGAAGCTTGTGTGCTGCCCGAAGATGTAGATCAGCCCCATTAAGATTTTTTTTCAGCACACTTGTGGCCAAGTCATCAGATGCTATTGAGACCAATGGTTAGATTTTAAAAGGCTGTATATATCATTGCAAAATATTGTATCGATATCATAATATATTTGCTTTGGAAAGTAGAACATCTGCTAGCTTTCCCCAGTCTCAAACTCCCATTGTGGCAATTTCTTAAGATTATATTGGCCTAGTTTGATCTCAAGGTAGGCAATGTTCTCAGTGAAATATAGGGGCATCTACAGGGTAAAATTATTGGCTCAACACACAGCCCAAAAACTGGAGACGCTAACTGTCGTAAAATCGACAGAAATCCTAATAACTCGGCAAATACAGAAATTTATGCTTATTCAGAAACAAAGTTTTGTGGGCCTACTTTATGCTATGTTATGACAGAAAACTGGATCTATGGGTGTTGTGGCTTGAACGAAGATGTCTGTGATAGTCATTTGGGACACACGGAAAATGGACACAAAAAAAACAGTGCCCAGAATCCGTTTTGTGAACCATATTAAAACATTATTGGAATGAGTTCCAATAATGTAAAAACCTTAAAGGCACATCTACAGACCCTAATTAAAGAAATCAGGTTTCCGAGTTCTGCTTCGAAAACGAAATGTGGACAGACGGACGGCGGGCCGTTAAGCTGGATATCTGAGGCGTCGCCAATAACCACCCTCCCGCCCCAACTTCCTCGGGCCCGATCGGGGGATAACAAAAGTACACATACGGTGAGAGAGAAGCCCCACCTATAAAATATATATTTTTTTAAGTTCTGGGTCCTGCTTTAGACTGCTTTCAAAAGATGTATAATTACACTATGGTCGCTTGCTAGATGCATGTCTTGTATTGTCTTGAACACAAGTGATATTCTATTTTTATTTTGCATTGATGAAATAAGAGACTTTTTTAATAGTAATTTTATAATTATAAAAACACTTGAGAAAATGGTGTTTTACACTCATTCTCAGTGTTCTGTCTCTGACCACACACTGAAACGAGGCATTTCAAATTGTGCCCGAGAAACACCCCACCATTGACCAACCTAGTTTTCAGCCGCCATTTTGACACATAGGTGACAGACAATCAGAGAGAGTTTAGCAGGATAGCGTTTTAAACTGGCCAATCACAAGCTTATTACGATACGCTGAGAGAGAGAGAGAGGGGGAATTGTGACGTCAGGGGAATTGTGACGACAGTCCATCTGCACACTGTAGCACGCGGCGTATCAGTGTCTACATGGGGGCAGTGTAATGGTGTTCATGTTGAATACAAGATGACTAACTTGGTACGTTAAAAATTGTCATATTTGAAATCCTTGGTTCTGAAAACATAGGTATCATAGACATCAAAACCAAATCTTTATTAGATTGCATGTTATTACATGTCTGTAAGGTATACAGTAAATCAATATATTTATATCAACCAAGAAAAGTTCTAACAACTACCGGTATATCTATGCATAGAGCAGTGCTGAGGTGTACGCTATTATGGTATGTTAATGGTATGTTTTATGTCTGAGCAAAAAACAAACTTTTTATTGATCTCATATGTTTTTACTGGAATAATATTGAATCACAAATGAAAAATAAAAAATATCTTTATTCATATTATTTATACAATATATGATGGATATCAAGATATTTGAATAATCGCTGCCATTCTTCTCATCTGTAGTTTCAGTGCCCTGCTTCACTAGTGTCTGGAAAGAAACAAATTCAACAGTAGAAATGTGTTTTCACTACACACCGAAAACGAATACATACCCTACATCAAGTATATCATGAACACAAACATGCATTATCTTCCACTTGTACTGCTAAGAACGTATATAATATACGGTTTCAAGCAAATGTCAGATAAAAAAATAAAATACCACTAAAATTTGTAACATATCTATTTTTGGCACAACAACATTGCCCGGCCCAAAAAACTGCCCCCCCCCTCCAAATTACTAAAGCTGGAGAGGTAACTTTCAATAATTATAATATAAAAATTCTTTAAAAACATCCCACCTACCACCAATATCGATTTTTTTCAAAATGTTTAATGCCAGCCATTTGTTTTTAATGGAAACTTCTCAAAGTCTAATCAGATCATGACAAATACCTGGAGAAGCATCATATCAAATTTGAATGAAAGCAACCAGTGGTTCATAAGATGCATTCACAAGCTCTTTGTACGGCCATCTTGGAAAAACCCTTTACAAAAAAGGGTCCCCAAAACTCTTAAACTTAAAGAGACTACTGCAATAAAAACAAATTTCCTAAAAAAAATTACAACTTGAGAAGAACCATGAGAAGTACCACGCCAAATTTGCATGCAATCCAGCTAGCAGTTCAAAAGATATCACCATCACAAGAATTTTGGGGGGCCATCTTAGAAAACCAAACAAAAAATCCTCCAGGAATATTATGGACTGAAGCAAGAGATTCGTGTTCACAAGCTTTTTGGGGGCCATCTTGGAAAAAGGCTTGGTGCCAAAAAAATATATGGGAAGAATTTCTCAGGCAAAGGTCATATCTGTGAAAAACATCTTTTTTATCTTGGGCTATTACTGGGGTGATATTATACTGAGAGATATCACGTTCATAAGATAGCAAAATTTTTAACATTTTTTAAAATCACTGAATTTTGCGGTCAGGTATTTAAGTACCTACATACAAAATCACGAGCCATTCGAATTAGCGGTTCTTGAGATAGTGCGTTCACAAATCCTTGCGAACGGTGGAGATGGCTATAGATGAACACAATATATGCATCCCATCCCTGGGAATACATAATAATTCACCTGTTACTTTATTAGTGAGAGCTAAGTTGATTTGTTGATGCACAGACAGCGGAAAAAAACCTACACACTATAAGCATTGTGATAATATCAAGGATGCTTGAAACTATTACAGTACTGCTCATATTTCCCCAGAATTTCTCTGGTAATCTGGTGGGTGAAATTGCTCAAAAGGAATTATATCATATACTTGACAGCCAGATTTACATGTAATTCTGGCTGTCAAGTAAATGGTGTGTTTCCAATTGGGAAATTTCCATGGGTAATTTTATCCAAACCTCCAGAATTTTTCCGTGATTTTTTCTGAATGAAATCGTGTCATTCATATGAGCTGTACTGTACTTGTGCTAAGCATTATATTACCTTGAAAAAGTCCTGCATTCGTATTCCACCGAAAACGGAGCATTACACTCAATCAGCTCCCCAACTAAAATGTCAAACAAATTTTGTACATACAGTAGTCACCCTCTTATGCATGAACGTCTTGGGCCATAACTGAGGGATGCAAACATGACATTGCTTCAAAATACATACATTTATTTTATTTTAATTATAATGTTCTTAATCATAATGTATTTTTAACATTTATCAACCTAAAAACACTTTCAGATTGAGATTTTTTAAATAACTTCAATTGCAATTGCATGACAGGAGAGCATATCCTTAACATAGTTTCTCTAATAATTAAAAAAAAAATAATAGTATAGTATAGACAATAGCGACTCTTCAAATACTTGTTATGCCTATTTCAAATATTTGTTATGCCCTAGTAGGAGTTGTAAACCTAAAGATATGTTACGGTTATGTAACAATCTTGCGATAAAAAAAAAAACATTCACACAGCATTCTATGTTACTGGGGTGGGACTACACAGGCATGAGTTATCAATGACAAACGTCGCAGGTATAACAATGACCAAAAGCGTGTCAAAATAACTGAGTGACTCTTCTTGTGACAAAAACATGAACCTTTAACCCCCATGCTGCCGAATTGCTTAGGACTATTTTTTTAAATTCATTTGAAGCTGGAATTGCTAACGCAATTCTCAGCTCCAAATGACGAAAAATATTTATATTGATGCAAAAATATACGTCTTCAAAATGTAATCATTAGATCAACTCAACATTTACAGCAAAGCAATTAGGCAATTTCAGTTGAACTTATTTGGTCTGAAATTTGCTTGAAAACGGATATATACGGTTCCGGCAGCATATGAGTTAACACTTGCTTTAGAACTATACAGATCAGGGAACATTTTGTTCACTTCAGTATAGTACAATTCTACCCTGTTTCTAATGAATTTGATCGGCGGAATATTTATAAATTATAAGTGTGACTATGTGAGATTGAACAAAGCCGTTGAGAGGTATCGCTGTTACAGTACTGGGCTGTAAGCAGGTGATTAAACGGTGCCAAGCAGTTCACAGCCTGGGCTGTTATGCCGGAACAAGGGCTATAGGAATGCTTCCTCAGGGTACAGTTGGTATTGGTGCATATGAAGCCTTAATATTGTTTAGTAAGTAAAATGTCAGCTAGTCAGTGGATTTTGATGGACAGGGTCTGAGCAGCCTTGATGAGCTCGTAGAGGATCTAAACTCCAGCACTTGGATCACCAGCATTACACCAGAAACTGGACTTACTGAAGAGAGGGGAGGGAATTGAACAATTGACATGGAGCTTTCATTTTATGACAACTGATTTCTCAGTGCCATGGATATACAATGAACTTCTTATATTATTTCTTTCCACATAATTCATTCTACAGTCATAAGTAGACATTATCACATACACTCTTTCATTTCCGAAGGCTGACGATATATATGCAACCTGCCTAATGAACAAATTAAAGTTTCATAACAAAGGACAGGCTGTACCAATCTATTGTATTTATCTGTCTGTCCGTCACATGTAATGCCCTCTTATGCTGTGCAGGGCAAGGAGGCAGTATGAGTAAGCAGATACCACCTTCTGGCTTTGCATATTAAGTAGCATTGTATTGTAATGCTATGTACTGTTTTGTGTATGTAAATAAAAGTGGGTTCTAAATCCCGCAAAAAAAGTATACTTCAAATGTTCAGCTCGTTTCATGTTATAAATTTTAGTCAGATCCTGATTTTTCCTAAATTTAACTTAAATCCGGCGATGTATATTGATAACACATTATACAACAGTACAAGATTTACCCTGAAGAAGTTAATAAAACGAAACCGGTTAGATGAGTGAAAAATACTAACCGAGTGAAATAGTATGATAATGGAGAGATTCCTGCTATGTATGAAGAGATTTAATAGCCATACAATTTTTTTTTTTTGAATCGACAGACCCTTTCAAGTGGGTTCTAGGAAGAAGGGACAGACAAATGAATGGGAGTGGACAGAAGGAGCACAAAACATAGTGGGTTAAAACAGGAGCGCTAACACTAACAATATCCCACGCCATCAAATAAAGTTGATAATGGCCTTAAAGTCAAGGGTTAACAAGAGCACCCGTCGCCATTATTGAACTGGAAGTTTTTGCGGTTACAAGCTCAAATTATTGACGTAAAATGAAAAAAATCGCAATAAATCGACCATTTTGAATTTTTTTCAGCCATTATCAAACTTGTACGAGAACTACTCAGTAGTAGCATGCATAACAAATTTGGGAACGATACTTGGAAAACTTTTCAAATTATCACGCCAACAAGGTCAAATTATTGACGTAAAATGCGAAAAATCGCAATAAATCACCCATTTAAATTTTTTTTTAGGTCATTCTCTAACTTGTCCAAGAACTGGTCATTTGTAACATACATAAAAAATTTGGGAAGGATACATGAAAAACTTTTCAAGTTAACGTGCCCACAAGTAAATGTTGACGACGACGCCGACAAACTTCAATTGCAATAGCCCACCTATTTTAATTAAAATCAAAAGGCGGGCTAAAAATTAGCTCAAAGATCCTAACCCCCAAAAAGGCACATCTACACCCCCTAAGAGATGTGTGTGTGAAATATTAAAACAATCCAGCAAACGCTTTCTTTCATCAAATAAAATCAATAATGGCCACAAAAGCGAATGACAAAAACTAGGTCAAAGGTCACAACCTCCTAAAGGCACATCTACACCCCCTAAGGGATGTGTGTATGCAATATGAAAACAATCCAGCAAATGTTTTCAAATGTTTTTATAAGTCAATAATGGCGTCAAAATCGAAGCTGAATAAAAAATTAGGTCAAAACCCCCAAAAGGCACATCTACACCCCCTAAGGGCTGTGTGTGTGTGTAATATGAAAATAATCCAGCAAACGCTTTCAGAGATATCTTGCGGGAACTGAACTCATCACCCTCTATCAATTAAAGTCAATAATCGCCTCAAAATTGAAGGTAAAAAATTAGGTCAAAGGTCATAACCCCCAAAAGGCACACCTACAGCCCCTAAGGCTAACGGTTTTCCGAGATATCGTCCAGAAACACAGATGCACAGACGCACGGCCAGACATGTTGATGACAACATCCCAATTTCTTGGGCGAGAGATAAAAATGTTAACATACCTTTTCTACTTAGTTAGTGGTAAAATGTTCCCAGTCTTACATCAAATAGTTTGCTGTATCAAAAGATGTCGTTGTAATAACATCTGAAATAAATATAGAATGAAAATCAATTTTTGAATAAAAAAATCATAGCTAAGAATTCATTTGATAAAGTTAAGAAAATTATTGTCAAAGATTACGATAATATTTAATGAATATGTTGAAAACGATTGAGACATATTATAGATAAAATTAATCAAAGAAATTATTATGTAGTACATGTATAAAATGTTTTAAACTTGTTCCATATTAAACCTGAAATTATTCACCAAGAGATTCTGAAAAAATGCTATACACACAAATTGAAGACAAACAAGGATTTCCAGCAAACTTGGTTGTTTAGCAGGCTGCTTGCAGATCACCAAAACCTTCATACAGTACATCAACAACTAGACGTATGGTTATTTTCAGAAAAAATGTGATGATGTTTGCGTGAGAAGCATAAGTTTCAGCATTGTGTAACAATACAGAACAATAAACCAAATAAACCTTTGAAATAAGAATCATTTTTTGTCAGACGTTTAATGCTTTGATCATTAAAGACATGACAGCTGTAAAAGAGCCTTAGACTAAGATATCAAACCCTTCCCTCCTCAAGAAATATGGGGGGGGGGGGATAAAAATGACAAATGAACAGCAATTTTCAACTTCTCCTGAACAAAAACTTTTTTGTGTGAAAAAACGGTACTGATTCTAACCCATAAAGCGGGTTTGTGTAGGGCTTATTGAATGGTCTACTTATAATTTCATATACTTTTTACAGCACAATTCCCCCCCATTACGTTTTAGCGTGGGTCACATATCACAACAATTACAAATTTCATATATTTTAAAATTCTTATCTAAAAATTCCTTTTTCACACGAGTCATAGACAAAGATCATTGGTTCAATAAATTGACAGTTGCGATTGTGTTGTCTTGTGTAAGAATAATACTTTTTTTCAGCGTTAATAGAGGCCTTGTTCTTAAATATTATAATCTGTCAAGCCATCACATATATGTAGTTCCGTTTAGCTATGTTACCCATTTAGTCAATGAAGTACAGTTTTCTAAATAGTTTAGGCAAAAAATAGTCCAATAAAGCAATTTACATCACCAACAAAATTCAAAAGATAAATTTATTATTAAAAAGAAACTAATTAATAAAGGCAAATTGTGTTTTGAGAGGAACGTTGATAAAGGGCTGGCCAAAAGGGGCATTGATTGGCGATCAAGACTGCATATAAAGGGCACCACAAAAAAAGCATGTAGCCTGTGTGTGTTTATTAGGGGTCTGGAGCATGCCCCCCATGGTACCCTAATAATATTTTTTATTTTCTGATGTCAATTTGGTGCTTTTGTGGTATTACATACCTTAATTGACAATTTAAAGAAGGTGGAATAAATTCATTTTTTAGTGTGAAATTTATGGAAATATATTTTACTCTGATGTGGAAATTTAAAAAAATAAGTTTCACAACTGTTGTGTTCTTTGTCAGGAGGACGTGTCTAATAATACTAAAATTTATAAAATATGGGACATGTTCCACATTAATTGAATAGCTCAGGCTGCTCACAGATAAATGACTGAGATAGCGGCCAATTTCTTTCTTAATCTCTCAATTGAGCAAAGTTGGATATATAAAAATTCTTAAGAATATAAATCACTCCTTTAAAATGTCTTTTTTGATTTATAAGGTGAGTTTAAACATGTTTAAAGCACCTGAAAATAAAGGTTTCAGAAAAAATAAAGTAAGCATAGGGCTAATCCAAGTAATTGACTTAAATACAAATTTATCTTTGAACACTATATATATCTAGTATACTAGTAGATCATTTAATTTTCAGCTAAATTAATAAAGGAGAATAACTACCGGTAGGTAAAAAGAAATAGTTTGCAAGGCCAAACTTTTGTTGGAAAATAATTAAATGTGGACTTGGAATATAACCCTTTGGTGTGTTTCATCTTGTGTATCGCTCTGATGCGCGACAATTGGCCAGCCCTGTGATAGAAGAATGCTGGCATGGTTATGGGAATCAATTGTTCAATTATAAATATCATATTTATTATAAGACCTAATGAACTGAAAATTCTTGATCAAAACACGGGTCAAATTGAATGTTTCCATCAAAACAAATGAGGTTTTTCATGTTTTTGTACAATTTGTATGGTTATGATGCAACATAGACATTAGGTAGACCTAGAGACATCTCGGCAGAAGACACAAAAATAATACTGTGATAGAATGTGTGGGATGTATACATCTTAACAGCCACACAGACGATACAACTATTTTGTAAAAGATCAACTGCGAATGAACTTGCATAATATCAATTGAAAATGTTTGAAATACTCAATGCCTGGCAAATCATGCACAACTCTAGTTGCAGACTATTTGGACCATAAAAATGTAGAGCATCCTAACTCCCCACCATCAAACACCACAAAGCTGGGCAATACCTACCATGCTTACCTTTAAGTAGTAAACTTCTACTTCTAAATGATCATCGACCATCTTGTAAGAACAAACCAAGGAGGATTGGTAATGATGAACAAAGCCAGCCAGGTACCAGCGAGGTCTCAACAACAATTGCCACTGTGTGATAATCAATGCGCCTCAACACATTATCTAAAGTTAATAAAGTAGACATGGAAAGTCTGGATAGGAAAATCTATTCTTCATTCAATAAGATATTCTACAAAGTAAAATTATGACAAACACCATGGAATATGAGTGGTTATGTTCTGCCACACTTCTCGCAAACAAAAACAGTTGCATTGAAACAGCACAATTATTCACCATTAAATGTTCCTAGTCAAACGATAACATGACTTGTTTTCATAAAAACATACAAAATGAAGTTTATATTTTGGCAATGAAACAAATTGGTTTAAAAAGTGACACTATAAGGAAAATTGAAGAAAATAAATGCATTGGAACTAAATACCAAGACAAGAGTTCTCACTCAAATGAGAGGGTCAAAACACTATTTTTTGCCGATGTCTAAGATTCAATGGGAAAATGACCTTTTTGTCTTTTGGTATTGGAAGAAGCAGAAAAATAGGAGCTAACAGCAGGGAAAATACGATACAAATATAAGAGGAATGTGAGATTTAGTATATTTTTTTTCATTATACAGAGTTAATATTAACTGAGACATCAAAACTACCGGTATTGATAAAGCCAAGGGGATTGTTAACATAAAAAAGACAATTCTAAAAGGAAACAAATCAAGGGTGATTATTTTAAAATATTGAGCATTGTCGTCAATTTGCAAGAAACAAGCAATAGCAGATTAAGGTGTCATGTTGAACTTGTTATTCGAATACAGACAATCATAAAACTAATAATGAATTATTGAGCTACATGAGATATATATTTTTGATTGACTTACAAATTCCAATTAAAGTGGCCTTTTATATCACTAAAGTGTATGGAAAGCAAGAAGAGGAATAACTTGTGAAGGGCACACAAATGAAATTTCTGAACGAACACTTACATTTTTACGAAAAATAATTTCACACGATTATTAAACAGCACAGCTGTGGAACTGTCCATGCTACTGAAAATAGGCCTTTCTTTAGAATAAACAAGATAACAAGCATAAGATCTAGAAATATACAATATTTCTTGAAGCAATAGCAGAGCACACATAACCACATATAAGAAATAAGCACACAAAATCGAGAACACTATTTGCAAGCAGTTTTACTATGAACCATACTCGTTACAGCGGTGATTTATTGAAAAACAAACCTGTAGTGACATGACATTTATTACAGACTATGAATCAGGACAAGTAAATAACGTATCTCACATCTCTACATGATCAACCACTTAGAATCCAATCAATATTGATATACATGTATACGCAGATGTGTTATAAAGTGGTAACGATCCTGCAGACAGCTACAAAATTGTTCAAGCTGTGCCGACATTTATCGAAGTTAATAAAAGACGTTATTCTCAAAAATATATGGAATAAGAAACATAACATGGCGTCCATAAGCAGTATGGCCTTCCATACAACCAGTCAAAGGAAACATTACTTCTACATGTCAACCAGTGCCTCTGATTACTTGACTGGCTGAATAAAAACATTTCCCATCTCTGGTACGCACAGCAACAATGTCAGAATAAAACTTTCTAGACGAAAATAGAGTAGCCTGGAAATCTGTTCTCAAACCTCAATAGAGCTTCTCACTACTGCTTTGTGAAGGATTCAAAAATAATTCTGAACTGGATCACAAGGTCAAAATCATGACTTTGATTTAAACTTGTGTCGCTACAAATTGCTGGATGATAGTGGTCAGTAAGGTGAAGACTCAATACCGTTGTGTGTTTTATCCTTCAAGGCGCACCACCAATTCCCGGCCTCCAACACGTGCCCCATACATCCTATCTGTTTGGAGGTTAAGGTAGCAACACACATAATAAAAATGTCATACATCCCACCTCCACTCCTAAAATCACAAGAATTAAATTCAAAATGATAGTAATATCAGACAGATATAATATACTGTATAAAGGACCTTCACAAATATTGCTACTCTTGATGCTTACAAAAGCACAACATTAAGTAAACCTTGTCTGAGGAGGGGTTGGTCACTGTATTTACATCAAGGCTCACTTGCCTGAGTAGGGTTTCTCACTGTATTTACATAAATTAGGCCCTGTCTAAGGAGGGGCTGCTTACTGTATTTACATTAGGCCTAAAAAAAAGAATTGTTGGTTTCCGATTGCCAACAGACACTTGCTGATTTTTGCGACTCATTAAATGTTATGCCTGTCAAAAATATAAAATAAAATATTGCCGACCATCCGCCGTTGAATGATTATGTCAGCAAAAGTATTTAAATTCTCTTTACAAGAAAACGAGTCGGTTTATCTACAAACTCACCGATCGTCCTGTGTTGTGTTCGTTTGTTTATTTGGGAAAGGTTCCAGCTAGCCCGCCATGATTAAGGCTGCCCGGGCTTTTCAACATTGTCGATCTCTCACGATCTCCCCCGGCAAGAATCGAATGTAGGCCTAACACGTGTTTGCTTACAAAATAAAAATACGGAACAGCTCACTTCCCGACGCGCACTGACTTGGCTGTTCCTCGCGGCCCCCTCACATCATGATGATGGGAATTATGAGCGGCAACCATTATGGCTGAACTAAGTACAGTAATAGCCAAGCCAATCTTTTCAATTTTTAAACTGAAGAAATATACTAAAAGATTTTTTATATTAACAACTATTTCAATATCCAAATCAAGTAAAAACGAGTTGTTTTTTCTGCGTCAATGTCGTTCACAGTAGGTGTGCAGTAGGCTGTCAGTCATGTCTGTCAATCTGCACATCAACCTGACCAATACATTCTCGAATTCTGAGCTGTGCATCACAGAATTAGTTTCACTGCGAAAGTCATCGTTTTTTGAAGTGACATTAAGTGTGAAAGATTGACATCACAAGACATCAAAAAATTCCAGCAACATGATTTTAACGGCATATCCGTTAGGCCTTTATCGGAAAACGGCAGAGAGTGTTTAATCGGCCAATATTTCGATTGTTGTTGATACTAATTTTTAAACCATTAAACTTATTATGGGCCTCATACATCTTCGCAGAATCAGATATTACCATCTCACGATTTTGTGTTTGAGTCACTGGGTGACACGCTAGTCTTTACTGACTGTGGCAGGCAAGCATGCATGTGCTGATCAGAGTTGTGTGTTCACTGTAAGCCTGCATTTATAGAATAGATGTACACACGTGACAGTAGGGGCATATGCTACAGACTCTTTGAACAGTACCCTGATTGTTGCTCATATAATCGTAGTCAAATGTTCCACAAAAATAACCGTGACTGGGCAATTCGTGCAAAATGATTATGCATGGGTCTGTTCATAACGATGTAAAATAATAATAAAATACAATATTTTTTCTACCTAACCTTGATAAAATCTAGAAAAAAATAAAATAAAGGAAAGAAATTAAATTGCTACCTACCATGTTCTATTTTCACAACCAATCTGAAACCAACAATTAGTTTTTTTAGGCCTTAAGTAGCCCTTGTCTGAGGAGGGTTTCTCACTGGGTTCGCATTGTATTTACATTAAGTAGCCTTTGTTTGAGATATTGTGCAAAATTGAGTAAAATGACCCCCAGCATTTTTATTTTGTATTTTGGTGCTGATGGCCAGGTTGTCTATCTGTGTGTGTATGCATTCGTCTTGGAACTCTTGCGCTCCACATAACTTGGGAATCCTCAAAACTAGCCTGGTGAGTATCTAGGTCCCACAGTTATACACCAGATTGACATTGTTCTCAAATGGGTGACCTTAGCCTATTATTAAAGGTCACAGGCAAAACATAACTTGAAAACCGTCAAAGCTAACCTGATGATATTCACCCCGGTTATGTACCAGAAGGGTCCATTTGCTGGCCGCCATAATGCTTTTGATATACATATATTTAACAAAACCTAATATTAATTAATTCAAACAATATTTTTGTTCCTTAATTGCTGCAAAGGATACCACAAGCACGCTTTGCTTCATCTGGTGTGTTGAATCTTACTGTGCCTTGGCCTTTAGATCGTCCCATCTCCAGCTTTATTTCAGCAAACTTCACTTCCCCTGTAACAAATAATATAAAATAATATTACCCCTTCCTGCCGGTCATGATTATGTTAAGTTTTTCGGGTTTTTTAATAGCACATTAAATACCAGCTTTTAAACACCTTAATGATAAAACATGACATCAATCAGCAAGCTGTCAAAATCTTTGACCTCCATTTTGTCAACCTAATCATTTGTACTCACTTTAAGCTGTGGATCGCGTCAGCGAGACACAGCTTCAAGCGCAAAAGGTAGTTTAATTTTGTGTCGGGCCCGGAGATATCAGGCAACTGTTTGGTTATTCAGCATGAAGATGATATTGGTCCATACCATGTAATGAAGCTTGGTACTACTTGAAATATATACTCATAGAACAATATCAACCCCTTGGATATGAAAGGGTGTAACTGCCACTTTTTAAAGTGACAGACACACCCTTTCATATCTAAGGGGACAATATGGTAAGAAAAGATACCTAAAATATATACAAATCTAAGTGTTTTACAATGATTACACATTTCGTTTGGTCAGAATCAGTGTGTATGTCACCATTTTCATCAAAAAAGAGAGAGTGGTCAATAACTGAAAAGCAAGACCTATTATTTAACCATATTGTATGTGTCTGCTCGCAACCTACCCAGGCAGACAGGGCCTGGTGGGCCAGAAAGCCTGGGCAGTTAGAGAACTGATACTATAGCTGGAACATACTTGACATATAGTTCAGATCATGAAGTAGCAATAACTAAGCGCCATGTTGAAAAACATGATTTTTCATCCGACTTTTACATTTTTATCCCCTGGTCACTGAACCTGTTCATTCGTGTGCCATTTCAACTCCACGGAGATCATACAGTCCTGCAGCCATTCCGGCACATTGAACTCATCGTACACATTGCCATCTCTGTCCCACTATGTACTCATTTTCACCTGAGTCAAGTGAAGCATTTGAGGGTTAAGTGCCTTGCCCGAGGACACAATATCGAAACAATGTCCCAATATTGAGAGGGGGGAAAATGATATTTCTCTGAAAATCCTGCACCAAGCGGGATTTGAAACCTCGTGGCAGGCAGCGACATTAACAAAGCTCCGCGCTCTGACCATTGTGTCACGTCCCTCTCATGTACTAAACTAAGTTATATATATTGTAATTGTAAGTCAAGTTGAAATTGAATGGCTTACCACATTCTTGAAATTTGTCTTTTAATTCCTGCCATGTGACTGTATATGGAAGCTAGAAAACAAATTATTTTATTAAAAAGAATAAAGTATTTAAAATCTGAATAACACACTTTGTATAACACTTGCAAATGCTTGCTAATATCTTTTTACAACTAAACAATTTGATAGTTGTGTACATAATAATTGATACAAAACACAATTTACCTAAAACGTTATATACAGACATACACACATGCCCCAATCCCATAAACATGAATACATGTGCATACATCTAAAATATGACTTACATTTTTCACAACTACTGTGCGACTGGCATTTGACATACGGTTATCGTCATGGCCACCCATTCGTGTGTCCATACGGTTGTCCATACGGTTGTCCATACGACCGCCTCGGTTGAAGTTGATTGCATTCAAGTCCCTTTCATCATTCATATTAGCGTTACCCATTAAACCAGAAGCCAGTCCACCATGCAATGACCCTAATCCAGCCAAATTGCCACTCAGTCCTGAATCACCACCGAGAGCCGCTAAACTACGACTTAGGTTCCCGCTTCCTCCACCAAGATCTGACGTATTTAGATGACTAGCCAAACTTCCACCCCCACCGCCGCCACTTCCAATAGATTGTGCAAGGCTGTTCAAACTGCTGGCAAGATTGCCAATGCCACCTCCAGCCATGGATGTCATAGAGCCAGCCCCACTGTTTCCACCTATTCCTGTTGCTAGTGAGCCAAGGCCACCACCCAACTGATTGCCTCCTAATCCACCTGCTAGACCACCTAAAACAGACAAAACGAATTCCCTCAGGTCAACATTGTCAGCAACCTGCAAGACATTCCAATTGATGCAAATCGTACAATTTTTAATAACACATATAAATGATCTTGTAAAATGTAGATATTATTAATTGTTCTACGAGGGGAGACAGCACAGTCGAGTAACTGATGTATATTTTATGCTATTTGCAAAAATCTTATGTACACACCATCCCAATGCGGTATGCGAAGTCATCTTTATTCTGTAGTACATACTATCATGCTCTGAGGACCGTCCCTTATCATGTTATTTATACATCGTCCTACTGTGCTATATACACACAGTCCCACTTTCATGATGGCAGTCACTTATCATGTCATGTACATACCGTCCCACTGGTGTGATAGCAGTCACTTATCATGTTCTGCACTTTTCGTCCCACTGCTGTGACAGTAGTCACTGTTGGCAGCTAGGATGAGTAATGCCACTGTCAGTGACTGACAGCCAATAAAATTAGGGATTATTTTTACCAGACTGACAGGTCCGGTAAAGTTGCAAATTTACTGGACATCAGAATTTTTCCCGGACAAGAAATTTTCAGTGATTAAGATTGCACTTCCCTTGCCGACATTTTCCTATTGATTAGGATCCATAAATATTATCCGACAGGTTGGGCAGGTGACTGGCAATTTTAATCGGACATTACCAATTTATTCTAGGTACGGTCAGATTTTATCAGCTGTACTGAACCCCGTCACATTTGACCTCAAACTAATCTGGCTAATGCAGTGTTGTCTGCATCAACACCTCAAGCGCTAAATTAAATAACATAAATTTTCACACACTTAAAGTTGTGTCTCGCTTCAAGTGTGTGAAAATTACTCATATTTGTTTAATTTGAGAACAAAACATTTACAAATTTTTATATTGAAACACTCATTCCATTCCCAATAACATTGATTTGAGTCGGTAATAAAAACAAATAAACAAGAGTGCACTCGACAAAAGCCCGCCGCCATTGTTGAACTTGAAAGTTATCCCGCCCACAAGGTCAAATTATTTACGTAAAATGTCAAAAATTACAATAAATCGGCCATTTATAAAAAATTGCAGCCATTATTGAACTTGAATTTGGGAATATTGAATTTGGGAAGGATACATAAAAAACGTTTCAAGTTCTCGCGTCCACAAGGTCAAATTCTTGACATAAAATGTGAAAAATCACAATAAAACGGCCATTTTTAATTATATTTTTTCAGCCATTATTGAACTTGTCCGAGAACTGGTCATTTGTAACATGCATACAAAATTTGAGAAGAATACATGAGAAAGTTATCATGGCAACAAGTAAAAGTTAACCCCCCTTTTTTAATTAAAAGGCGGGCAAAAAATGACTTTAGTCATGTTTAAAGACAGTGTAAGTTTTGATAGTTGTACTAATTTCCAAGTGCATTGTTTTCAGTGCTTCTTCAAATATATATGCATGGGATACAGTAGATTCAGCTCACCTAGACCTCCCAAGCTTTGCTGTGCCAAGCCAGAGGACCCGATGCTTCCTATTTGGCTGCTCAGACTGTTCAGATTGCCACCAAGATTGCCTGCTCCAAGTCCACCTCCAAGATTGCCTAAACCGCTCAACAACCCAAGACCTTGGTTTCCTCCAATATTTCCACCTAAATTCCCCAAGCTGCTGAGAGAGCCAATTGAAGATGCCAGATTCCCAAGGCTTCCCAGTGTACCTACAAACATTATTTGCATTATATTGTTTAATTACATGCTCTGGAAAATATTTTTTATCAGCAAGTTTGTGAAAAAATAAATAAAAAATACTGTGCATTCACGCAAATACCCTTGGCTGATACAGTGACACGAAATGGCCAAAACCCCCAAAACCAATATAGGCCTACTGTAAATCTGGTCATATTCGCGTGTTTAAATGTTCACGAATTTCTGATTTTGGGACTTTTCACAAAGATTAGAATTCGTGAATTTTCATTTTTTTTTAGTAGAGCTATTATAAGAATAATTTTCTTGAGATTCTGGAATTTGTCCTCCTCTCGAAAATTAAAACCTCGCGAATATTAACAGATCCACAGTATATAAACGAGGTTCCGACACTCCTGAAAACAGATCTCAACAAACTCGCAGACCCCAAAAAGCTACATCTATGAGGTTTGAAGTTATTTAGCTGAACATGAGATCAATAATTTCATAGAATTGATAAAATCAAGACAAGACTCGCAGACCCCAGAAACCTATATACAAGTTTCCAAGGCCTTATTATGAATTAAATATTTAAAAATGCAACTAAAAAAAATTGCTGCTAGCTGGCCATTTTGATTATCGGTGGAATGCTGAAAATGTAATCTGGTCACTTCCATACTCGCCGGTGGGTAACTTCACATAAAAAATTGGGGAGAAGAATTAATATCATTAAAGTACTCGGGTTAACAAGCTATTTTACCTTCAGTAAGCGCATTTTTACGGAGGGGGTGAATGTTTGCATTAATTATGAACTCCTTCAATTATGATACCCCTTAAGGCCCAATATGCGGAGGGGTAAAAAACATTATTTTCTGATTAAATATCATGAGTATCATCAATAATTGGCAAAATGCAGTTCAAAAAGTGTATCTATAAATAGAACACTAGGGAATTACAAACAAATTAGAACAATTAAACATTTATCACAAGTTTCTTATTGATAATAATATGAAAAACATCACTCACCAACCAATTGTGAAATATTTTGTAGAGGAGCTCCTCCAGCGCCCAAGCCCATGCCAACTCCTTTCAATCCAACTAAAATAGAGAATTAAAAAAAATTAAATCACAATGCCTGAATTGTAGCTGGATCAATACAATCATTACACCCTAAGAGAAATAATACAAGTAAAAAAAACATTTGTTTAATTTTATTTAATATTTAGAAAAAAATTGACAATATACCTGGTAGTTTGCTTGGAATCTGTTGAGGCATACTTGCACTAGCCATCTTATCTAGTCGAACAATCATCGATCTGTCATATAATATTTGATTATTGAACATGGCTGAGGATAGAATTAAGGATACCAAAAATAGAACTATTATTCTAAGCAAAAAGAAGTTATTTCAAAATGTAGAAAAGCCAGCAGTAAAATATTTTTATGCGTTCTTTGATATACTCTAGGTCACAATTACTTAGGTAAATTTGTAGCGCATGGTTGATTTTCAAAAAAATTTGCAAAGGTTATTTTTTACTCTCAAGTGCTGAATAAACATACATACTGGAACAAAGATACCTATCGGAAAGATCTTCCAAATTCAATAAAAGTGCCTACCGGTCAACGGTAAAATTACCGGTATAAATTGTATGACAAAAGAAGTGTTTGAGTTTGATGCAGTTCTAAGTGGAATATCAGTTAATATAAAGGGTTCAGATCTGTCTCATACGGTAGATTCCAGCGTATAGTGCGATGCCATGTATAATACGAGTTAAGATTTGAGGCCTCTGATGACGGAAAAAACGTCCACCCCTCTGTATAATAAAACCTCAAATTTTGGATGTCGGCAGCGTCAAGGACATCTAAATGTGAGGCTTGGACATAATCGTATTCTACTAATGACGCCGTGACACAGGACAGATACCTGCATACACGATGCTCTATGATGGGAACAGCGGCAACAGTACAGATCTGCAAAATCAAAGGGCAGTATCTGCTGACTTGTAGAGTAAGCAGATGTGTATTTTCATTTTCCACGGCAGAGTGGATATCTTAGGGACTGTCTGGTTTTGGGCAGACATTCCAAGATGAATTATGCGATTGTAAAATATTTTGCAGACTACTAAGCCGCATTGTCTAGACACAGGAGGTGTTTGGCTGTATAAGGTGTCTGGGTGTAATAACACAGCCTTGCTCAGTGAGCTACAGCGAACAGATACCACCATTTGCCTGATACTGTATCAGCAGCGGCAACGGCGGTAGGCGCTAATGTTATCCCGGCAATCTAGTCATTCTGAGGCCTACACGTATAGAATTTGCCATAGGAAATATACTCATTGATATCTTGTTATATTTCGTCATTACATTCTCTCATTCCAATACATCTTAATAAAATATCATGTTCAGATAGGCCTACCGTCGTACACAATAGAACACTCCCATATATGAAAGGCAATCTTAGATTAAATCATTAATAACATAAATGAACAGGTCAGGACTGAGGAGTGTAAATCGGTTGCAGACTAACGGCGTCATTTATCTGCCCGTGGTTGTCAAAGGTGCCATGCGCGTCTTTGCCTTTTGGCGGGAGATGAGACGGGGGCTCCCAGCAAACACGACACGTTCACCCAAGGCTAGAACAATGTTGTGTTAGCGTTGCAGACGATGGCCCAACAATGTACCAGCATTGGGTGAACGTCTCTTGTTTGCACTCGCAGCAAACACACTCAATGTCCAATGCTGCTTTATAATTGTTTGGCCAGCGTCGACGACACTGTCCTAACTTTGTCCCAGCATTGCCATGATTTCGTAGTGTATCGTGCTCACTGGGTGCATTATCACAATCGTCGCTAGGCCGCTAATATAGGTCGTCCATGAAATACAGTAAATGACTTTCTACTTGTTGGAAAGGCACAGTCTAACTGTTGTTCTTGTTGTATAGGCCTGCTTACCAAACACGCTGACTGGCCTACGTTTACAGATACGTTTTAACGCTACAGAACTTACAGCTAGAGAGCTAAAAAAACTGTATTAAATTTTACATCTACATATAATACGAGGTGCCTTTTTGTGACATGAATAGCTAAGAAAAAACATCGCATTATACACGGGGATATACAGTAGTTTTACTAAGCAATAAACCTAGGCCTATAGCACACATTCAACCAGGGCACAAATTAAGGTTTAGATTTTGGGGGGGGGGGGGGGGGGAGGACTGGAAGTATTTTTAGGGGGGATTTTCACTCAAAGGGGAGATTGTCCCCCCTTGTATAATTTTTTGAGGGTGATGTTTTCCAGGTGTCACATTATAAAATCAAAAAGGCCGATGTGATCGCAAAAAATAAAGTGTTGTTTTCATTTTAGATGTCACCCCAGATTCAGGGGTAAGGAATAGATCTATAAATTATGTTGATGACCAGCCTACTTAAAAAAAAACTTTTCAAAACTCCCCATGTGTCTGACTATGTGCCGCTTGGCCAGCCAAATTTGCCTGCCTAGGCCAGCAGTGTGTTTGGTAGCAGGTGGCTATGTTGTCTAATAACCTGCAACCCAGTAAACATAGACGTTGAGCAAATGCTGGCTTGAGGTTGGGCCAGCGTCATAGACAATGGGCCAAAATAAAGCCAGCATTTAAATGAGGAGATATGGCAGCACAATGACGCTAAAGATGTGCCAGCATTTGCTATGTCGGGCCCACAATTAAACCAAAGCTGACCAACCGTTACAGTTGAAACATCACGTGGACAGGGTGAACAGACAGCCGGATACACAGAAGTGTGACGTCAATATCAAAACACTAGCACTGGCCGCACTATACTTCCGCACCCGGCGCGTTTATTAGGGATAACAGATACAATCTTGTCATCAAGATAAACTAAACAAGATTACATCAAACAGATGTTGTGCCCAATGAGGCCAGGAAATGGATAACACACGTGTGCGGGATCTGAGTAAAAACAGTGCGAATCCCACGTTCGTGCACCTTAATTTGTGCCCTGTCAAATATCAATAATTTTAAATATTAGGACATTTTTAATGTTGACTAGTAAATAGATCTTCTTTCTGCTACATTTGCCATTAAATAAAAGTTAGAAGAACAATCCACTGAAAATGAATGGCATGGCTAAGAATGGTTAGCAGATCTGCTAATTTATAAGTAGTCTACTGTAGATAAGCACAGATCTGTAATAAAGGGTGAGCGAAGGCCTATCAGCTAAGTAGCCCTGCCTGCCTTCAAAACACACAGGTCTGTCTGCCTTCTAAGCAGCAACACGCCTTCAGCCTGATACTCCACTGGAATTCAAACTTCTGATTATCATAACAAAACAGAACATGGTCCTCACGAACAGCAGACAGGCAACAAATTTCTGCAATTGAGTGATCATTCACATACACTTAATAGTAATACAGTGCATGTGATTAGCTCCCATAATTATCCAGAAGTAAACTGGTTCATGATTGGCCCGCGTCGGTCACATGGGGCAGCCATGTACACAAAAGACCAAACCCCGGAATATTCATATGTCTGACTCTGGGCTATCGATGATCGGAAGGCCCGGGTACTTGCTTCCAGGGCTGGCCATCACAAACAAAACAATCCAAAAAGACAATGTTTACCGCTACGCACTGTGACCAACCAGGATTTCTCACAGTGCGGCAATTGGGCAAATTGTGCGCTAATGGCCAATCCCGCAGCCTGTATTGAACACAGCTGAGTAACCATTTTAGTTGTGTAAATCCAATAACATCTCTGCTAGATTTTGCCAAAAAATACATACTGAAAATCAAACTTGCAATGCGAAAATGAAAAGCAAGAAAACTGCCAATTGGCCCGTATTCGGAGCTTGAGAGTGGTCTAATCTTAACAAAACAGCTGTAAAAAAATCAAAATTAGATAAGTATTTCAAAAGTTTCACCATTTCACATGTAATAAAATCCTGGGTACCAAACAGAATTGTTTTCAGGAAATTTTCGGGGCTGTTGGGTTTATTTTGAAAAATGGTGTTTGCAAAATTTCATGGAACAATTAACGTAGAAATCAATGAAAGACATGCGCTACTGAATAATTCTGTCCTAGTAGAGTATTGTTATGCTTTCCCAATATCTATAGGGACCGGACCTATGCACTATGAGTTTTTGGTCTAGAGTATTGATAATATTTTTATACAGTCTCTACGCTGCAAATGTGCCAGCAACGCATACGACGTCATAGTATTGTGCCATCGCCCTGTTTAATTAAACATTGTCCGTATATAAGTTGAATCATTGCCTTTTCCAGAAACATGCAGTATTGGGCAATATTGGGAGGGTGACAGGCTGCACAAGCACACTAAAGAGCAGGCTGGTAAGTGGTGGGAATCTATTACACGATTCATGTTCTTATATTCAAATTAAATTTATGCTCACATACGAAATGAGATACTGTTGTTCTAAAAGGGTGCCGTAATGTGCTTTGTAATACCACTTGCTGGCGACTTAGCATGAGTGTCATATGTGGAGGATTACCGCTACAGCAGGATTACCATGTGACGCTGACGTACAATTTCATGCTTAACCCTTTCACCACCAAAGCCCGTTTTTGTGTGCAAAAAATTAGCTTCGGTGGTGAAAGGGTTAAGTGGATGTTCAAATATTTATAACACGATTTTTCCAGAAAAATTGTAAAAAAGATTTCGGGAATCCATGGTGGCATCGTGTTATATCCGATTCGTGTAGGAATGATTTGTGCTATAACGGATAATTACTGTAGTAATATGTGTATGTGATCCAAGAACTATAAAAATTATAAAAGATACAGATTGCTTGTACAGCTTCCATTGGGTGTTGAAAGTGAGCTGTTCCCAAACCACGACTCTTTCCATCTTTATCTTCTTTTATTTCTGCTTGTACCACATTCCCAGCCATAGAAAAAATTTCCTTCAGTTTATTTGATGTCACCTTGTAATCCAGCTGCACAAACAACAAACAGGAATATAGAATACTACACCTAAAATTACAATTTTTCATTATTTTAAAGTCTGACTTGCAAATTCCAGCATCAGGCTTTCCAGCCCCAATTCAGCAAGTATGCATTCATTGATTTATTCATTCAGTAAAAAAACTGTATGACAGTCACAGATGGATGGATGGTTGGACTTAATATTTATTAACCATGTTAAACCCTTAAAGCGCTAAATCAAAGAATTTAAATTTTCACTCAATTGAAGTGGAGTTCACCCCTGTCCTGCTACGTACATATATAAATGGTTTCAAGCAATTTTTAATTCAAGTAATCTGTCACTGAAATGGATAATATAGTTTGTGGTAGATGCTCAGTTAGTCAAATAATTCAATTGAGAAGACAAATATTTAAAAAAAATATATCCTGCATTTAAAGCTGGAAATTGTGTTAGCAATTCAAGATTTAAATGAATGAAAAATACAATAGAAACAATTCAGCAGGGGAAGGGTTGAAAACATACTGAAATTTAAATACATACGTTGGCCACAAAAACTTGGTTGGTGATGTTGTTGGGATCAATGCCTAATTGATTGAGTAGTTGACTTGACACTAGATTCGCTCCTCCTCCCATGTTTGGTGGGTTACTTCCAGCCATACCTAAGCCCATACCCATGCCACCACCTCCCATTGGTCCCATGTTGCCTCCATGTCCTCCTCCTCCACCACCACCACCACCACCTTGATGACCCATCATTCCACCTCGCATACCACCAACTCCCATATCACCCATTCCACTGCCACCGCCTCCCATTTGATGACGTCTACGATCCTTGTCTCTCTCCTGAAAATGGGTTTACATTTATTAAAGAGATACAATAATCCAAACATTAACCCTTTCACCACTAAAGCCTGTTTTTATGTGCTGAATGCCATAGCATTCAGCACATAAAAACGGGCTTCAGTGGCAAGGAAACACAGGAAAGTTAAATCTACAAATAAATCTACATATCACTTTTTGACTATTATAAAAAATTAAATTACTAATGATAGTTAGCCATAATCCCTAAATCAAATTTCGTTACACAGTAGAACTTCTTTTGAGTGGCCATGCCTGCCTACTGCAAATCAAAAGTGGCCGTTCAAGACAGTTGACTATTTATAGGAGGTGGTTGTTTTTTTTAAAATTAAGTTTTGTTGATTGAGCAGTGGTTGCCAACTTTCGGTAAAACAGTTGATTATCTAATTAACACAGATGGTACCTACCATTCGCACTATGATCTGTCTTTCTCTGATTTCATACTTGTGGAGAAGATCAATGGCTTTATCAGCTATTTCCTGACTTCTTACTTCAATTGCACTGCAGAATATCATTAATATGTATTTTGCGGTAATCTGCACTATTTATTTCAAAAAAGATATTGATGTGATGGTAAAGTTATAAAGCTTTGACTAAGTAATAACAAATTATGTCTATGCTTTATGATAGGATAGTGGTTGTTATTTTCAGATTACACTACTTTTCACAGCCGGGGGGAGTCAAAGAGCTTGATTGCATCGCCATCTGTGGTAATTCAAATGATCACATTATTAATCTTAAAGACCATGTTTCAAAAAAAATTGTGGTGATTAAAGTAGAGATTATTTTAATCCATCTACAAAAAGTGAGATTCTGCATATGGATCACAGCCACTATAAAGGCTGTGTATGGGATGTGGGACTGGATATTAACAAGGGATCAAAAGAGGGGCAGAGTCTGTTTGTTTATCACTCCTAAACTTTACATTGGGACTCCTAGCTTTGACCAGTCTCATGGAGTAAAATAAACACTACTTTTTCACTGACCACAATATTTTCTCATTTTTTTCTGAAACATCTCAGAAGGTTAAATGAAATGTGCTCAATAAATGAGAATGTATTATTTTTATTAATATATAGTAGGTCAAAGGTCATAGCTCCCTATACACCCCACCCTGAGGAATTTATGTGTGTGCAATATGAAATAAATTCTTCCAGAAGGTTTTCTTGAGATATGAGCACTCCATAAAACAAGATTGTTAGTCTCTCAAACTATCAAGTATTTGGCTCAAAAAGATCATAATCCCCAAAATGAACATACACATGCCATAGGGATGTGTGTGTGCAATATGAAAGAAATTCCCCAATATCTATGCTAGAATTCCGAATGATGGACATATTATTTTTCCTTTATTTAGAGCTAGAATAGCAACACATTTTCCAGCGTCAAATAAGAAAAAATATCTCAAATGTTTACAAATGATTAATAGACATCCCAGTTGGATTGAAACCTGCTTGAAAACCCTATAATTATGGATGTAGCTGGAGTAGGGAGAAGAGTTAACCCTATGGCATTCAGCACATAAAAACAGGCTTCAGTGGTGAAAGGGTTAAACTGATTACCCTTAAAGCGCTGAATTATTTTTGTATAACCCATGGAAATCAAAGGGTTTCTTTCATTTTGAGATCATTATAAATGTCTTAGTTAGCTCTTTCTGATTCATTTGAATACGTATGTTATAGGTCTACGGCCAAAATAAATATTTTTTTATTCTTGCAGTGCGGGGATCGACTATAGATTTCAGAATCTGACGTCTTTAGATGTCAGGACTAAATTCGTTCTCCGCGCGGCAAGGGTTGAGCACAAAGCATAGTCGTTTTAATGTGTTCTCTTAGCTGATTAAATCAGAGTTAAGGCCAGTATGTTCTTTTCTCTGTTTTAGATTAGAGTGCATTATCTAGATTTAAGCCACGCATTACCAAAACAATGTTTCTTTAATGTAGGGCTTTAAGATGACTTACGCTGCACCACACTGTTTGCCAGATTGGTCCTTATACATCTCCACATGAACAGCTTCAGGTCCAACTAGAACACAAAATTAGGACATGCAAACAGTCTTCACCTTACTAACTCTTATACCACCGAGCTATTCGATTCAAATTTTCTGCCAATTGAAGTTGTAACGCTACCGCAATCCACAGCTTCAAGTGACTGAAAATTACTTGGACTATAGTCGACATCAGTACTCTAGGGGTTAACACAGTCACTACCATTACAATGTTGACATTAATTGATGCTAAGTGTAGTTCTATTGTATACCTTAACCCTTAAAGAAATTTTTTCATATCAGCCAAGAGACCAAAGGTTTATTTTCAATTTGAAATCATCATAAATTTCTTAATTAGCTTTTTCAACTTCATTTGAATAAGTACTGCATACCCCATTAAGTTGCCATCTATAATATTTTGCAAAATCAGCCAAAGACAATATTAGCATTGATCTATAAAATTTAGCGAGCACTCAATTTTAACAGATAAAATGAAATCTTTTACTTACTCTTCTCTCTGAAAAGGTCCTTGATGTCTTGCCATCTAATGTCATATGGCATATTACAGACATAAAGTCGAGTTCTGATATCTCTGCCATGCCTGTGTTCTCTGTCATCGCTGCGGTCTCTGTCGTGGCTTCTTTCCGAACGTTTCCACTCCCTTGGTGAGCGAGACCTACTACGCGACCTTGTCCTTAATGGTGACCTCGATCTTGATCTAAAAAAGACAATTTTTAACCCTTACACCACTGTATAACATTTGTAGAATATGGTTACTCATCAGCCACTTACCCACTTGAAGTGTGGGTCGCAGTAGCAAAACACAACTTCAAGTGGGAGAAAATTTAAATAAATAATTAACTTAATGGGTTAAGAGTTTTAATATGTGATGTTGTGACTGCCGTTGAGCCTGCGATGTTGGACTGAAAATAAATCATTCATGGGACAACGTTCCGGGATTAAACTCCAGCATGGAGTATGATGTCAAAAGCAGAAATAGCATTGATGGGCGAATTATAACATTAGACCGGGTTACCATGGCCAAAGATTAAAACATAATTGGGTAGCGTCCCCTCAAAATTAGAAGGGGCTCAATGGCTCCAGTACGACCAAAATGTGGCTTTTTGTATTAGAACCAGCTAAATGTCTTTAGTAGGTTATGATAATAACACACAGGGCTCGTCAAACTTCTAGAATGGCTGGGCTACCAACATTAAAAGTTTGGTAGCCCCCAATGCATATCGGTAGCCCAGATAAAAGTGTTGCTCTCGTAGTCGGATAATAAAGTGTAGAGTATGAGGCACCCTCTCTCATGATTGGTTGGGGTCTGGTGGATTTCAAGTATCATGTCTAAGAGTCTAATGTCGTATGACTATATCTTTAGAAGGCCTACAGTATTTATATTAGAATATAATTTGTATAATTATATAGAGCCTATAGCTATATTGTATATAACAGACTAGCCTTTTTTTTTCAAAGCATTTAATTATTTAAACTTATAACTCTAAGCATGTCCACTTTAGAAATGTGTTCCTCTTAATTCAGTAAAAATGTCTTGCTATCACCATGATCACATGATTATTCTACTCTCCATATTGTGTGTGGGTTGTCTTAAAAAAAGATATGCAAGTTAATTGACTTGCCACTGCCAGCATATAAATATGTTGTTCAAACTTCAATTCTGTTGAGAGAGGTGACAGCCAGGAAAACCCACAATAAAACTACTACTATATGTAGTAGGGCCTACCAGTAAGTGAGTCTTTGAATGACCACGTCCACGTGGGACAATGTGTTTACAAACAGGTGAACATACGTACATGTATGCTGCGCTACTTCAGTGTACCTTGCAGAGTCTGATATGGTTTTGCATACTGATTACTGTAGCGCTAAGCAGTTTTATGTAGGCCTACACATCACCAGCTAATGCTAATTGTGCATGAAAAACTGGTAATACTTATACAAAAATGATGGCAACGTACGACTAACAATACGTACAATCCCATATGAAAAGACACTTCGTCGTCATAATTATAAAGAAAAGCGATCAGCTCTCTGCTGATCAACACGCGCGTGTATGACGCGCCGGAATGTGGCGTTGTGCCAGTTTTGTGAATCCCCCACCCTCCCCCTCCCCGCGTCTATTTCCCGTTTGCGATCCGATGCGATATCACTTATGGATGGAAGGAAAATAGTATCTGACTTAAAACAGCCTATTCTACCTACAGTAACTTCCCCAAATTTCCTCATTCATAAAATTTTATTTTATAGACCTATCTATCTTGACATAAATTATACGGAGTTGTACATTATTCTGATATCCGTTGTTTATAGGCATAATTTATATACTTCTACTGCTCCAAAATTAAGTTCCCGCGGAAATTATTATAATTAGGTAGTGTGCTTGACACAGGTCAAAGGACATGCAAATATTGACCAACGGCGTTCTCGAAATAACTTAATTTATGCAACCGAGTTGGATCTGTATCTTCCGTGAAAAACAAGATGGCGGAACTCTGGAATTCACGGAATCTCAACATAAACAATGGTTAAATCGTGTACAAATATGAACGTTCTCACAGAGATAGAGCGAATTAAACTAAAGCAAGTGAAAGAATATAGTCTTTAGAATATACCACATAATTTTCAGAAACATCCGACAAGAAAAAACACTAATAGCAAGCCAATAGCAAAGTGTTGTTTTCCCATATAAACGGATGCACGGCGCACAACGTGGTAATTACGCTGGCATGGCTACTGGTAGCCCGCCGGGCTCTGGCTGCTACCAATGTGGTAGCCCCCCCAGCTCAACTGGTAGCCCCGGGCTCCCGGGCACCCGATTTGACGAGGCCTGACACAAACAATATTGAGCAGGTTTAAATGTTTTGAGTATTTCACCTGAGCAGGTTCTGTTCTAGATAATCATTTGCGCTCCTTTTGTGAGCTGTAAAACCTGCTTACGGTGATTGATAATAACACAACACCATTAAAAATAAGTTGGTTCTGTGCCTCCGGGACAACCGGAGAGAGCATTTTTACCCGCTTGGTGAATTTCACTTGAGCAGGTGCTGTTCTAATCATTTGTGTCCTTCCTCTGCTTTTAAACTTGCAAGTTGATTGAGCAGGTTGTAGAATTATGCTGCTTTGTGCTATTTACTGGGGTCCTGCCTGGAAACATCGTGAAGGTTACATCAAGCTAATGCCAACACTTACATTTATGGGTGTGTGTACTATGTGTGATGAATATGTAATCAACATTAGAACACCCCCTCTCCCATACTTCATTCTGTGAAACGCAGTGACGCACTAGGTGAAAACAAGGTTATATAAGATCCCCTCCCCCATACTTCATTGTATTAGCCAGCTCGGAGAAAAGAAAGGAGGTCAAGGTCATTGAGTTTCACAGAATCAACAAAAAAGAAAGATTTTTCCAACAGGTGCTTTTATTCCGAATGCACTTCTATTAGGGACAAGAGAGTACGATTTGAATAGAAAATGACCTTTCCAAAATTTGAAAGAAATCGGTTCAGAATTGACGGGGAAATCGCCGAAAATCATGCAATCCCGTTTGATCATTTTTAATTTGACGGCAAGTAGACTATAGTATAGGCCCCTATGGGCCTATTGGCCCTAACATGATCTTACGCAACTACTGCAGTACTGCGTCAACCACCAGGGGGGCAGCTCCCTATAAAGCTGGTGTCCCATCCGTGAAGATGAGATATTGCAAACCACCCCCAAGGCTAAGCATACCCAGCAGGCAATTTTTCGCATGTGACGTCGTTTCAACGTGGATATGAGGTTGAAATCACGTTGAGACGTCTGCTAACCTCAATACAACGTAACATCGAGGTCGTATTTCCGACTTCATTTTAACAAGAAAAAACGACATCATTACAACGTTGTATCGACGTCATGCTTGAAACGATGTTGAAATCAGGTTGAAATCGCATTGCAATTGCGTTGAAATCATGTTGAAATTATGACGTTAAAACAAATTTCATATGAAACCTTTTATCAACGTCGTTTCAACGTCAGTTTGCTATTTTTCAACGTCGTTTCAAAGTTGAAACAACGTCAGTGTGCCTGCTGGGTAGGGCTAAACACTGCAAGTGAAATTGAAGAAGTACCCCTAAACACTGCAAGCTCACTTGAAAAAATACCGCTTTTTACTTGCCAATTCAAGAGTAAAGGTTAAAAAAATGACCCCTTATTCTATATTTCTAAACATTCTTCTCTTTCAAATCAAAATAACCCTTATAATATTTGAGGTTTTTGGTCACTTAGTCTTATAGTCTGCCCGACGGTGGAGGACGGTCCAAAATGAAAGTTAGTTTTTCGGTATACTCGCCATCAAATTAACCAAGATCGCATGATTTTCGGCGATTTCTCTGTCAATTCTAAACCGATTTCCTTCAAATTTTGCAAAGGCCATTTTCTACTAAAATCCTAACAGCCCTGATAATTTCGTAAAATTGTATAGCGTATTTGAAAAGTTAGACCATTTGACATGTAGTAAATTGAAATTACGACGTCCCTCTACAACCCCATTAAACTAATTCGAGAATTTTATTACATGGCAAATGGTCTAACTTTTGAAATATTAAATTTAATTTTGCAAATTTTTTACCCCTGTTAGGATTTTAATAGAAAATGACCTCTGCAAAATTTCAAGGAAATCGGTTCAAAATTGACAGAGAAATCGCCAAAAATTATGCGATCCAGGGCCCCGTTTTATCAAGCTGAAAAGATACGAGATCTCGTAATTCTCGTGACCTTGGCCTGCCACTTACGAGAATATAGAAGCTCGTTGATTTTCCTCGTATGTCTCCCTCTTTAACATGTATAGGGAGGATACGAGCACTCTGAACCACTCGATGAATTTTAACGATCGTCATATGCAAATGAGCTATTAATACGAGCTCGTATCTTTTCAGGTTGATAAAACGGGGCCCTGGTTGATTATTTTTAATTTGACGGCGAGTATACTGTAACAGTAGGCCTATACTATAGCATAGGCTATAGTCTTTGTCTTGACCCCCTAAACACAATGTAGACTACGTAACATGTGTGAAAGGGTTTCCTTTGTATAGATATATAGATAGGCATATGGGCGATAAAATGTGTTAACTGAATGACGGAGGAGTAGTCTAACGTTAGGCCCTACAACAACGACAACTCCTGAACTGGACAAGGCACGCGGACAACGCGGACGCGGTCGACGATTGCCGACCACTTTTTTTCGCACCGATTTCGCCGTGTGCGGGTCGCTTCGTCCACTTCATTTCCATTTGATCCAGCTTTGTCGTATTGCTCTGGGTCGTACATTGTTCAAAACTCTGTAAATTAAGGTTTAAAAGCTGTAGCAATGAAATGAAGAAAAAGGACATCGACAAAAAAAATCCAGAGCAAAACGCGTTGCCACAAAGTGCACAAAGTGTGTGCATGGTCACTTTGAAAAAATAAATTTCGGCAAACAGACGACGGAGGATCAATTGTTAAAAATGAAACCTAACCGTAACTGCCGACATTCAGGGGGAAGTATTTGACCACATTCACCAGTTTTCACTGAGCAAGAAAAATGTTGTGCTAGATCAATTTCTGAGCTAATCAAAAAACGACCATAAGGTGTGACCCTAATTTTGCAAATTCCGAAAGGCCCTGGGATACAGGAGCCAAAACATCACCCAGAACTTTTGAAGCAGCTGAATAAAACTACTGAGATAAATAATACTGAGATAAAAAATACTCTGTGTTAAGAGTGATTGCTGTACCAGAATAAGAAGAAGAGATGTGCTATCTGTAGATATTGGGTTTTAAGATGTATACACCAGGGCACCCAATGAGTGCCCCGCAATACTGTAACAGAGCAAATATACCACATAACAATCAGAGATTTGGGCATAGCCTCCGGCCCCACGAGGTGGTCATAAAAGAAGAAAAATTGTGATGGATTCTCATCCTTATAGCTATGAAACTCCCATGCGTAAAAAAATTATCAGAAGGGGCCACAGCATGCCTGTTCCACTTACCTCTTCAAGCACTTGTTGCAACAATTGCAGAATTAAAGGCGAGAGCTGGCACCATTTTTTGTAATTGCGAGAAACCTAATTATGGGGACCCCCGGAAAATGTGATAAAGTGCCATTCAAAACAAATAACTTTTTAAATTCTACAATGATGGCTTCATTTCTACCTGTAGGGGAGAGTGGGGAAAAGTGAGCCGGGGGAGAAGTGGGCCATACCACTGTACGTGACGTCACAATAGACAGCTGATGACATACCACGTATTTTTTCAAAGTTTGGTTTCAACTGACCTTGCTGACACCCCTTACAATGACAGGTAGCTTCATCACTGTGCATGAGAATTAACACATAATGTGTAGGCCTATTTGTTACTCAAAAAATGGAGTCGCCTGGTGTGCAGGGTTTAAATGACAGATAATTTACTTTTTTTGAGGGGAAGTTGAGGGTGGGGTCTATGATAAAACCCTGCCATACTAAATCTATAATCTGCTTGCCTTGTTTTTCAAAATTGCTACCGTCATTAATATCGACCCTTGGGGAGAACTGGGCCACCAGTGCCCACTTCTCCCTGGGTGGTCCAGTTCGCCCCAATTTTTAAATCCTGGCGGCAAAAAAACTTACTTTGTCTCAGCTAAGAACCCAATGACATGGTAATATATATAGGCCTATAACCAAACCACGTGTTTGTGTTTTAGATGTCATAATTATGGGGGGGGGGCGACGTAGACCTTCTGGTACCAACATAGCCTACATAGGCCCTCATACATAAGAAATGTATAGGCCTATGATAGTCTTACATAATAAGAACTATAAATTGACACCTTCGCATGATACTGTGTACGTGTATGTTATGACTCACGGTTTAATCTAAAGAGAGTGCCACTTCTCAGGACGTCATCATAATGTTGGTGTAAATGCCTTATCACTCTCATTACGTCATCGCACAATAGTGTCATCCAATCATAAATTATAACGTCATCATAAATGTAATTATGATAGTGTCATGATATTTTCAATGAGTTATAACTCTTAAGATTTCATCATGTGATAGTGTCACTGTCACTGCATTATAACTCTCATGACGTCATTATAAAATAGTTTCACTACGTCATAACTCTCATGACGTCATCATACAATAGTTTCACTGCTTCAGAATTCTCAGGATGTCATAATAAATAGTGTCATCCAATCATACCTCATGACGTCATCTTGTGTTATCTTATGTCAACGTATCATAACGAGTGACACTATCATATCATGACGCGTCATAACACATCATATTATGAGTGTCATGCCATCCTAATTATCATGACATCATCATATGATAGTGTCATCCCATCATAACTCGCATAACATAATCATAATAATAGTGTTACCCCTTTTTAACTCATGACGTCATCATGTGACGTTACAACTACCATTTTTGTTTGGAATGGGCTATGCGACAGAGTGGATGATCAATAAACAAAATAGATTTAACATTGTTTTTCCACTTTATTATAGTTAGAATCGGCTGGATGCAACTTCAGCGTTGAATGTAAATGGTTGGAGTATATGGATGGGACTGATAAATAGTCAATGTACGCAATGTGTGTGCTGTACCAGCCGGCGGTTGACTATCCCCGTGGTGGGTCAGCGTTGGAAATATGGTTCTACACCTTGGCGTTTTTTGCAAATTCAATTAGGCTTCGAAATGGTCGAGGCCTGCGATTTATCATAATGCGCAGCATAGGATTATCAGGGCAGAAATAATTCATACAGGCAGCTGATTGGCCGACATGTAACCTGCTTCGGATTCTGGTATTTTGGCACAATGAAGATCGTAACTTGTGTGGATTAATTTGTTGGATCAAAACCAAGTCGAGTTAATGTTAAGTGTAACATAGTGTCATGAATGCATATTTAAGTCTAGCACCTGGAGATCTTGTGTTATTCACTGGCCATAACAATAACTAATATTGCCTGGTAATCTGCCATCTAGTCGTGGCCTCGCCATTGCCCACTCAGGAATAACAGATAGTGTCACGTCGTCATAACTCTCATGGCATCATGATATGATAGTGTCCCCCATTAAAGATCTCATGACGTCATCATATGATAGTGTCACACCAATATGACACATCATGTGATAGCAGTAGTAGTAGAATATTGCTTAACCCTCACATCATCATCTTTACATCATTAATTTCATTAATGGACTGCACTGTTATTAACATATTACAATGCCACTTAAATGACAATTCGTGCTGAAAAGTGACATAATGCACTTCCTTTTATATTTGTCCCCATCAGTGGGTCGATATTGGTATTTGCTAGGATGAATATTACATTATTATGTAAAAATATGTTATTTCTCGTTCAGCATATATACATCTTGTTACCAGTATTATATTTTGGCTTGACCTATAAGCCCACATGGGCTGAATACTATCTTGTAGTCATATTTATACCGTCATATTGCTTCATTTGTACATGTCATTTTAATAAAAATATACAACACAGTACAATACCTTAAAAACAATTATGCTTAGAAATGATACCTCACACCAATAACCTCCAAACAAAAAGTCTATTCTGCTTCTGCCTTAGATCGAGACCACATTCCAAGCAACCAACATGATGTATTTTACTTTTTTGTGTCATATTTTGTAAAATAAGCTTTTACCGAATTCCGGAGGCCGAAATTCAGATTCTGCATGGTCAAAAATGTATGATTTGATACCAAGATCATTGAAATCGCACAAGTTTGGAGAACCCTATCCAGAAAAGTGATTTTCATGCTGGAAACGGCCGCCATTTTGAAAAATGGCAGCCATCATATCTGGAATATTGTTGTGCATCATTCGAGCCGACTGTTTTCACCAATATGTTTTTTACGCTTTCAACTTCGGTGATTTTGTGAAAAATCGTGTTCAGAAAATAGGTCACGAGCCGCATTAGATGCCTTTTCTAACCTTGCCAGACTCATAAAATGGCCTTTACCTTTGACCTTGACCTTCAATTAATTATTCTAATGTCATAAATGTACTTACGGCTTTTGATTTGATGGAAATCGACTCCATTATCTTCAAATTTGAACAAATATGCACAGAGATATGCCATTTTTAGATTTGAGTTTAGCGATTGGCAGCAGTCTTAGAAATATGCAAATTAAAAAATTGCCACTGGGTGAAATTTAGTCCTCCCAGTGGAAATGATGACTCTATAAAGCCTCTGCTGAACACAAATCAATCAAAATATAAATTTCTGTATGAATTTCCAGGTTAGGTTAAATTTTTCCAATATTCTGCCTGACTACAGGGTACAGTTCTCAGAACCCTACCCTTTCCTTAACTATATTAATAATCTCCCTTCCACTGTCTCCAGGTTCGTCTATCTGCAGATGACTGCCTTCTGCATCGACCGATAAAATGTCAAGCAGATCAGGAGCAACTGCAGAGAGATCTGTCTGGGGGCCCTCAATGGGTGGGTCAGATCTTCCCTTTCCTCGCGTTTTAGAGGCAAATCCTCACTTTCCTCGCATTATTAAAATACTCACTTCTCATAATCCCCACTTTTCATCCTCACAAAAGTTGACACACGTGCCATATGATTGCCAGATTTCTGTCTTTTTATGAGGCCATCAAACAAAGAACATTTCATTTCCCAAATATATCGTTTTTTTTGCAGCTTGATCTTCGCATTCAGGCTCAAATCCTCCATCTTTAGTTCTATGAACCTCGATCCTCAAATATTTCAAATCCTCATTCCTGTCTGCGTTACAGAACTGGGCAAATCGATGGGATATGTGTTTCAACCCCTTGAAATGCTTAGTCTTTATGGGGTGTCCAGGCAAAATAAAAAAAATGGGATTTCAGTACACTCACAACATTTCATCGACACAATACCTTTGTGTTTGCCTTAGCGAGACACAGGAATGGAAAGCCCACATTAATAAAATAATGAGTAAAGCTTCCTTCAAAGGACCCTAAAGTGATGTCCCCATAAATTAATACTCTTCAGCAGCTTGGGTTCTCTTTGGACAAAAAGACATTGACAAATTAGAAAAAAATCATAAATCAGCAGCAAGGTTTGTCACACAATATTAAAGACAAATAGCCAAACATCTATCATTCAGGACCTGGGCTGGACTGACTTGAAAACAAGACGAAAAATTTCTAGACTTTTATGTAGGCTATAATATGTTAGATGAGCTAATCGACATCCCTATCAATGACCGTTTAATCCAAGCAGCCAAAAGAACATATGTGGTGGGCACAATCAGATCTATTTTTTTTGCATCGAATTATTCCTGATTGGAATTCTCTTCCGGCAGCTGCCATAGAATCTAAAACTGTGGCAGCGTTCAAGTGTCAGCTGGTTGACTAAGTCTGCCAGCCTCTTTTTCACCCTCCAACCTGATACTCCGGGTGTGCTGCTGGAGGAAACAATTCGAAGCTCAAAGTGCAAGTTGAGAAAATGGTTAGAGGGAACTATCTTTTACAATAAGGAGTTTACAATCAAACCTGTTGTCATGAATTTTCTCCATTTTTAATTTGAAATATTGACAATTTTTAATTTGAAATATTGACCCATTCGTGTCACTAAAATGAATATATCTCCGCTCCGGATCAAGATAATTTTATGTCTTGGTGTCATATTAAAGCTCCAGCTGCGTGCTATCCCATGGTAGCATTAACTCCATGTTGCATTTTTCCAACACGTGAAATATATATTAGAAAATGTAGTGGAGCTAGGGAGGGGTTAAACTCATACATTCACGTACAATTGTTGGACTCAATGTTACACCTGAAGATATATATAATGTCATAATGTTGGAAGCTAGATAAAACAGTTTTATCACCTGTAAATTATACAAAATGATTGAAAAAAGTGAGTTAAACATCCTCCATATTAAAATGACATCTTCCATTTTAAGATGACGATATTTCTAGCTGACTAATTGTTTGGCTATTTGTCCTATTATACACCTATTACCGTCCATCATTTAGCAATGTTCCTTAGCGAACCTTTGTGTAAATTTACTGTTCTTCACCCCCAGCATTATGATATGCCCGACTATAGCTTGAGGTGTAATATTGAATCCAAATATTTTACGCTCAGAAATTAATGTCCTTTGATTTTGGAAGTGTTGCACAGGTACAATGAATAAACATATTTCCTGTACCTAAACCAGTTTCTATTTACAAGCAAAGCTTTTGATGATTTTAGGTAGATGACCTTAATGTATAAGTATGGCGTGTTGTTGGCCATGTGACGGTTTCACGAGCTGACGCTGGCTCATGCATTTTTATTTGAGGGTGTAAATTATATCATAGCGATGTATTTAAGAAGTGTTCTACTGGTAGTTATTTTGTAGGCTGCTACACTTTCCAGTCGTCCAGAGTGTATTTTACCTATATACTAAGTAGTTTTTAAAATATCTGGTTTTGGTGCAGGCAACATTTCTATATTACTTATGAGTTTTACTTAAAAAATATCAGCATTGTATAGGTAGGCCTACCACTAATAATTTCCCTGAATCCTGTACGGATATAATATGATAATAAAATTTGATTTGATGACGAATCTGAAGTGAAGGAAGAGGCGAACAGTGGTTGTTTTCGGACCCGGAAAGAAATAAATGCTCCAGGCAGTTTATTGTTGGTCCAACAGTATCAATCAAAATATAAATACTGTAAATTGTAACAGATATATAGGCCTATCAATTGGAAATTAATAATAATTGCTTATGCATATATTTACGCGTTGTTGAGGCAGTTCAAGATATATTGTTGTAATACAACTGTTACAGTAGGCCTATATCACCCAAAAATAAGATATAATTCATCATATTATTGTAGTTAATCATGTAGATATGGGTGGTATATAATATATATATATTATATACATGGGTAGCACACACACATATATATATATATATGTAATATAGATATATGATAAAAGGGTAGAACACACTGTATAAATAATAGTTACTTTATTTGTCATGATCATACACATAATTATTATTATTACACTTATAATTAGGCTTGGAAGCATTAATTCATTCTTGAACACATTTAATGAAGGTGATATGTTTGGTGACACATTAGATCACAGTAGGCCTATATTTGGTCTATTTAAAACGAAATTCGCTTCCTTATAAAATAGCAATTGTCATATACTGTGCCGTGAAACAGTTTAACTCTCATGTATGAAGAATATACTTGAATATTTAATGTAGGTCTAAAATGTAAACTTACTTTGAAAATGTAACTATATACAGTAGGATCACTAAAATTAATACATACACAATGTTTCTAATAAAGAAGATGGACATGCAGTATTAAATATATTAATTCGTTGAAGTGTAACTTATCTTCTTGCTAGTATGGTAGACAGCCATGCCAAGTGTTACCCATTAACCCTTTCACCACTGAAGCCCGTTTTTATGTGCTGAATGCCATGGCATTCAGCACATAAAAACGGGCTTCAGTGGTGAAAGGGTTAAAGCGCTAAACAACATAACAAATACACTTTAATTTTCAACCAGTTAAATTTGTGTCTCGCCACCGCGACCCACAACATCACTCATAGTTTTTATTTTGAGATCAAACATTTTGTGTTTAAATACACATTTCATTCACAATACATGATTTGACCTGCTAATTAAATAGAATAAAAATGCCCATGGTCGCCCTTAGCGGTTAAACACGAGTCGAGCATACTAGTAGTGGATGGGGATGATCTATATATAACAAAGAATCGTGATATAATGAGCAGCACGGCAGTATGATGGTTGTACCAGGTTGAGCGTTTTGTATATGTAAAACGCAATCGTTCTTGCCATTTATGGTCCCCTGAGCAGAAAACAATCTGATTATATTTCTCATGACGAATTAATTTGAATCACGATCGGTATGAAATTATTATAACAGATTCCAGTAGGAAGCCCGATTCCATCTCATTTTGGCGACATTCAGGCAGTCCACTTCTTATCACAGTGTATCATGACTTTTATCGCTCCCCCTGCGCCCGTTTTGGCAGTTTCAAAAGCTTGAATTGTTTGTTCCAATTTGTAATGATGAGTGACTAGTTTCTTTACATTGACTACACCAGAAGCCACCATTTCCAGTGCCATTGGGTACCTGAAAAAAAGCAGCGCAGTCGATAAATATACAAAAAACTAATTTTCGTATGGAACATGCTGTAATGTGCCCATGTAATGATAAGAAGTATACTAACTTATAGAGAGCAAAGTTTATAGTATAACAACTATTTTGTTGTATTACAGATTCAAAATCGCATAATTCTCAAACATCATTAAACACCGCCTTAATTCGGCTAAGTTATTATTATTTGTTATTATTTTCTACTAATTCAGGTTTATATCGAAATCAAATGAGCATTTAAATCTAAATTTCTCTGTTATATATAAATGAATGTTAATTGTTATTAATTGTATTGACATTTGGTATTAACTAGTGTCAGTAGGCTACCTGACTGTGAATATACACTGATTATTAGAAGATGCATGTTACTGTAAACATTAGGCATACGCTAAAGAAGAGATCATCTAGAGAGATCTATGGAAAATACCTAAACATCTAATAGTAGGCTACCTAACGCTATATGGTGCCTGAATCGTGATAAATATTTTGTTTTAATAATTTTAGATATAGTAGAGTAAGATACTGAATTACAATATATATTCAAAAAGTTATTTTACAAAATGTTAAATAATAAACGCATATTTTACAGCCAAAACCCAAACATATGTTTATAGAGTCTAGTGGGAAGATCAGACAGCCACATGTGTGTATTGCTGTACCTATTGGTGTAAAGGTCCAAGTCTCTTACACAAAATAAGTAGGTCTTACCACAGGCACTACCACGCGGCCCACAAATCTCTTATCCGGTAGTGTCCCAACCATACAATATTGATTAGGCCTACATGTCCACATGTGCTCATTGAACATAAGAGTAATCTCTCTTGCTATGATTCGGATTTATTAATATTTGGTCAACATTTTTTTTTATTTAACTCTAGGAGAGAAATGTAAAAAAATGTTTATTTAAAAACTTGAGTGGTGAAGGGACATCAACACACAGAGGAGATAATGTGTAGGCCTACTCACGTGTTGGCGTATCTGAAAATTCCACGAATATCAACTTCCCGTACTGCGGCATTCACAATGGGTAGTTTTACTTCAGCAGCTCCAAGACCGACCAACACTACTGTACCTCCTGAACGAGTGGCCTAGCAACACATTAAACACCTATTTATAAACCACACCGTTACGATCCTGAATAAAGTACGATACATGGTAAAATAAAAAATATTTGGTAGCTAAAGCAATTAACCCTTATCCTGCGAAGTTAATTTATTTAAATTTTCAGCCACATAAGTTGTGTTTCGTTACCGCGATCCACAACTTCAAGTGCTTGAAAATTACTCATATTTGTTAAATTTGAGACTAAAATTTGCAAATGTTGATGATTGAACGCTAATTTCATTCCCAATGCCAGCAGGCAAAGGGTTATGATAAAACTTACATAAATAGCAGTAGCTATGCTGGATTCCGCTCCGCTACACTCAATTGCTATATCTGGCATGGATCCCATTAGGTTCGCCACCTCGGCAGCCAGAGTCTGTGCATCCTGCGACTTGACAAGCACTGTGTGTGCAGCTCCCATTTCACGAGCAACTGACAATCGGTGCTCACTAATATCTGTGATAACACACTAGATTAATTTAAAGTACTGGATAATTGAATTTAATTAAAAAATACTTTTTTCATTTTCTTATCCTACGAGTTACATTCATCTGCATGCAACTCCTCTCACGGAAAACATTATTAGGTTGAAATCATATACTGGTAATCACAATTTTAAATTTGATGAGAAACCATCACAAATATTATAATTAAATGTTAAGTGTGGTCAAAAATGACGGGTCACCCACCCGCCAAATACAAACAGTAGGCTTGTTTTAGACACGTTTCGAGTAGACCCTTTAAACTGGGAAAATATATTATATAATATAATTATATATAATATATGATGTTCATCTCATAGTGCAGTAAAATATAAACCTGTTACGCAGACTTGAGATGCACCACGTGCCCTAGCCACGGCCAAGTTGACAAGTCCTATAGGACCTGCTCCGCACACCAGCACTTTGCTGGCTAGTGTCACACCTGCACGGTTACATGCATGCACTCCCACAGATAAAGGCTCTAACAACGCTCCTTCGTCGTTACTCACATGGTCGGGTAACCTATAACATAAGAGGTTCATGGTCATTCAGTATGATTATTTTGTTAAACTGACATAAAATGATTTTACCACATGCCATACACAAGGTTTCTTGTTGTAAACAGGAGTAATCCGTCACAATGGCCTGAATGCCATGTGTCAATAGTTCAAAGGCACCCTCTACATAATAGAAGAGCAGCATGGTACTTACGAATAGCAACATGGCGCTCAAGAAGGACAGCATAGCGCAGCGCCATGTTCTAAATGGCCAGATGACACACTTTGTGAAATTGTAAAAAGATCTTTTATGAGGGTGTTTGGAATGTTTGACAGTGGGCGAGAGCTGATCCCACGACAGCTACCATCATGCAGTTCACGAGCACTGACAAACGAATAAACGAACAAATTCAGCTTACTGGTAATGCCCTCTCCTCGACAAACCCAAGAGTGTTCTAATATTTGTGTGTGGATGATAAACGACCAATTAGAATAATCTCCAGTATGGCGACCTGTGTTAATCTTAAACACCCTATGGCTACAGTCACATAGGTTTTTTTCCAATATACACATTTAAATTTTTTGAAGAAAGCATCATATACTGTCAGTGTCACAATTAAACAAATAGGAGTAGGGCCTAGAGGTGAATTCGCAATGTTCATCCTTACAAAATGAAATCCTCTATATTATAGTCACTAAACATTTTAAATGTTTCAGTGTTTGTTAATGATAATGATGATGCCCAGGCTTCAAATTGTAGGACTACAAAATTGTAACTACTTTCTCAAACACAGATACATGGAGAAGTCCCATACCTACACCATACTTACTTGTAGCAGAAATCTGCGGCATGGACATGAAACCTGGCAAGATCTCCATGATAAGGTGGTGTAGCCAGAAACTCGACATCATCACACAAATTGTAACGTCCAGTTTTACAATGGATACACCTTCTGCATGGTACACCTGGTTCAATGGCTACACGGTCTCCTAAAAACATTTGTATATGAACTGTATTTATATATTGGAGTGTCGAGATTCTATACTATATAGTATGAGCTACTGATATTATAAATGACTAATCATGTAATTATCGTCTCGTTAACCTTGGCATTCTCGACCTGTTTTACAAAAAAAAACTGGCTCCCATGTGACAACAAGAGGACTGAAGTCCTATATCATCCCCCGCCATAAATTAGGTTAGAGTTGTTTGCGGTCACAAATAATAAAAAAGTCGACTAGTGGTGGCCATTTTAAATTTCAGTAAAATCAACTGCACATTATTTCTGACTTCAATTTTTGTGTTTTTGCGCCCACAAAAAATATGAAGCTCATGCATGGCGGCCATTTTGAATTTCGGTAAAACCTTGAAAAAAACACATGCACAAAGCCATATCGTGGGGAATGTGATTGTAAAATTTGAATAATTTGAATAATTTGAGTTTGTAAGTTTTTGCGACCCCAGAGAAATTGAAATTGTTTCGAGGCGTCCTTTTTGAATTTCAGCAAAATCTTAAAAAAATCACCTGCACATCTCCATATTGTGGTGAATATGATTGGTAAATATGAATAATTTCTGAGGATAAGTTCTAGAGTTTTTGCGCCCACAAAATTTTTCAGAGTTGAACTCTGGCGGTCATTTTAAATTTTGATAGCATCTTTAAAAAATCACTTGCACATCCCCGTGTTGCTAGAAATGTCATGTTAAAATTTCAAAAAAAATCGACCAGCTGTTTTTGTGCCCACAAGAAAACGTGACGCCGGACAGAATCCTGGCGTGACTAAAATCGAACATTGTAATTGTAGACAAGGTAGAATGTTTATAGTCTGATATCAAGCCTTGAGCCTCTGCAGCCGATTTTCACAATCACCCCCGGTCACTAACCTGTTCATTTGTGTGTTATTTCAGAGCATACAGCCCGGCAACAATTTCGGTGCCAGTTACTTAATCGCCGATAACACATTGCCATCTCTAACAATCGTGTCTTTTCCCATCTACTGCATATTATTATAGATTCAATTGTTAAAAGAAAATGGTTTTATAAAAAGTAAAAGGGATGGAGAGACGAAAATTCGGGATTATTCCAATAAAATGTACATCAAAATAAGCCTTTACTGTTTGATTATAGAGCCTTTACTGTTTGATTAATATCCCTTTCTGTATCTATTATCTAAACAAATCATTATGATAACCTACAATTTCTTCAGCGAACACATGTGACTATATATGACCATTTGCAGCAAATGCGGAATGCTCGTTTTTTATGAGAATCAGACGGTATCTAACTAGTTTCCTTGCTAATGCCATACGGTGGAATGATGGGAACAGACCGTCACTGTGACATCACACATATTATTTTATCTGCAGCTCTGAGGTGGACCACCATTAAAAAAAACCCACACTCAACTTATGTTGGGGTTCACACATAAACAAATCTTAACAATTTCGTAAATTTAGTAATGGCAGACATAGAGCATATATTCTTTCTTCGATGTATCCACTTTTATAGCAGAAGAGGTACATTTGGTGACAAATATATTAGTTCAGTAATCGATTGACAGTGGAGGTAACACTATGTCAGCCACACATTACAGCCTTTTGTTTTTCGTTGTGGCAAAACGAAATTATGGGAGATCTCAAGTGCAACCTGAAACCATTTTAGACCAATTTTTATGCGCCCCTCTATGCTATTTTAAGACATACAAAATCTAAAATCCACTGATAATTAGAAGAATCACATCTTTATTGCACTTTGGAACTGTCACTAGCTTTGTATGTGCCACTCCACGAATTACAATCAGAGATTAATAATAGATAATATGTGCTACAATGACCTTACCCACATTGAGATGTGTGACACCTTCACCTAGCTTGGTAACAGTGCCGCTTGATTCATGGCCGAGCACCATAGGTTTTGTCAGAATAAAGTCACCAATGGCACCATTTGTCCAGTAATGAACGTCTGATCCACAGATGCCAACACTTGTCACTCCAACTTGAACTTCTGGAATATATAAGGAACATGAGATTGACATCTGAACTCTGCCTTTAAATCGGTCAAATGTATTTAGCTGTCAAAAATGAAGATCACAGCTCAAAGTAATAATGTGGATAAAAACAATCGTGAAAGACAAACTGGTCTAAATATAATAATACCAAAGTTGCAGCTGTACAAATATTACATGCAGTATCTAGATTAGTAACAGTTCAAAACACATTTTGTAGTAAAAGAATTTGAAGAGCGTTTATGAAGTAATCTAGATATTTACCCCAAATCAAACTGAACGGGAAGACAGCGCTGCAAATGACAAAATACTTTTGACCTCAAGGTCAGATTTTGAAGAAATAGATGTTATAAGTATAGAGTTTAGTACAGGATCCTATTGACTGCATATTATGTTGGTAACTCATTCTCAGGTTTTTTGTACCAGTGTTAAATTTGAAATGTATTATTTATTTATTAAAAGCTGTATTATAGTTGACATTATTCAGAGTTATTCATTGGTCAATGACAGCATAAGCACTACAGACATTATGTGCTAATAATCCAACCCATAAGTAACAGACACGGTTGACTTAAATGGATGACAGCAATTTTGGTATTTTGTTTTGTATGAAGCAGTGCATCCCTCAGATCATGATTTCAATATTTTCACATTTTTAATAACATTTTCAATCAACATTTATAATAATCCAGAGAAACCTCCAACATACTGTTTTTGTATACTTAAAGGATGGTTGAAAAATGTTGCCATGTTGATGGCGTCTGCCCCACGTTGGGCAGACAATCGTAGTTGTAGGTACCGTTATAAACCATCACCCAATCCTGAACATCCACACAATAATTAACGTCGGCGTCTTCTGAAGTACTCTAGATTTGTTTACATGGCAATATACAACTTGAAAATAAAACTAGCTTAATCTTGTTCAGTGCTTTTTAATTTTTTAATGATATTTTTGTATTTTTAATTAAGATCATATACATGGTTGAAGTAAAATAAGCATACAATATATATTATGGCAATGAATTCATGGCTGAGAACAAGATGGGAGGGTTTTTATAGTTGTCAATCAGCAGTTCTAAGAGCCTAATAAGGGGAGGGTCCACTGCGTTAGTGGTGTTTGTTTGTTTAGTATTTATTTATCACAGTGACATATATACATATACAGCATACATATACAACATCATCATGATCATGAACAATATAATATGCCGGGCCAATTTGGCTTTTACTGTTATTTTATACAGAATAAACAAGCAAAACGCATAGGCCCTACAGTATACCGAGGAGGTAAAACATTTATTTATCTTTGACTAAGTTTTACATATAAAATTTAGTGTTTCTCTCCAGAATTTGGTGATCAAAATTTTATTTTTTTCTTCCTAAGTTAGATTAATGAAATCGGCGCAATTACGCATATTGTTCTTGATATAATCAACTATAATACCGGCAAAAGCATTACATTTTAACAACAAATGATATTCATCTTCGACTTCGCCAGATAAACAATTTGAACAGACAAGCTCTTCCAGTTTTAGAGAGCGTATCCATCTATTCAGTTGTATCATCTTTAACTCTCTATCTACGGCCTGTTTCTACTCTCAAAGGTTAAATTCCACAACAAAATTGAGCAAAAATACTTACACGAGGCTTAGATAATAATGTCACATAATAATCTGGTATAGCAGTTTTTTTTAATGGTAATGTTTTTTCTATATATTTAATATATAAGCCACTCCCACTGTGCCTATTGGCTAGAATTTGCATTGATAGACACGTGGCAAGCTATGCATATTTAACTAGATGTGACTGACTGTTTTCGACACAAAAAACATTGAAAGCATCCCTGTTATATATTTCCAGATCAATCCACAAAAAAACTAGATGTAAGTGTTAACCATGTAAACACCCAAGAAGGCTCCCCCTCGCACTTTTCAAATATAAAAAGTTATACATTAATTATAATTTTTACCAGATAATCAATTCGTACATGCAATTATCAAGTAATATTATGAGGCAGAAGCTAGCAGCTTTAGGCTGACTAGGTGCTATTTTGACTCCGATGGATTAAAGACGGCCGCCATGTCCAGGATATTTTCCCGAATTTTCTGAAAAATTGATGCAGTCTAGGAAATAATATTACTATGCAGTGTGTTGAATATTGAGTATATCGGATAAGCGGCCTTGAGGTTATCAGGGTGACAAGGTTCTAATTTGACGAAAAAAGATTAAAGATGACCGCCATGACCCGGATATTCTCCCGAACTTTCTGACAAATTGATGCAGGCTTGGAATTAATACTACTATGCAGTATTTTGAATATCGAGTACATCGGATAAGCGGCTTTGAAGGTATCAGGGTGACAAGGTCCTAACTTGACGAAAAAAAGATTAAATATGGCCGCCATGACCCGAATATTTCCCCGAACTTGCTGAAAAATTGATGCAGCCTAGTAATTAATACTTGTATCCAGTATGTTGAATACCTAGTGAATTGAAAAAGCGGTTTTGTAGATATCATATTTACAACAACTGGTTCTCAGACATCAATGCATTTTCCTTGTCACCTTTTCTTAGGGGTGCAATTTGAGTTTGAACTAGTGAAGTGATGACATTGGAAATTGGAATACTAACTAGTATGTCCTGATCTTATGTTTTGTCATAGACATTGATAAAATCAATATTACGCTATCATGATTATGTGAGAAGCATTTATACTATTGAATTATAAAAATGCCCCAAACTACTGCTAACAGAGTTAATATTTGATCACACCTAACAGTGTCTCACCTAGGATTCAGAAGGGGCATGGCGCTAACGATCATTGGGGGCACCTTATAATGCCGGGCGTCCAGTTGACTCGGTTGGGCATTTCCAAACCCCCCCCCTCCTCCCCAATTAAGGGTACAAGCAGAATCAAACTTCATTATCACACGTGTTCCCAGCAGAATCGAGACGTCAACCCAGCGCCGGTCAAATGCTGGCCAAGTCCGGCACCCTCCCCAACACCAGGCAGAAGCCCAGCGCCTGCCAGGAACAATAATACAGCTACAGTATGATTATATATATATACAGGTCTTGTGAAATTACTTGAAATTATCTGTATTTATTTTCTTCTTATGTTTTTTTATTATATAATTGTTTGAATTTAGCAAATGTTTCAGATTTTTTTATATTCTCCGGTAGTGCATTCCAAATAATTACGCCTGTATAGGAAAATGATTTGTGATGTGTTCTAGGAACGAATAATTTGTTATTTGTTGAAGATCTGAGGGAATATTTTGAGTGATCTTTAATATTAGTAAACAGTGTCTGTATATATTGGGGTGCACTACCAGTTACAGCTTTATAGACTAGAATGACCTGCTTAAATTTTACGATTTCATCAAAGGGTAACCATTTGAGCTCTTGAAACATGTGTTTGCTTGGTTTTAACTTTGCTATATTATTATTCCAAGTCCATTTTATTCAGTGTAATCTGGGGAAGCTTAGGCCTATTACCAGTTTGGCAATAGTATCATTTATTGTACTTTACTTTATTGTCTTCAAGTTCAAGATCTTAAGGATCTGTGGGGCCGAGACATAACTCGTAACACTGGGTAGCCTAATAGACTTATTAACTGTACTACACCTATTATACCCTGTAGTTCAGAGGAGAATTAACTGGCACAAAGTCATATTTATTGCACCACCAGGTATATAGATACCCCCTGGTGTTGCATATTCCATTTGAATATCATATTGTGGCCATGCACTGTCACTAGCTATAGATTGCTATTGAGTTATCATCGGGTGAGCCTCCGGTCTTTTATTATAAAAGCTTTCACATGTTTTAGCATCAACAGGGATCTGCTACCAGCTGTAAAGTGACTTATCATTTATAAATACTGTGTGATACTGTGTATATATGTGGGGACCACTTCGGTTTCGTTCGCCAGGAGTCAGCACCTGACGAGGAGCTGCACCCCCTGGCGAGCGCTACCGACGACACGAGGCTAAGCCCACTCAATCTTACACTTACGATCTACTCCGGGAGCAGGGCGGACCTGCCGTCCCCCTGCTCCTCGCAGCTCAAGCCACGAGGCTGTGGCCGCGTCCAACATTCCATTACCATCCTGGAATCCTGGAGTCCGAGACAGTGAAATTGAAGTTATAATCAATAAAGCATCAAGAACCAATCTCAAGTTAATTATGTTGCCCAGACAGGAGTTAGAATAGGCTAGGAACTTCAACCCCAGATCCTTCGACCTATCATATATGTCAGAGTGATTTTATATTAGAATAAAGCATGTAGATAGTTGTGTGCCTTTCTGGAGTTTATTTATTTGAAAGTTCCGTTGAATTGTCTGCTCGACGATTTCCCCCTAGATATCGATATTTTGCCGATTGTACTCGATATCGCTCCATTTTATCGTCGGTTCGCTATGTGTAATTCTGGGGTACTGGGATGATTGCTAGTAGTAGTACTTTTTGCCCCCATCTGGGGAGGGTCATTAGGGATCTGTTTCGTCTGTTGGATGCTGTGTACGGCATTGTACGGAAGCACTAGTCTACAGCAATCATCCAAGGGCAGCTGCAGCCTCCTCGTATCTGGCTATAATCTTCGGGCGGATTGCCAGTGGCATACCCTGGTTCCTCCGCTCAACAGCGGAGCCAATGCAGCACCCGCATCAGTGCTGGCGCTGATGTAGGCTGTGGTAGCCTCAAATAACCGGCAATAGCGTGTTTGACATTAGGTCTCTCACGTGGGATGAATGGAGTTACCCAGAGGGAGTGATCCTTCCTATTGTTACTCTGGGGACTATCCGACCCGAGGATAGCGGAGCTGCGCGAAATGCCAAAGAGTTTCATCATTAAATTGTACAGCGAAACTCAAGTCTCCGGCCGTCTGGGCATGTCTGGGGGTATATCTCCTAGACATGCCCAGAACCCCTTATCGGGCGAGCGAAGGAAAACGCTCTCAATAACCCACCATGCCCTATCACCCCCACCCTCACATCATCATCTGTACATCATTCATCTCATCAATTGACTACAACGTTTTTATCGTATTATAATGTCACTTAAAAGACCTTTTGTGCCGAAAAGTGACGTAAAGCAATGATTTACTACTACTATGTGTAATTCTAACGTTTAATATCTTAATGTCCTTCGGTTAAGTAATTTATTCTGAATTGGTTCCCGCTCGACCATTGAGCCTGCAGTTATAAGTCCTGACACATTTGTAATATTGTAGGCTGGAGCAGTCACTTAACCGTGACAGTATGCTTAGATCCTTATCTACTGTTGTTTCTTCTAGATTCGTATGTTCTTCTCCTGATATTATGTAGTTGTGTTTACATTTTCATTGGCAATGAGATCGTTTATGCTCTTATTTCTCTGGTCGGCGCTGCTAGGCGACCTGTATACCGCTCCTACTAGCAAGCTGTCTTTGTTTTTTTAGTGGTACCTCTACCCAGATGGAGTATGAATGAATGGATATTGCTTGACGTCGCTTTCTGCACAATCATGGCAATATCGCGACAGAAGGAAGCCCGAACTATGCCCTACTCTTATTTTGAATGACTCCAAGGGTTCTTTATAGTGCACATTACCATAGGCAGCACTGTACACTCCATGCCTTTGAACAGTTTGGAGCACTGCATATGCACAACCACGATGACAAATATCCGTCCCGACCGGGATTCGAACCTGGTACCCCGAGCTTACAATCCGCAGTCGATACGAATAAGCCATCGGGGCCGGCCGGCCACCCAGATGGAGTCTCTAGGAAGGTTTTCAGACCACTGTGTACCTTTTAGTATTTCTTTTACATAAATACATATTTACAACCCCCCCCCCCCCCCCTAGTGTCAGTGTTTAAAAATGATTCGTACCTGGCATTAGTGCTCCAACATTTAAAAAAATGGAGTGCAGTGTTATTTACATTATTTTGATGTATCATTTTCGTCTTTAAGCCTCCTCTTCTGCTTCTTCGACCGGGGCTCTTTTCAGGTTTACAACCTTCCCCCTCTTGATATATATAGATAGATAGATTTATTCAGCATTCACATAAAATAGGGTTAACAATCAGTATGATAAATACATTAAGTATTCAAAATACAATGTGACCACCATTCTGGAACACCAGGGATAAAAACACTGAAAAGTATCCTGGTGCAGGTCACTTATTTCCGCAGTGGTCCCTATATGCTGTTCCAGAGTGGCGGCGACAAGAGCAAGCTATTTTATACTTTCAATAAATACATTAGTTATATCATTGATTCTGTAGTTAGCTACACGTCAATGGTTATATCACAGATAAACTGGTGACTAGGAAAGTCATAGCATTTTCACAAAAAAATACAGGCAGAAACTGCCTCGACTAGATGAAATATGAAAAGATTATGAAAGTTTATAAATAGTGCATATGCTGGAATATATTTTATCGATGATAATATACACAAATGGAACCCTTATTATTTACAAGGGTTTCTGGAGCAATTTCCAGACTCTGCTTGTTATAAATTAATTAAAAACATTGTAAAAAACGAGCTGAATAAAATGGCCTTATAATCTCTTAGAGCACATGAATCGGCAAACATCACCCATCTTGCTGTAGCTTCCCCGACTGCTGAGATTGTTTTCTTTACGTGTGGGGTTCCTCCAGAGAACATCCCGAACTGGATATTACGAGATGGCACTTGCAGTCTAGCGGGCCATGTGTGTGCTTTGTATAACAGCAGTATGCGAGAAGGATAGTTTCTCCATTATGAAAATCAGCTAACATCTTCCTATTAGCGAATGTGAACCAGCCTTCCATCCTCGAGAAGCACATACACCCTATTTCTCTAACGCCTATTTGGCCAAAATGACGGAATCATTCATGTGTAACTGGGTCATGGAGGAAGTGTCTGAATCAATTGATCCATAACAGTACGGCTCAGTGAAGGACAGCTCCACAATTCACGCCCTTGTTGAGTTGATAGATCTTTGTAAAGAAGCTTTGGACAACCCTGGTAAGGTTCTGAGGGTGCTCTTGTTGGACTACAGCAAAGTGTTTGACTGTGTGGACCACTCGCTACTACTCACGAAGCTCGCTAACATGGGAGTTCATGATTGTTTAGTTAAGTGGTTCACTTCATTCCTCTGTGATAGGAAACAACGGACTGAAATCATAGATGATATCTCGGAGTGGTGTACTATCAATGCAGGAGTTCCCCGGGGCACTTTATTTGGTCCAGTAGAATTTATTGTCCACATAAACGACCTGCGGACTAGACTACCCCTTTATAAATATGTGGATGATATAAAAAGCCACAGAAAGAGTCACATCGACCAAGCTACTGGGTATGATTATAACCTATGACTTGGGGCGGGGTCCATACATAACGATGATACATGGCAAGGCATCACAAAGACTTTTTGCATCTTTTGCAGCGGGCAGGTGTGGCAAGCATTCATATTGTAAGGATAAACGTCTCACTTGTCCGCTTGCTGTTGGAATATGCCGGCCGAGTGTGGCACACGGGTCTTACTGTATCAGATCCGGACCGACTAGAAGGGATACAGAAGAGGGCAATGAAGATCACATTCCCATAGCTGACATACGAATGCGTCCTCACCCGTGCCAACATCAACACCCTACGCTCCCGACCTGAAGACCTGTCTCGCCCTTTCTTCAGAGGTATGTTGTCCCCCACACATAAACTTCATCATCTACTGTCTCCTCCACGTTTGGTGTCTCTTAATTTCAGGAAGAAGACACAATTCTCTGCACCCAGAACAAGAACCAAGAGATAACAACATACGCTGATACCATATGCATGGTCCACTGGCAATAACTGCATGGAAATAAATTATTTTCTAAACTATTGATATTATAAAGATGTCTAATTTATTACACTTTTACACTGCTTATGTTTTAATATTACGTCAATCATTTTAAAATTAACAACTTTTACTATTGCATGCTATGTTGTAATGTAATTCAACTTTCAGTTGCCAATAAATGTTATTATTATTATTATTAATGTGTTATCTTCTGTCTTTTCTAACCAGCGTGTCGCCTACAAGGGAGCGGGACAGTGAGATAGCAGTGGCGGCAGATGTACAATACAAAAACAGTAAGCATAAGGGTGGATGGCTAATTATCATCATACTGATTTAACCCTTTATTGCGCTGAAATATTTTTATATAAAGCAAGAGACCAGAGGTTTTCTTTCACTTTGAAATCAACATAAATGTTGATCTTTCTGCTTCATTTGAATACATACCTATGGTATGGGACTACGCAGTACGGCCATTATAAATACAGTAGAGCCTCGCTAAACGGACCACCTAAGGGACCTAGGAAAAGTGGTCCCGTTAGCGAGGTGGTCCCCTAAGTGAAATTGTACATTTAATATATGAAAATGTCCATGCTCTAAGCACAGTATGTGTACTATTAACTACGTGTATAAGAAACAAAACAAACACAAAACAAACACAAACAATAATGAATATTTTTATTCAATTAGTACTAGAAATTATTAATAAAATAAAAACATTTATTTTACATTAATTGAAGTTTGCAGCAGCTTGTATACTGTCTCTTACAGCAGCAACACGCAAACTATCCTAATCAGTCATCAATTTCTCATCGATATCAAATAGGCTTTTTTCACAACAGAATTCTGGAAATGTTTAAGACGTAGAAGACAGATCTCGTTGGTCATCATATCCTTCATCTAATCTGCTAATTGTCGCTGACTGTGAGTGCGACTTGCATCTATGAGATTTGTTTTTTCTTTGAGCGTGAGCTTTTACGTCCAGCTTTTGCCATATTGATGCACAACGTTGAATGACTTACTAAATTCATATACCATTTTTATATCTTGGTAAGCTGCTGTCCTGTTTATTCTGGCAGCCATCGAACAGAAATTGCAGATGCAGATGCAGTTCAACACTGTACTATGACGTGTGATGTTGGCTCAATATTGGTTTATTGTTGGCCAACCGTCTGATACCGGCCTTAGAGTAATCCAACACTGTTTCAATGTCTCGTATCTGCTGGGTTATCCCGCAAACACGAGGAGTTGACCAAATGTTGTTTCAATGTTGGGCCAGCGCCGTAGGCGGTGGGCCAATATTGAAACAACATTGGGTGGACTCCTCGTGTTTGCTGGGATCCCTTTAATTGATCAGAGCAGACCCTGTGAACGCTATGGCCTTTTTAATGTGGCGTATTACAAGATAAATCACACGTATAATTGCCGTCTCTAAATTATGAATACGAATCAGTTTATTTGTTAGGTCATGTACAGATCAGTAATACAATTAATATAAAATGATCATTGCAACTGAGATTTATAACAGGTAAAGATACAGAATTTTAATTACATGTGGGTCTATCGAGTGCACAAAAAATATATAACTTTGATATGTTGAGCTCTGAGGGTCAAATTCCCGGCGGAAGAGACACTAGTGTTGCTACTGTCGATTAATCACGATAATCATATTCTAATTTTATTTAGTAGCTAATTGTGATTCACTTTTCTAAAATAGTTACAAGAAGAACGGTATACAATAAATTATCTTGCAAAGATACTGAATACAAAGATTATCGATATCAGCCTTACTTTATTAAAAGCTACCAATAGATTAAAATTAACATGAAATAAGATTCATTCTGAGCAATCAGACGGTTGTCGTTTGTGTTCAAGCAAGCGTGATGGCGCGACGTCCACCATATAGGACTCATGGCAATTTTATTGTCTCATCAGGACTGCCAGATCAATATCACCGGGGTGCAGGGCGTTCAACTCACAAGGATCATAGTTGTTACAAGGTCTTATTCAGATAACCAGGTGGTCCGCTTAGCGAGGTTCGAGACTGGTTTTGTGCAAAAAAGTGGTCCGAGTTCCGAATAGCGAGGGTGGTCTGCTAGGGGTTATTCCTTAAGCATTACATCAATGGGAAAAACTTTGGGACTGGACAAAAGTGGTCCGAGATGCGAGGAGGTCCGCTTTTTGAGGTGGTCCGGAACTGAGGTTATACTGTATTTTACTCTTTCAGTGTGGAGATCGACTTTACACGTCAGAATCTAATTTCTGGGGATCGACTTTAGAATGAAAGGTAGGCCTACTAAAACAAGTTTATATTTACCTCCGGGTCCTGGCTCTGGTATTGGTCGCTCTTCCTGAAATATAAGCATAGAATGGCTGGTACAAATATTAATACGTGATAACAAGAAAAAAAAAATTGTGGTAATAAAATATTATGTTGGCTTTATCACATAGTTCAGTGTGTTGTATCAGTTTGTGTATAAAACATTAATTTGTCTCGTTCTCAATTACATTTTACAATCATGATTGACTGCATGGTTTTCTATAAATTATTTTTTGTTGGTAGATAATTTGTCACATTTTCTCATAGTAGACATATAGAGTCTACATCTGACCGACAATGTCATAGCTTTTAAACAATACAAAAACGTTAACCATGTTGTTTTGATTGTTGAGCCGACTTCACAGTGTGTTATGCGTGCTTATTCTAAGTGAATAATCTATAGATTAGCATAGCTTAAACATGATGACTTCTTTTAATAATATAGCTCTTAGTCTTATTTTGCAGCAAGGAGAGTCATTCAAGCAATATGTTAAAATGAGTGCAAAGTGAAGTCCTACATGAGTGATCTACAGTCTGACACTTCATTTCCGTTGCGCGGACCGCCGACCTTGCCAGTTTTTTGTATTCATAGAGTTCCTGGGCACTGCCGATTTCATATTACCCCACTACTATTACTAAATCTCTCAAGAGGAATTTTAACAACGCTTTTGTCTCTCATACCCCTATCCAGTCCTTAATGTCAACATGGCCAGCGAACACCTCCCTTAAACTGAAATGGCTCTCGTCCCCCAGCCCCTTCCTTCAACTTGAACATATGGCTCTCACCCTCCAAATCCCTCTGCTTAATTTTAACATGGGGCGAGGCATAATCCACTGTCACACTGTAGATACTGTGATGGGTGTGGGTGTCCATGACATGCAGCATACCATGGCGAGTCCAAGGCAGTCGCAAACTTTGGGCACTGATATTCACCTCCCTTTTCGTGATCAATTTGACAAGTGGCAACAGACAAACAAAGGGTTGGCTCCTTCATCGCGAGTCTGGCAACAGACACTAAGCGTCTGGCAACGGACAAGCAGTTGGTCTGGCAACAGACAATTCGACTGAGGGTCTTGAAATTTACTCTCGTACCAAGGCCACTCCCTTCAACTTAAACCTGACTCTCGCTCTTTAAATCTCTCAAGAGGAATTTTAACAACGCTCTTGTCTCTCATCCCCCTATCCAGTCCTTAATGTCAGCATGGCCCACGAACACCTCTCTTAAACTGAAATGGCTCTCGTCCCCCAGCCCCTTCCTTCAACTTGAACATATGGCTCTCACCCTCCAAATCCCTCTGCCTAATTTTAACATGGGGGCGAGGCATAATCCACTGTCACACTGTAGATACTGTGATGGGTAGGCCTATGGGTGTCCATGACATGCAGCATACCATGGCGAGTCCAAGGCAGTCGCAAACTTTGGGCACTGAGTGATATTCACCTCCCTTTTCGTGATCAGTTTGACAAGTGGCAACAGACAAACAAAGGGTTGGCTCCTTCATTGCAGAGTCTGGCAACAGACACTAAGCGTCTGGCAACAGACAAGCAGTCGGTCTGGAAACAGACAAATAAAGGGTGGCTCTGTCATCGGCCTTTTTCTCAGAGCAGACTCTACGACTGAGGGTCTGGCAACAGTCAAACAGACCGTCTGGCAACAGACAAAATCACTGTCACACTGTGGATAGGGCGATGAGTATGGGTGTTCATAACATGCAGCATACCATAGCAAGTCCGAGGCAGTCGCAAACCATGGACGCGGATACTCACCTCCTTTGTCGCAATCAATGATGTGATGACAGATCAACAAAAGTCGGTTCCGCAGTCGCCGAGTCTGGCAACTCGAGGGGTCTGGAAACAGACAGACAGTCCGTCGCCGATATGATTTAATTGGGCTGCTCCGCTTGGCAGCGGATCAATGCGGGCTTGTTGAGTGCGAGAAGACGCGGTCACTCGTCTTGGTTAGATCACTGCTTCCTAGCATCATCAGCATCTTCACAGCGATCAGAGACTCTTCGAAGTTAAGTCTGGAGATGCACTGAGGAGAAGCAGAGGATGAGGGGAGTGGCTGGTCGACAGATTCGTAAAGTGAGGAAGTCGGCTCGGCACTCATGGGTTCTAAGAGATACATTAATCCTTGCCGGGAGTTAGAGAGCGATCAACAAAGTCGGAAGGCCCGGGCAGCCTCACTTGAGGGCTAGCTATCCCAAACAAACAAACAAACAATACAGTATACGGTATACGGCGTTCGCTCATCGATATCTGCTCGATCACTGAAGTTAAGCGACGTCGCGCCCGGTTCATAAGTGGATGGGTGACCGCCTGGGACTGCCAGGTGCCGTATACATTATCGTGGGGCTCAGAGAACCACGTAAATCAGATGGCTCGTCTGACTGACTTTGAGTTGGACGTAAAAGAACCTCAATTGACGTAGGCGCAGTTTCCATCCGGCGAGACCCCAAAAAATCCACAATATGGAGTACTTGGCACATATATAAGGCCATGAATGATATCATGAATGATAACAGGCCTTGCTAAGTTACTCCCGTGGCGCGATAGCACAATAGTGCGTACTGCCACGTAATATACAGATACAGATAAACAAACAAACAAACATGTATTATCAGTAGATTAGACCAGTGGCAGCTGTAAACTTGCCCCGATTCTCTGTGATTTTGTGCCTTACCAGCGATATGTCATTGACCTTGCGAAGAACCGCCGACAAATTGGAATCGCTCATATTTTATTACTATTGTTAGTTTGTCTGAGATAAAATATATAAAGCATATATTAATGAAAACAAGTCACGTAAATTTAAAGATGAAGTAGAAATCTCAGGGTGTATCCCTACAGTGTCCTTGAACTTGTTGCAAGAGACTAGTAACATGTACAATGCTTGGATCTCTATGCCTACTATGCCTACTATGTCTATAATTGTGTAGACAGAATGCCCATACTCCACACATGGATGTCGCTCAGATTAGCCCCAACTCTTTTTGAGGTCAGAATGCAGAATTCCGATATTGCAACGCAAAATGCACTGGTGGTTAATGCTAATCAGATAATAGATATGATAGAACCATGAGCAGATCAGGGGACCATGCATGCGGTTAGGCCTACAACCTGCTGAAGATTTGGCCTGGATACACTGTAGGTCTGACACTGCGTTTAAATGGAAATTATTTATCTAGCTGTTGCCACAGTCTACCATTCTCAGGAATCTAGTCGTAGACCTCCAACTTCATAACCATAATAAGCAGTACTACTACTAATATTCAACCAGTCTACGTTGGTATGGCTCCAATACTCTGCCAGCAGATCTCTTTTGAATCTCGTTGAAAAAAATTCAAGTTTTACATGCATAGACAAGTATCACACCAAAATACCTTACAATAAGTATGCAACTCTGTCACAAGATATCTAACAAAAATAACAGACATGCCATATCCAGTGAACACGGTTTGTGTGCGTGGAACAACAGACAAATTAAGCTCTTTGAATCATCAAATTCCCTGACTTCTCCCTGGTTTGAGGCATTTTTCTCAAATTCCCTGACGTTTCCCTGACTGGAAAAAGTTGAATTCATTTTCAGGTTTTCCCTAATGTCCAGGTTGAGTGGGAATCTTAAATATTGTTTATGTGAAGACGACTACTAGATGACAAATCTATAGGCCTACCACTAACTGGGATTTTTGTCGATGCTGACAAAAATGACCTATTCAGGTATGCTGCTAAATATTCGTAAGGGATGGATACTGACATAAAAGTCAGTACTCTGATTAAGTGCAATTATTGATTCATGTGTGATGGTTTGTGTTAAGTGAGTCACTACAACAAGAAGTTAACACAAATATTTATTTTAATCACACTATTCGACAAAATTTCGCTTGCAGACATACGGATTGCTTTCGACACCAAGAAACAGTACAGTTGCATCCAAGTTCATGATATTGTTAAATATATAACCTCTGCCGCCTCAAAATATTAGGCAGTGATATTTCATCATTAATGTTAGCATGAAGTCTGGACTTATAGGCCCCTAATACAAAGCAAGAACCTGCTATATTACTTCAATCATATCTTTATTGGCATAGTATAAATAATCTGAAGATATGATCCTATGACGTTCGTCAATCTATAAATTATTGTAAAATTACTAAGGTATCATTTCTATGGATGTACAGTAGTATTATTCTTACTTCTTACGGTTATATTTCATGTGTGTATAGAACTTAAGGATTTCAATGTCGAAATCAGTATAACAGGGTTCCCGCGAGAGGGATCCGGGAGATCAGGACCCCTCTATTTAGTACAAAATGGAAAATACCCGCCCCTCCCCCTTGTTGGCAAAGAAAATGAAAAATTGTTTGCATATGTGTAGAAGAAGATGACCCTCCCCCCCCCACATCCCAAGTTCATCTCACATCCCAACCCTTCTGGACCCCCAACTCAAATATTCCGGGTGGAATATTTTTATAAATTATTTTTTGGAGTGTGTTAAGATTACTAGCCAAGTGTACTGAATTGATGTAATTAGAACATAGGTCTACATTTGTCATGTATGATTAAGAGATGGGATCGATATGGCTTTTAATAGTTGGACTATATATTTATTGATCAGTGATTTTCAGAAATATTACGTTCAGACACACATATTTCTTAAAAGAAACGTATAGAAATATTTCCACACTGATGGATTACAGTGATTTTTATAGATCTAAGCTATACTAAATATATAAGCCTGCCATTTTAAAATATGGCAGAATTATGTAATTGACCAAACCTTTGATTTAAAAGGAGATTGATAGTACCGTGAGAAATTGATCTAAAAAACTGGTGTAAAATAACATGCCACACATAATCCTCTCATAGATGTATTAGGCCTAACCTAATTAGTGTCAAACCCAGGGGTGGACACAGGATTTTATTAATTAAAGAGGGGGCGTGGGGGGTTCGGGGGCTTATCCCTAAGATTTTTTCCGCACATTTAGGCCAATTTATGGGATTATTCAAAGAATTTGGAGCAAAAAATTTTTAACCAGAAAAAAACAAAAAAGTTTTGTGTGTAGGGGGTCTAGGCCTATTGTGCATATTCTGTATCTGTATCTGTATGTTATGTGGCAGTACGCACTATTGTGCTATCGCGCCACGGGTGCTATTGCGCCACATTGTGAATTTTCTGGGGTCTCGCTGGATGGAAACTGCGCCTATGTCTATTGAGGTTCTTTTACATCCAACTCTAGTTCAGTCAGACGAGCCATTTGATTTATGTGGTTCTCTGAGCCCCACGACACGACATCGCAGCAAGCATGTCCTAGTGTATGCGGCACCTGGCATGTATGCGGCGATGAGCAAACATGATTGTTTCACTATTTACATCAATCTCACCGCAATAAAAACACAAACAAGAGGATTTGTGGATTGGTATCTTTTGAAGATGTGGAGCAACACATTTTACCAACAACTGAACCCGTACTCACGAACAAACCGATGACAATTTAGTAAATAAACACAAAAAAATAATAACTGCATTTATCAGTTCACACACACACATTCTCAATAATTTACGCTGTTAATGTACGTATTTCACAGCTATATGTATTTAATGACGGGAAGAGTTTCTTTTGTACCCCTCCTGGTCAATAATAAACGTTTCCTTCATGTTCATTCAGGCGTATAGGCGATAATATGTGATAACTGAATCACTGAACTGGCAGTGACTGGACTGTATTTCACAGCTATATGTATTTAATGACGGGAAGAGTTTCTTTTGTACCCCTCCTGGTCAATAATAAACGTTTCCTTCATGTTTATTCAGGCGTATGGGCGATAATATGTGATAACTGAATCACTGAACTGGCAGTGACTGGACTTTTCCTTATAGCCATGAAACTTCCTCCTGGTCAATAATAAACTAATAAAAAATAATAAATTTACGTTTATTATTGACCAGGAGAAAGTTTCATGGCTATAAGGAAAAGTCCAGTCACTGCCAGTTCAGTGATTCAGTTATCACATATTATCGCCAGGAAAGTTTATTATTGACCAGGAGGAAGTTTCATGGCTATAAGTATAAGGATGAGAATCCATCAAAATTTTTCTTTTTCCATGACCCCTTCGTGGGGCCGGAGGCTATGCCCAAATTTCTGATTGTTGTGTGACCTATTTGCTCTGTTACAGTATTGTGGGGCACTCATTGGGTGCCCTGATGTATCTTAAAACCTGATATATACGAATACAACATCTCAGTAGTTTTATTCGGCTGCTTCAAAAAGTTCAAGTGTCTGGGTGATGTTTTGGCTTCTGTATCCCTGCCGGAATTTGCAAAATTAAGGTCACAGCTTTTGGATGTTTTTATCATTAGCTCAGATTTTGATCTGGCCCAGCATTTTTCTTGCTCAGTGAAAACTGGAATGTGGACAATTACGAAAAAAGGTTCAGCATAATGGCAGGCTGTGTGCGACTCAATTCGTACGGCAGAGCGTGACGACTCAGCCCTGTGGCTGGTAAGCGAAGGACGTGCTCGCACGTCTGTACCCGATGAGTGGCGAGGTAGGAATGGCAGAGTATGACGAGCTTGCACATGGCGAGAGCTAGCCGGAAGCTCTGACTCATCAGTCAGCAATTCTGTCTAGGCCAAAAAAAAATATATGTTTGTTTCCGATTTGTTGTCATTTTAACCAGTGGGTAGGTAGGAAATTTATTTTATTTTTTATTTTATTTCTTGTCACTTCAACCAATCGGTAGTCTAATTATTTTTTATTTTTTTGGCCCCAAATTAACTTCCATGCATGTCTTTTGTACATTACGTAACGATTTTTTGTTTTTTTTTGACGCTTTTTGACCCACCCCCCTCTCCTTTTCGTAACGTTTTTTGGTAACTTTGACTACAGCCAGTAACTCATCCTTTAACTTATAGATTTCCTATAAAAAAAATATAAAAAAAAATTAACTTTTTTTTTTTTTTAAATTTATAAAATAAATTTGGGTCGCACATGTTTTGATAGGGTCGGTCGGAAATTGGAAACAAACAATATTTTTTTTAGGCCCTAGCTCGGATTTGGCACCGATGAATTTGCAGTCAAGGTCGCCACAGACCTGTCATGCAGATACTCTTTCTATAAAAAAGGGGCCGACCATTTAATAGGCCTACCATGCGGAGGGGGGTATGGTTTTTCTAACGAACCAACATAACATTTTTTTCTCTCTGAGCCTGAGACAGGGTCCCTACTGCTACTCCCTACTTTTTCATTACTATACAGTGGCCTGGGCCACATTCTTCTTCTAGTAGGCCTACAGCAATCACTGTTGACACAGAGTATTATTTGCCGGTAATGTTGCTTGCGCAAAATTAAAAGTAAAAAGGTGAAATTTGTGCAGTTACCTGTAACAAAAATAGTGCAGTACTTATGTAGTTTACAAATCTGAGAGTGCCACCCTGAATGAGTTCAGGGAGGTACAGTCAACAACTACTGGGGGTAGCGCATTCCATGCAATAATTGTGTGTGGAATGAAGGAAAATGCACCTATCCTCATTGTGGGGGAGGATAGGTGCATATTTCCAAGAGTGAGATCCTCTTGTGCACTGTGGGTTTGGAATCAATACCTTGTTCTGCAGCCAAGGTATGTCCACTAGGCCATGCACAACTTTATAAATCATGCATAGCCTAGCTCTTTCTCTCCGTCTGGCAAGAGATTCCCAGCTCAGCTCATGTAGCATTGTTGACACACTGCTGGTATTATGCCAACGGTTACACACATAGCGGGCAGCCCTCATTTGCACAGAGTCAAGCCTCCTGATATTCACTTGTGTATGAGGGTCCCACACCATGCAGGCATACTCCAAGTGTGGTCTGACCAACGCTTCAAAAGCTTGTGTCTTCACAGCTTTTAAAGCTATCCTGAGGTTCGTTCTCAAGAGCTCTAACACAAAATTAGCCTTAGATGTAACCTTCTGAATACGGCTATTCCATTTCAGATCAGAAGTGATGGTTAGTCCTCGGTATTTTGTGGTGTCTGTAATACAGAGCACCTGGCCATGGAGTATACATGGGTGGATCTTTTTTCGATCTACCTTTCTAGCGACCAACCCTCATTGCATAACATTTACCGACGTTGAATTCCATCAACCAGGCCTCCTCCCACTTGGCAATTCTGTCAAGATCCATTCGGAGCCCGTTGATGTCGTTTTTGTCAGTAGCATGTCTATACAAAATACAGTCATCTGCGAACAGGCGAACTGACATGACGCCATCAGGTGAATCATTAATGTAGATGAGGAAAAGGATAGGGCCCAGAACCGAACCCTGAGGTACTGCCGACAAAACAGGTCCCGGAAGAGACTCTGTATCATCAAGAACTACCTATTGGGTTCGATCTGTCAGAAAGCACTGGATCCAGTTGAAGAGACAACCACCCCTGATCCCATACCACTCAAGCTTGTCTCCTGTGTGGCACCTTATTAAAAGCCTTGCTAAAGTCCATCACTATCATGTCTGTCTCAGTCGTTTTTTTTTATTTTGCTAATTCTGTAGCGCATGCTTTTCGTCGATTTCTCTGTCAGTTATGAGCCAATTTCCTTATAATTTAGCACAGGAAATTTACAAGTAAAATCCTAACATGTCTCTGAAAATTTCGCAAAGTTATATTTAATATTGCAAAAGTTAGACCATTTGACATGTAATAAAATTTTAGAATTAGTTTAATGGGTTTAAAGAGGGATGTCATAATTTTAATTTACTACATGTTAAATGGTCTGTTTTTACTCGCACATCAGTAATCACATGTGCGGGAATATCCCGCATCATTTCCTGGCCTCATTGGGCACAACATCTGCTTGATGTAATCTTGTTTAGTTTATCTTGATGCCAAGATTGTATCTACCCTGTTATCCCTGATAAACGCGCCGGGTGCAGTAGTATAGTGGGGGATGCGTTTGTTTTCTGATTATGACTTCACACTTCTGTGTGTCCCGCTGTCTGTCCACCCTGTCCATTATCTGAAAAGGTCCTGCTCTCTAACTATGCCATTTGTCCTACTTTCCAAGTGCAAGTGTCCTGCTTTCTAAGGAGCAAAGCTGTGCAGTTAATATGGTGATTAAGCATAGATTGGCGAGTATACTTACTATCTATATTTATCATTCAACGTGGACAGAAGATTCTGACACAATTAGGATGTTTTACAGCATGGTAAATGAAAAGAATCGGGCTTTAGGTCACCTTTGTGCACATTTAGGCTAAACTGGGCCAGGAGAACCACCTGAGGATGGTGAGATGATTGAGATGACACTGTCCTCCAGACACAGGATTCGAAATTCGGCCCTGGCGGTCTGAGGCTGAGCACGCTACCTCACAGTCACGGAGGCTCTCCACAATAGTGACTTTCACACGTGGATGGGGAAGAAACATTTTTTGTTTCTTTCAAACCGCCGAGACCGGGAACCGAACCCCGAACTCTGGCGTGAAAGGCAGCAGTGCTAACCACCACCCTAGGGCCCCCGCCCTTTACAAAATTAAATTACGTTTTTTTTTGTCCACTGCCCTATGAGGAAGTTCTGGAGGCCATCATTAAAGCTGTTTGGACACAACAATGTGGGAATCTAAGAATTAAGATACCCGGGGAAGGCTGCACTAGTTTGCAAAGGGTAAAACCTGGGTGAAGTTCTGTTTACCGCCCCTACGCTTCCTAATGGGGCGCACCGAGAGTAAAAATGGGAGTTTAAGGGTGATTTGATGTGGTCTTACCTCTCGAGCCCTTATATTACCCCTGTAACCTCTTGAAGTGTTGTGGTATATGGCTCCATTTGTGGTCTAGATGAGCCACTATAGTCATCTCGAGTGAACATATTTTGAGCAAAATACTCCAAAAAGCTATATTCAACCATTTTAGGCTGATATGACCCAGCTTTTATTGAACTCGGTTGCATGGTTACCAGATAAACACAAATAAGTGATTATTGAAAGCAGGCAATCATAGATGGGCCTGTAATATATATATTATTGCACTTTTTATTACAAATTATAAAACTACAGGTGAACATCGTTATAACACGATCGTTGGGGTCCAATAAATCAAATCGTGTTATAAGTGAATCGTGTTATACAAAACCATCAACCAGAAAACGATTCCAAAAACAGATGAGTAATAATAGGAGGACGATCTACCGTAATTATAAGTGTTCTTGTTTGCACAGGTGTAACGTGTCATGTTACAGCTAAACTTATAATTATTAACAACAATATTATAAAATCAAATCGGCGAAAATAAAAATAACTAATGAAACAACAAGGGTACAGCTATTCATTTTTAATAAAAATATCCAGAGAGATCATAACATATACATGTTCAGGATGATACTATTAAAAAAAGTCATTTATCGTCTGCTGCTTAGTATGAGCTGCCTGGTCTTTCTTTACGAGATAGATGAGGTTGCTTAGCTGCATTAGTTGCATTTTAGGTAAGATAGTCCACATTGCAGATGCTCAACTACCGCCGCTGCTGACTCAATTGGTTGTTGTAGTTGCGGCTCGTCTGTTATATTTTAGTTCTATGTTACATACTTATACATATCATTGTGTGCAGTGTGTAACACGATGTATTTAATGTCTTGATTATCATTTGCATGTAACAGTGTAATACTACGCGAGCATTATTATTATTTAATTGCACACAATATAATAAATGTGTATAATATAATAGCAGGGACCGTGTCTGTCACTGCTATAACCTCTGCAGTTGATGATTGACATCACTGTCCTCACGCTGATTGGTTCAGATACCCCCTCTCTTTCTGACTCCTCCCATGTCAAGAGGTTGGTCTCCAAGGTCATGTGCGGTGATTGACAGCTTACACACTCTCACAGAATCTCGTCATAAAATACTTCAAGAGAGCTTGTGACATTTGCTCCAGTCAATAGGCGCAAGTCTCGACAACTCTGGTGGTGTCAACACTTTATCAGGTGACGTTTGTACAACACTCAGTACGTAGTGTCTGTGGGGGGATTACCTCTTTCCTTTGATTTGTAGGCCTAACAAGACGTATTAAGTCCACAAACTGATATATAAATATAATACGATATAATACGATATAATATGATACCATCGTCATTAAATATGTAGCAAGATCTGCAGATGGATTATTCTTCGTGCTATAATCTGTAAACATCTGTAAGCATGTATCACAATCTTTCTTAAATACATAGCATTCTTTACTTTGTGTATATAGGACGATTTAAATTGTATACAGTCCGAATCTGAATTAATTATAACACGATCTTCATTAAATTCATAACAGGATCTTCAGAAATTTATAACACAATCTTCAGATATTTATAACATGATCTTTAGACTAATAATTATCTATTCGAATATAATATGTTCTTTACAATTTTATAACACGATTTCTATGAGTTAATAATTTTATGCGGTATTATAATATACAAGGGTATCAAAGCGTCTCCTGCGAGCCACTAATTCTCGCCTCTCTGCCCGGCATTATGACATAGTAAAAACACGATCTTCATTAAATTTATAACAAGATCTTCAGAAATTTATAACACAATCTTCAGAAATTTATAACACGATCTTTAGACTAATTATAATCATTATCTGTTTGAATACAATACGTTCTTTACGAATTTCCTATAATCTGAATTAATTATAACATGATCTTCAATAAATTTATAACACTATCTTCAGAAATTTATAACATGATCTATAGACTATAAATTATCTATTCGAATACAATACGTTCTTTCCTATTTTATAACACGATTTCTATGAGGTAATTATATTCTGTGGTATTATATTATACAAAGATATCAAAGCGTCTCCAGCGGACCACTTATTTTCGCCTCACTGCCCGGCATTATGACATAACGCGACACACTGTTCCGCATTCACATGTGTAGACCAAGCTTGGCCAAACATTGTTTCAACGCTGGGCGTAACGTTTAGCATTAGCTGAGTTAATATAATGTGTGTTGGCGTTGTCGGCGATAGCGATTAGTATACCCGATGCACATACTGTTTACTCTTTCAATAAATCTTGTAGATTTGGAAATTATAACACTGTATTTTGTAAAAAAGCTGGAAAAGGGGTCCTAAATTTTGGGGTCCATGACCTTACTGTGTTATAACCGATCCGTGTTGTAACGATTCGTGTTATAACGATGTTCACCTGTATTTATCTATGGCTGTCCTGATGTTAACAAACCTTTTTTAGAAAAGTATGATGATGAAAGGGTTAAACTTGGTCAGCAGTGGTGGCCCACACATCCTGCAGAGCCACCAGCCAAAAGGCTAATAATGGCCTCCAGAGGAGCTGTGGACATAGTCTATTTTCATTTTTTCACAAATCAAAAGATTTGACAAACAATGCTAAATGTGATACATGTATATACTAGCAATTTCAGTTGATAGATCATGAGACCTAGATCATGTAGATGTAACAAGATGTAATTGTATAAATATTAATGTCGAAATTTAGTCAAGATTGTTTAATATATAATCCACAGGAGCATAGGCTACTATGGCTTTATCAAGGCTGTTAATTTGGTGAGCATTGGGTCGTGTGTGAAAGTGTCGGGTAAATATGTGCCAAGCATAAGAGTAAATTTCAATAATGGTGTAAGATTCAGTTTCTTGGCAAGAAAAAATTTTAAAAGGGGCAAATTTTGAAATTATAATATAGAATTCAACAGAGGATCATTCTTCAAGATATGAATTGGAAGGCAAGGATAGTCCAGAAATGGAGTAGCTTAACCCTTACAGCATGTACAGTGAGAGGACCGCCTTTATATGTCAGAATCTGACATCTGTAGATGTCAGATTCTTACATATAAAGACTGTCCATGCACTGAAAGAATTAAACATTTTTTAATGGCCATAGACCCATAACATAGGTATACAAATGAATCAGTAAGAGCTAACTAAGTCATTTATGATGATTTCAATTTTAAAAAACCTTTGGTCTCCATGATTTAGACAAAATAGATTTCAGCGCTTCAATGGTTAACTCTTTTGAGACTGACCCATAGGAAATTGATAATTGGTGAATGATCAATAAATTCTTAAAATATTCTAGAAAAGGCTCTCGAAAGAGTTAACCCCTAAATAGTTAAATAAAATATCATAAATTTGTGACCAAACATTTGCAAATCATGAAGTTTAAACACACATCTCATTCTCAATTGTGATTTTAAAGACTAATAAAACAGAATAAAAACAGCTTTTGCCGCTCTTAGCGTCTTAAGGGTTAATACAGGCTTATATGGCATAAGGCTTACACAGAGATATGGAGAGGGATGTGTACGCACTGTGTGGTGTTCAATATGTATGATACTGGAGGATCTTGTATATGTTAATAATTTATTGATTTTTCACAGATTGTGAATTTTGCACACAAGATCCTTGAAATAGTCTAAACCTCAAACATTCTATATCTGGGACTCTACACGCTACATTTGAAAACTCAAATAACGTATATTCAGAAACATTATCTTTTAAGATTCCTGTTGTTCTGAATAAAAATTGTGATGGATTTTTCTTGATTCGACAAAAATCACTAATGCCTATAGCTTTTTATTAGAAGAAATACAGTACTCCTGGTTTAGGCCCACTTCAATGGTAAATTTCCATTCACATGGGCCTAAATCATGAGTAGTATTTAATAGCTACATGTACTCACCTGCTCACTTTCTATAATAAGTTTGAATAAATCTACATTAGCTTTTTTCTCATATTGCCTCATTGAAAACAATCAAAACAAGGGGATATATTGACAAAACTTTATTTCTAGTTTGTAATAGCATTCAGACTAGATAAATACAAATAATGTTTTTAATTAAATCTGATTCTATTGACTGCTATCATTCATAACATTGTTTTCTCTCTCATTTTCACACAGGTCAATACACAGTGAAATAATTTATTCACAAGTTCCAAAATGGGGAAGCTCAACTGTTTTGAGATTATTCTTGACCACCCTATGGCGGTATACCTAGCAGGCGCAACGATTACAGGCAGAGTTATTGTGGATCTGAATGAACCAATGAAAATGAGAGGTGACGACTTTCTACAATTTGCTAAATTGTTTATAACTTTTCAGACATTAAATCAATATATATTATTCTCCCAGACCCTGAACTGTTACAGTTTTTATTTTATGGCAAAATATTTTTTCTCAAATCGGTTTTGCCCTGTGGTCATCTATCAAGGGTAACCCGCAACACCATCATTGCCACATTGCTTTATATATAATCTGATAATCAATCATTAGTTATCCTTTTTTGTAGAAAATATATAAATAATTACAGATCTCCAGTTTTTATTTCATGGCCATATATTTTTCCCAAATAGTTTCTGCCCTGTAGTCTTTATCATTTAGCAACACGCAACACCATCATTCTCACATTGCTTTTTTTAATTGTGCAGAATCACTGAAACAAAATGTACTAGTTAATGATTATTGTAAAATAATTTTTTAATACTGAAAAAAATGAAAATATTTGTTTGTATGTTTATATATATATATTTTTTTCATAGGCATCTTTGTTAAATTTTCCGGTGGAGCTAATGTTCACTGGACTGAGCGTCACAGTTCAGGCTCTGGAAAAAACAGAAAAACCGTCACACGCCATTACAATGCTTCAGAGTCATACTTTGATATAAATGTGGCTGTTTTTGGCAATGGTAAGTATTGAACCCAATATTTTATTTTGACCCAATAGTTAGGTTGTTAGCAAAAGATCCTGTATTACAATAACATTAATGATCATATCTGAACCATTCAAGTGCTGAATTAAATAATTTGAATTTTCATCCACCTGAACTTGTGTCTCGCTACCGCAACCCACAACATCAAGTGCGTGAAAATTACTCATACACATGTATTTGTTTAATTTGAGATCAAACATTTGCAAATCTTAATGTTTCAACTCATCTTTTGTTCCCCATAACAGTGATTTGATCGAGTAATAAAACAGATTAAAAACAACTATATAGTCGTCAGGGTTCCCCACAGAAAAAAAAATCATCCGGTCGTTCTTACAAAAATCCTAACTTAGCGCGCGAGCAGCGTAATAATATGTTTACTGTTGCCCGTGCGCGCGCGCTAAAAAAAGCAAAGATTTTTTTATTAAGACACAACAAAGTATAGTAGTCAGTAGGCCTATCACTCACTCACCAACGCGGTGACACTCTGGTGAGTGACAACGTGTCGTGGTGACTGGCAACGCTAAGGAGTGTTGGCCCGTCAACGCTGTTATCACACTCTCTAGTATTGCCAGCTCCGACAGCGTCGCGCCAATGCCGGCTCAGCGCTGTTAGCGTGACATAACACCGTGACCTAACACTCACTTGCTATCAGCTCTGCTTCTCAGCAAACACGAGACATCTACCCAATGTTGGTCCAATGCTGGGCCAGCGTCGTAGACGGTGGACCAACATTGGGTCGATGTCTCGTGTCTGCTGGGACATCTATGTTATTTAGCATACAGCCCATGACGGGTGGCCAAGAGAGAGGGGGGTTATGGGGGGGTAGCACGTGTATGTGTACATTTTGTGTTCACTGTGCACCGGCAATATACGCGCACACCAGTCTTACACGGACACGCTGATCGCTAAACCAACACAGTATGACACCAGAGGTATGACATTGGCGACAGGAATATTGGCTAATCTACCAGCTGGATAACAGCCGGATGTGACCTATTACATGCTGGTCAGCATAAAATTCATCCGGTCGGGTTGCCGGCATTTCTGGCATTGTGGGGAACCCTGATAGTCGTGCTTAGTGGAGCAGTGGTTAAGGTGTAATAGATAGTTGATAAACCTGAATCTATGGCCTTTGCAATTGTCATAAGATCCTCATAAACTGCTGTTGCATTTCGTGACAGAAGGATGATCCTCATAACTCTGTATGAATATAATATTGAAGTAGTAAGGGAGAGCTCAACATCATAAATACAAGATACATGTAGTCCATTCAGAAAATCACTGTCCTCAAATTTTGATAATATGAGAACAATTTGGTTGTCCATCCAGAAAATTCCACATACCTAGCCTTTGATTGTGAGGCGTAAATGTAGGTCGTCTCAGACAACCATCAATGCCTTATGTAAAACACTTTATCGGTGATCTTATCAGATTTCAAAAATTATTTTTTTTTGTTTCTCAATTAAAGCAAACAAATATCTATTGACACAAATGCTGTGCAATGTTAAATCATGATACCTTTTTAAATTTACTTTCATAGAATAGCAGTGACACTATTTCGGCTTTGTGTATTAATAACATTAGTCTATAAGTCTAAAATTACAGGAGTAAAATATATATACTGACCGTAGACCCATAACATAGGTACCGGTACCCATAACATAGGTGCGATCTAACTCAGACATTTATGATGACTTCAAACTGAAAAAACCCTTTGGTTTCCATGTTCTTTTCAAAAATATTTGAGTGTTGTAAGGGTTATTGAAGTCATGTATTTTTTGTTTGTTTTTGAAGCTGGTGGGGATCACCCCATACACCCAGCTGGTCGCTATGAGTACCCAGTTCAAGTGCAACTTCCTCTACAACTACCTTCATCATTTGAGGGAGCATGGGGGAGAGTTAGATACTGCTTACAAGGCACCATCGACAAACCTTGGAAATTTGACCACCACTGCAAACGTGCCTTTACTGTACTCAGCATCCTAGACCTTAACACACAAGCAAATGTGCTTGTAAGTACATGTGTATGGCCACACATCTTTGTCAATGTGGTTTACTGATCCACCATGCCTATGTTACTAAGTAGTAATAAATTAATAAAATTGACAATTTCCTGGACCAAAAAGGCTTTTTATTTTATTTCCTAATCCTGCCACCTAATATGTTGATTTTTTCTGCAGCTTGGCTTAAACTGTCCCCCGTAAAGTACGTAAACCACATTAGCAAATACACATGGCCTTAAAATGACAGCTTTAGCCTTAGGTAAGCAGAATAAAAAAATGATAATCAATATAAAAAGTGAAAAAATTGCTTTATAACTGGATTTTTCTGATATCTAATCAGCGTTAAAAGTAATGTATGTACGCATATACACACACACACTGCCACTTTCACGACCCCTGTCTCTGTGAGTCACAACATCAGAGACTGAATCATCCAGTCATGTCTCATCTGCCTTTCAAAGAATATCAATAGAAAGTAGAAAAAATCATTTGGACTAGAGAAAATGTCACAAATATTTTCTTTCTCACACCTATCTGGTGACTTGTTTTTTGCGTTTATTTTCAGCAAAGCCAGCAGGGTAATGCTGAGAAGACATTGTGTTGTCTGTGCTGTGCCAGTGGACCTATCTCTGCCACCCTCACTGTGGATCGTCGTGGTTACGTACCTGGTGAGTTTGTGTCAGTAAATGGTGAAGTCATCAACAACAGCAGGCGCAAGATGTGTTCATCTAAGATAGAATTGAGAATGGTAGGTTTTACCAGTAGCAGTTCAATTTACTATACTGTGTAGAAATATAGGCATCCTAAAAACTACAAGCCAATCATTTCAATTTTTTTGAATTTTTAGAATAAAAAAAATAAATATGGTTGTGGAAACATGCCAACATGTATACTTTATCAACATAAACTTTAAATAAATATGAAGCAAAAATATTAAAAATTGTTTATCTTTTATGAAAAATAACAGCGGCTCATCCCATATTATTATAACTAGTTTAACCTTGATTTGAACCTGTAGGTTATATCTGTAATTTTAGCTCTTAAATTGTTTAATCATTGCATGCTCTACTTGCTTTTATGTAGGTTACACAATTCCATGCACGCTCGAAAACTCGCAGTTCAAGGAGTACTGTGACAAGTTTAACGAAAGGGGAGATATCATCAGGTGACACTGAGATATGGAGAGGCGAGCGGCTACATTTACCGCCTTTACCACCTTCTGCTCTTGTCTATTGCAATATCATAGACATAACTTATTACATTGTGGTGAGTAACTCTTCTTCAATTACCCTATTATGGTTCAAAGTACCGGTACTCCTTTACCTACAATATATTTGAATATGTTTTTATTCACAGCTCACAAGTGATATATATAAAAATGAAGTTCTGAGCTTCCTGATTTTAACCATTGTCCTGCTAGGAGGATATTTACGATTTTAAAAATTTATAAACCCTGTTGAAATCGATCAAATAGTCCCTGGTAGCTGTACAGTTAATAAAATAATTCAAAATGGCAGACATTTATTTTTTCCTATTTGGAAATATTTTTTCGTGATTTGAATCATGAATATTTATTTCAACAACATGGGATGATTTCTTTCATATTACATACACACATCACCTAAGGGGTGTAGAAGAACCTTTTGTGGGTTATGATCTTTTATCTAATTTTTGATCTACATTTAAGTATCATTTACAGAGCATATCTCTGAAGCCTCTTGGGGATTCCTTTCATATTTAACACTCACATCACCCAGAGGGTGTAGGCCTAGGTGTGCCTTTTGTGTCTTCTAGCGCCTTTTGTGTTTTTCTAGCACGCTTGTGATTATGGAGGGTTTTGATCTCGTGATAAATATGTTTTACATTATCTCTTTCTAACAGATGGTGGTTGATCCCTCTGGTCCGGCATTTGACCTTGAAGTTCCATTGGAAATAGTGATTGGCACAATTCCTCTGAGAAATATCCAAGCGACATATTCTGCAGCACCCCCAACTCTGCCAGCAATCATGCCGATGCCAACCCCTGATGATGGCAATATACCATCTGCTGCACATTACAACCCCCCTCAGCCTTATAATCCTACACCTGATGCACGTTAGTAACACTTTTCAACGAGACATTGACCCAATGTTGGATTAATGTTTGGCCAGCATCACAGGTGTTGGCCCAACATGACACCAGCATTGGGTCACCTTTATAAACGACTAGCCTTCAATATTAGAAGACCACATGAACAATTACCAAAGCTGAATTCCGTGAAAAAATGTGCTTCCAATAAGCAGGCACCTGATTTAAAATGTCACTTTTTAATTGACAAAGTATGACAGTTTCAGTTTCAAGTGTACAATTTAGATTTAGATAATTCTGATAAATTATCAGAAAACCAGGCCACCATTATTTTCATAATGTGTTGGATATACCAGGTATTATCTATTTGTTGACTTAAAAAAATCTAGCGTAGTCTTAAATGAAGATTTGATCCTAAATATTTTTTTTTAAGAGAATTGTATATTATAGCAATAACATAAATTGTAATAAGTGGCCAACTCTCCCAATATATAATCTGGCTCAGTCTATTACCAATCACTGAAAATTATTCCAGATAATATAATTTTATGTAAATTCCTGACACTGTGGCAATGTGTGGGAATGCTAGAAATATGCTATTCCTTTAAACTGATTCTCCAACTTGTCATTGTCATTTTATAACTGATAGGTAATTAACAACACAAAACTCCTTAAAATTTAGTACTGTTTATATTTTGAAAGATTTTGTATTCTTCTTACAGCACCGCCTTCATATAGTGAATGTGTGTTTGGAAACGTAAATATTCGAGATGAAGAGAAAGACAACCAGTATATGAGAGGAGACCTAGATTATACTCCAAGATACACTTACTACAACTGGAATCAGCCAGCCGTGCCATCTGCTCCTCCAGTATGAGAGAAGAAATTGTATATACCTGTAGTATACTACACAATACATGTACTACAACTGAGATCAGCCGGCCGTGCCATCTGCTCCTATAGCGTGAGAGAATAATTTTTTTAAAGTATACTACACGATACATATACTACAACTGCAATCAGACGGGCGTGCCATCTGCTCCTCTAGTGTAAGAGAAAAAATAATTTTCTGTGTCAATTGAGTAAGGACATTTTTATTTGAGTGCATTTTATGCAGTGCATTGTATTCATGAAGTTTTTGCAATTTTTTAATTCAGTAACGCACATGTGCAACTGATCTATAGCACTGCTACATGAATAACATCTCCTCAGAGGATCCTGTCTCACACTCATGCACTCATTTAGCTTCAATGCTTATTAACCCTAATGCTGCGGGAACCATATATTATACAGTTTCAAGCTAATTTCAGACCGAATAAAATGCCACTGAAATCCACAGAAGTGTTTGTAATACATGCTCATTTAATGAAGTAATTGCATTATGCAGATGACCAGTTTGCATATGGTAAATAGACCTATTTTTCATCATTTGAAGCTGGAATTTGCGTTAGCAATTCCAGCTTCAAATGCTGAAAAGTAGAGACAAACAATTCAGCAGCATAAGGGTCAACTCTTACTTTACTGTATATGTACCATTATTACCATTTATTTCCACGCCTACTGTAATTTCACAGCATGTTTCAGTGCAATATGAGAGTTTTGCAGTTAAATCTCTTGCATCAATTATTTATTACAATTTGTACAGCCAATGTTGACGAAACTGTAGCCTATAGATAGACATGTCAACTCAGGAATTCGGCTTATGTATAAAAGTTGTGGGACGATAGAACAACAATATCAAACAATGGTAATTGTCCTTGTCGTCATTGCTACATTTACAGTGTACTGACCGGTATACATGTGTTGCTTTTTTGTAAATTTTTTGATCATTATTTTTGAAATATATCACATGTAGCTGGAATCATTAAAAAATGTACACTGCATGGACCTTTGATGGGCAGCAATGTATCTGGAAAGAACATATTGATGTGTTTCAAGTGTAGCTGCAGAGATTTTATTTTTTTATCTTGTAGAGGTATTAATAATGCATATTATCATAAATTCATCTGATGCCAAATGTGAATTATGTGTACTTTAAATATATTGGCTTGCAAACATTAAGTAGATGTAATCTTGGGTCAGGAAATCTTAAGCACTATTCATGTATATATATGAATATATAATATATTCCACAATAGCTTTTATAACACAATGAACGGTTGTAGCTTAGTTGAATTTGAGACAAAAGGTTGTGCAATTTTATATTGTAGCCAGTAGGTCATAGTGACCTGGTTTTAGACCAGAATGTATCATTGTCATTAAGTCTCCACCCACTATGCCGCCACATTTTGTTTCTTCTCTAACTCGAAAACCCCTGCTCAGATTCTTTTTTTTGTTTGTTTTTTGTTTCTTCAACAAAATCCAAGATGGCCACCAAAATCCTATTCTCTCTCTAGAGCTTGAACCGCTTCTTTGATTTGTTTCATGTTTGGTTTGAAGAAAAGACTTTACCCTGGACATGTGCTGAGAAGCTTTTGTGTGATTCTGATGTTAAAAAGTTTGATTTTTTTACGTTTCATAATTTTAGCAGATATTTCAGTTTTGCTCATTTTGGCCATCATCAAAATTTGATAATATAGTCCAACACCCCTACTCGGATTATTTCTAAATATTTCCAGTATGCCTATTGTGCCTAGGAAATTTTCCCTCTAAATTTTTTTGGCCGTTTTTCAGCTTCTTCAACAAAATCCAAGATGGCTGCCAAAATCCTATGTCGCTCTCTAGAGCTTGAACTGCTTCACCGATTTGTCCCAAGGAAGCAACTTAACCTGGACATATGTTGATTAGATTTTGGTGTGATTCTGACATCACATTTTCACGTGGTTTACATAAAAAAATTGGTGACAGTACTGTATTTCTCTATAATTAATGTATTTTGGTTGCTGAATCTATGTGGGGCGGGTGGAGACGCAAGCTTTGCCCTTTAGGCAGATCTAGTTAGTATCTATTTCCACTAATTATTATTTCCTTTATAATGGCAGCGAATATAATATGTACATGCATTTCAATAATCTATATCATTCACAACTTTTTGGAAGGCAAAACGAATTCGCAATCAAATTGATTTTTTGCATACAAGTTTATCTATAGTAAATTATTTGTTCATGCCAATGTACATAATCTTCGTTGTGATAAAATCTGTTGAATTAATGGATAAGCATATGGTTTATACCACTTTGTGTTTTTAAATAAGTATATTTTCCTGTCATCTTAGTTTTACAGTATTATTGTAAGCCTAAAGAAAAATACGTTGGATAACTATCAAGTGAGACCAAAACTGTTCAGAATGATTATTATATGCAAGTTTGTTATTGACAATCGTTGAACGAATTATTTGTTTGGTATATTTTGCTCATCAGGTTATGTTTATTAATTTAAGTCATCATCTTCGCAAATATTTTTTATCATAGTTTATCTTGTTGAGGTATTTTTATTTATTTAATCATATATTACCATGCACATTATACCTTTTTATATGTTTTCTTTTATGTACATGAATATGCAGTATATATGTCAGTATAGTCCTATATGTATTATGATTTTTTGAAAGATGTCATATACTGTAAGCATTTCATTTACACAGACGTGTAAATAATTTCATTTACCTGAACTTTGCAATAAATGAGAATGGCACATGTATATAACTAAATACAATAATCCTTCCTTTCATTTAAAAATGTGCCAGTAAACCGAAAATACCTTCAGGAATTTTTTAGATTATATTTTTTGGGGAGATTTAACATGTGCACGTTTATTTAAAGTCCCCACCTCACCCTCTACTACATCCAAAACCACTTCCTTGAAGCAAAGTATATAAACATAACTAAAATGAAATGTATTTACATGTGTTTGTAAATAAAATATTTACACTATATGGCATATATATATATATTAATGCCTGATATATACTTTGATATAAATAGATACAGATATGTGACTCGCCACGCGAAAAGGATTGTGAAGTCAAAATTTTCAAAATTGATTTTCATTGCCATGCTAGCCGTGTCCTTTCTATTTCTATATCTGAAATAATTTTTGAAAAATCTTCTTAACTTTTTGTTTTATGAGATTTTTAATATTTGAAAATTATTTATGTAATTATTAAAATTAAATATTAAATGAATTCATAAATAATTGTAAGAAAGCCGCGGAGAGGTACCTTTTTGCATGGCGGGTCACATATATATAAATATTTACATAGTGTGATATATTATACAATATTTTTTTCTTTTGTGTTATTTTGATTTTATAATTTTATTTAGTAATTTAGCGTCAGTTTTGTATTTTAGAAAATGTCAAATAACTCTTGACATATATTTTAACGTAGCTGAGAATCTATAATATGGTCATGTCAATTCCTTTTTTACAGGACCAATTTTCACAGAACTTTTGTAGTTGCAGAAAATGTGACGGTGAATGCTATTTCAGAATTGTTATGCAGATAAATTTGTTATTGGATTTTTTCACTTTGTGTTTAAATGGTAAATTATGCGCATTATTAGGATCAATAAAAGTTTTATTTTGCATGTACATGTACCTTAGGGTGGTATGAGGCCACTTATTAATATATATATCACAGATAAAATATAAATTTAACATGGAAAAGTCTGCAAAAATACAAGGAATTTTGTGAGTAAACTCAATCTAATATCTTGAGTTACACTTAAACATTTTGTCACATCATATAATAATTTAATTTGAATGCTAAATACTCACTCTTGAAGAGATTACTTGCATCTAACCAGTTTACACATGTTATAGAATACTGTTGAGTTTTAGTTTATTGTTTTATAGATGACCTTTGTTGTGGATAAAGCTTGGTGCATGCTCAAATATTTTGTGCCAAATATATGTAAACCTAGCCCTATACTTAACTACTGTCTCCAGCTACTGTATGGAATGTACCAGTAAACAAACACAGCAGTGTTAAAGTGCTGAATTACAAAATTGAAATTTCCACCCACTTTAAGTTGTGTCTCGCTATCGCGACCCACAATTCAAGCAGTTGAAAATTACTGATATTTGTCTAATTTGAGACAACAGTTACAAATCTTGCTGTTTAAACACTCATTTTATTCCCCGTAATGGTGATTTGATCGTCTAATGAAACAGATCTGAAAAGCGACTTTAGTTATGATTAGCAGCGAAAGTGTTACGGCATTGTATTTGACAGTAAACAGCCCGACGGTGTACCAATGGCATGCCAGCATCAGAGAAGTACAGCATTCATACAGTGTTGATAGCTCTATAATCTTTTGGTAATCACATTACTTTTAACCATGCCAAACGCAGCCGATTTCTTGGAGATTATCACAAGAAAACATTTTGCTTGTTTTTTTATGTATACAATACATCTCAATAAAATGCAGAACGAAACTATTGTATTGTTTGTATTTTTCTTTATCATTTATTACTGTATTTGCAAAATATTAAAGGGGTTTGCAAAATATTAAAGGGGTAATATTGAAAAATATATATTTTTTTACTTTATATGATGAAACCTGACATTACAGTTTTTCAAATGGTTTTTGGTGTAATTGCTTTGTTTAAATATTCTACTGAATCTCGTAAAAATACACAAGAACTAATCGATGGTAATAATATCATCTGTATCTGTATATTTCGTGGCAGTACGCACTATTGTGCTATCGCGCCACGGGAGGAACTTAGCAAGGCCTGTTAGCATTCATGATATCATAAGAAGCCTTATGTGCCAAGTACTCCACATTGTGGATATTCTGGGGTCTCGCCGGATGGAAACTGCGCCTCGTCCATTGAGGTTCTTTCACGTCCAACTCAAAGTCAGTCAGACGAGCCATCTGATTTACGTGGTTCTCTGGGCCCCACGACACGACATCGCTGTCCTAGTGTATACGGCACCTGGCAGTCCCAGGCGGTCACCCATCCAATTATGAACCGGGCGCGACGTTGCTTAACTTCAGTGACCAAGCCGACACCGATGAGACAACGCCGTATTCCGTATATAATATATAATATATCATTCCTTAATTCTTCTATTTCAAATGTTTTGTGTCGAGAGAAATACCGAGAGCAATGGAGTTCCACACAAGAATAATCGGTACCAAGTTGGCTGAGTAGGCCTACTGTTAATGTTTAAACTGACTGCACAGAACTATTTTTTTTACAAAATTTCTATATTTTGGGCAAGCAAGTACTGCAAACGCAGCGAGTATAATTTTTTTTCCGTAAGACCTTGGATTTAAATTCTGTGAACCATGACTTCATTTTAATGAAGCATGATGTACAGTTGTCCGTGTTAATGGTAGGTCAAGGAAAAACAAGACGGGAGTGAAGAGTATGTGGCCCCGCCTATATTGTTCACAACAAAGTCAGCAGGTCGGGGATCATATTCGCCGAAATATTAGGTCCCGTGCGAATTTTTGTATGATAGCAACTGCAAGCCACCCATCTAAATGTCCCAAGGACATCCTAAATAACAATAAAAAGAAAATTATAACATTTTACTTTGGGATTGAGCATTGAAAATATTTTTCGGTTACACTAAAAGACGCATGCCACCACATACCAGCGCATACCAACGAAAAGACGGGGTAGACGACATAGGAACCATATATTTTATAGTCTATCGTATTTAATACATCCTAGGAGTGTATATACCAAATTGTTTGAAAAAATAATAATTATAACTTTCCTAATTCGGCATTTTAAAGCCCGTCAATGTATTATCAATGGGCGGTAGGTATATCAGCGCATACCAACGACAATACGGAGAAGACGATATATGAACTATATATATTTGATAGTCTATCGTATTTAGTACATCCTACGGAGTATATATACGAAATTTTGTAAACAAATATTAATTATAACTTGCCAAATTTGGCATTAAAAAGTCCGTCAATGAGCGCTATGCATTGCAATGTATTATCAATGGGCGTAGTTTATATTTCCCACACTAGGTGTCACCCACGTGCATTTAGCTGGATAGGTGACTCTGAGCTGTAACCCTTTCAACGCTGATAAGTCTTAACAAATCCGGCAATTCTTATGTTGAACTATATTTTTAAAATTACCTGACTAGAATTATTTTGTCATTTAGTATCTATCTATCTATCATACGGAATACGGCGTTGTCTCATCGGTGTCGGCTCGATCACTGAAGTTAAGCAACGTCGCGTCCGGATTGGGGGAGGGGGCGTGCGTCGTACACTTGCCGCCTACGAACTGCTCACAACTCTATAGCCGGAGTCGATCTGTTCTCTCACAGACGAGTCGGTTGAGCTTCACCATGCTCACCAGTAGGGGAATTTATTTATTATTTATCTGATAATATTTTGATAATTTACACAGCAATTTTGTGATATGTAGGCCTACTATCAAAGGCAAGCCTATTGTTTTTGACCTGGTAGTTTGTAGAATGCTATCTATCCCCTCACGTTTGATTATACATTTATTGCTTTGACATCATGTTTATAATAAAAGGTATTCTTACTCGTTTGTACGTCGCATTTATGATATTGCTTGTTTTTCTATACTATGTGCGTCGGGCGGAATGATAATAAACAAATCGCTGTCTAATAATTATATTGTTTGTATTCGTAAATAAAACATACCTAATATTGTATCACAACATTGTTTGTACAAATTGAAAATAAACCTTTAGCAAGCTGTGCATATATATTGGGAATGTTTCAGATATATGTTATGTTCTAACCCGTGACATTGTGATCCAAGGAGATGTGTGTAATGCATATATGTATACCTGACATATTCATACTGTAGGGGAGAGGTCCAAGTGGGAAAGAATGAAGTTTTTGTGATCCTAGTAACAAAAATAGGCTACGCAAACATATGGTGCTAGTTTTCTCGTAGCGTGACAAAAGATAACCTGATGCAATAAGAAAACACCCGATTTAGGATTAAAATTATACAGACATGTCTAATATGTAGTTGTCCGAATTTCCGTGTATATAATAAAATGACAAATGGCAAAAGTCATTTGTTAGTGATATTTTGTAAATCTAAAATTGCCATGATCATTTTATGTTGTTAATTAATTAAAACAATCGAAAATATAGATTGTAAGTATTACTCCATATTGTTATCTGTTATATTTGTTGTCTGTTACACTGATGTTTAGTAGTTATCATGGTCAAAATAATGAAATACAATAAATTAATGTAACAAAATCTTAGTGATAGTGTAACAAAGTCTTCTCTTGAAAGTCTATCTCTTCAAATGCTGCATCCTTACACATTAATTGTATGCTTGAAGTTAGCAGTGCTAACGCAGTTGCCAGCTTCGCAGGCTTTATACTAGTCTACCCCAGTCTACCCTTTGCTAATATTGACAACTACGCAGTCGATCTGTTACCACTGGTCACATGACCTCATCAGATAAGTACCGCACATAATTTCCCAGCACACAGCGTTGTGGCTAGTTGTGGGATGCTTACATTATACATTTTTTTACAATACATGACAGAGCTGTAATAACATTAAAATAAACGTTGTCATAACGTTGTAGCAACGTTAATTTACAACAAAGCGTTGTGACAACCTCTGTAATCTCCACAGAATCACATAGTCTCAACTACAGAATAACGTTGTCACAACGCTGTAGCAACGGTAAATCGTTAGCTAAGTTGTTATTTTAAAGGGGTTCAACACTCTCTATCCCGCTTTTTCGTACTTTCGTTCTTTCTCAGATTTGTTGTTTCGCACATTCGTTGTTTCGTATTTTCGTTGTGATGGACGGCAGCGTTGACCTCTTAATCAGGGCTCCGGCGTGATGAACGGCAGCGTTAGCCACCAGGGCTCCGGCGTGATTGATGGCAGCGTTAACCTCTTCACCAAGGCTTCGGCGTGACAGACGGCAGCGTTCACCTTGTCACCAGGCTTCGGCGTGACGGACGACAGCTTTAACCTATTCACCAGGGCTTCGGCGTGATGGACGGCAGTGTTAACCTCTTCACCAGTGAACCGACGTGAGGGACGGCAGCTTCTTCCTCTTCACCAGGGCTCCGGCGTGATGGACGGCAGCGTTAACCTCTTCACCAGGGCACGTTTGATTTTCTTTTTTATTTATTTAGCCTATTTTGTACGAAACACCGAATGTACGAAACAACGAAACTGTGAAATACAAAAGGGCGATGCCAAACAACGATTTTTGATTTGTTTTGATTTATTCAGCAAACCATACATAAAACATAGCATAGGCCTACATGGTAATCATAATTTATTAAAATAATATAAACCGGCAGCCACCATGCCTGGTCACCAGGGATAATACACACTGGAAAATTACCTGGTGAGGTGTACTTATTTCCACAGCGGTCCCTATATAGCTACGAAACAACGACGAAAGGGCGATGCGAAACAGCGAAATAACGATGCCGAACAACGAAAGGGCGATGAGAAACTGCGAAACAACGAGAGTGCGAGATAGCCCTGTCCGGACACCATATTTTTCTTCAGAAAAAACATACTTTCGACACTAAATCGTTTAATAACTAAATTAATAACGCTGTTTAGATCAATTATGAAAAATATTGTTTTGTAAACTATGCAAACACTTGAATATTAATCTGGTGGCGTCACTTGAAAGGCTTTTGTCGGAATTATTTTGAGCCTCATATAGGCCTAGGCCTACATGTGACATTTATTGAATATCAAAGTCAAGATGTCATTTTTTGGCATCTGAACAATGATTGTCGGAACAATGATTGTCGGAACAATGATTGTCAGAGCAATGGTCGTCGGAGCAATGAGTAGAACCCGTCTCCATATGTGATACACTCTTTGCACGATTTTGCGCATTGAACAGTAGTCCCAACTAAATAGTTTAGCTTTAGTCACTGTGTGGCGTTTTGTTATTGAAAAGAGTGTAACCGGAGTCCCAACTTAATAGTTCAGCTTTGGTCACTGTGTGGCGTGTTGTTATTGAAAAGGGTGTATAGGGTAGTAAAAGAAAATGAAGTCGAACCAAACATGACTCTTTCAAACTGCATGTCAAGTCTAATATTTCGACATGCAATTAGAGACTAATTTAAAAACATCCGTCTGGCAAGTTTATTTCCAGCAATTATAGCCTACACGATCAGCCCCAGTATTGTATTTTTATCGATCCACCACAAATACTGTTGGCCCAGCCTAAAACCTAAAAGTGAATCCATGTCTATAGTCCTACTAGTGTTTACTCAGATATTGCACGCTTTGATTGCGTTTCTAGACAGGTATAATTGATAAAATATGGGAATTTTCTTTGTGACGATCTCAACAGTCCCCTAGCAAACATAAGACACATTATTCAATGTTTTTCTTACTTATATCAGAGTATCCCGGTTACTAATCAGATATTGTGTTCCTTCAGACTGCTTAGGCTATATCTAGACGACTCCGGTGATAAAAAACTCCTATTAGGCCTATCTACTCTCTTTCAAGAACTAATCTTCCTCTATATACAACCCTAACCAAAAGCACTAAATAAGATTTCCTTTTATCCCTTTATTGAGACAGGCATAAATCTAACAGGGTATTCCTCACAAACCTTCAACCCACTCCAACCTAGCACAGTCAACACGATACACCAACCCAATGTTGGCACAATGCTGGACCATCGTCTGCGACGCTGGCCAGAGTCGCAGACGATGGTCCAGCATTGAGCCAACAATGGTTCGGTCTATCTTGTTTACTGGCTAGATTGGCTAGGGTGCGCCATTCACTTTTCAGGGGGGGGGGATTATTGATTCCAACCCGCGCTGAAAATTTTAAATTTTATTACATGTTAATTATACCATAACTGAGGTGTATTAGGTTATTTATTTTATGCAGAGTCTGTCCGTTATTATTTTTCTTTGTAAAGTACTCCTGCCCCCCTCCCCGTGAGATTGAATGTTGGCCCCCTTATCTTGGTGTATTGTAGGATTATCTCTCCTGGCACCCTGTCCCTCAGGACCGCTTGTATTCCACCCTTGTCATTATTATATGCCACAAGCGGATTATCCCGCAAGATTGGCTATTTTCAGGGAGAATAATGCAGATGATACCCGCGCTTGGGTCATGTCTGGACCATTAATGGCCGTCTGATTTCGTTATTTGGCTTGAGCCTGTAAAACCATATCCCAGCAAACTGGGGGTGTGGGTCTAATGTTGTATTAATGCTGGGCCGGGGTTGAAGACGGTGGGCCAACAATTAGGCGACATTGTGTCAGAGTCTCGTGTTTGTGGTAATGGGCTTGTCAGACTCGTACTATAAAATAGTGCCCCAAACCTCTAAGTTAAGCATGACTAGGCCCTATAGCCATTTTCAATTCTTTGTATTAGCAGTTTAAATTGCAGTTATAGAAACGAAATGTGTGCTTAAACAGCAAGATTTTCAAATGTTTGGTCTCAAAATAAACAAATATGAGTAATTTTCACCCACTTGTGGCTCGCGGTATAGCGAGACACACTTCCAATGGGTGAAAAATTTAAATTTAAATTATAGTCGTTTATAATTTGGTTTATCAGCCGATCAAATCGCTGTTATGGGGAATAAAATGAATATTTAAACATCAATTTGAAAATGTTTGGTCTCAAATTAAATTAATATCAGCAATTTTCAACCCCTTGAAGTTGTGTGTCGCGGTAGAGAGACACAAAGTCAAGTGGGTAAAATTTTAAATTATTTAATTTAGCGCTTCAAGGGTTAATAAAAAACGATGCATGTCAGGATTAGAATATCAAATGAATGACGTATATGTATCCAGTAGATACATAGCAATAAATAACAACCAAACACAAATTTGTTCTCTACATGTATCGTGGCGAAATAAATAATGGTGAGGAGGGGGGGGGGGTAGGCTAGGCTGTGTGGTAAACTATCAGACACATCATCTGTGACATTATCAGACGATCCAATAATGCCGGCCACTCTTGATCCGCGCTATAAATTTGTCTTTAAAAATACTAAAGTAGCACATTATTCTGCTTTACTATATGTAATGATAGATTTCCATACAGACCGCCATCTACATTTATCCAATGAACATTTTTTAGGCCTCAGCCAAATTTTGGCAGATGGCTATAGACGTCATGCGTCGCGTCCGTCCGCCCGCCCGTCCGTCCATCTGTGCGCCACTTCTAGCACTATAACTTGTTTCACTTTACTGGAAAGCACATTAAACTTCACAAACAGGTTAATTATGAGTAAACCTTCACTGAGTTCAGGTTTGACCTTTTTGTTACCTCCATGAACGTGATTTTTTTCCGATTGTGAAATTGTCTCATTAACGCGATTCACTGAACAATTTTTTATGTATCGCTCCAAAATGTATAGCATATATATCTATTTCACCGATAGCTCTGATTAGTTCGAAAATGGGCGCGCATATGCCAAAAACTAGGTCATGGTGGCCAAAATGGCCAACTAACGGCTATATTTTTTTATGCGTAATTTCTCTGAAAAACTGTGCCATCTAGGTAGCTAGACCATTACTACAAACAAAATGTGCGGCTTCAGGGAGGGATATGCCTCCAAAAATTTCAACTAGATAACATTCAAAATGCCCGACTTGCGGCCATTGTTGACTTTTATATGCACGCTATCGGAAAAACCGTGCCAGATAGCTAGACCATTACTGTAAAGCAAAATTGGCGGCTTCAGGGAGGGATATGCTCTAAAAACTCTTTCAACTCGATCAAATTAAAAATGGGAGACATGCGACCATTTTTGACTTTAATGTGGGTAATATCTGGAAATATCTGTCTAACATGACTAATTTGCAATAAATGGCCATGATATATTGTTATAGTTAAAAGTTATTTTTAAATGATATTTTCTTTATACGATGATCAGAGGCTTAGGCCTTTTTTGTCGCCGACGGGCCTTTATTGTTGTTGTGCCACAGTTTGCAATACCCGTCATTATTATGACTTTTAACCCGCCCATAAAAAAAAACACGCGACTTTCAGTAAATCTTAAAAAAAAAATTCTCATCTGATTTTATCCTTGCGTGGATGGCTCCATTTGTTGTCCTTTTATGTTTACGATATTTTGTGTGGTACTCGGCACGGGATCATTTTTCGACAGTGAGTTTAAAACACAATCATAATGTGAATCACATTTACGTAATCTGGCAATTCAAGTTAATGACGGACAATGAATTAATACGGTAAATTATAAACTCAATAATATTACTTGAATAGGTTTAACCTTTCAGCGCAGGAGCCGACTTTAGACGTCAGAATCTGTCGATCCCCGCACTTAATGAAAAAAATAGAATGTCCGTGGATCCATAACATATAGGTATTCAAATGAAGCGGAAAGAGCTGACTATAAAACATTCCTGATGATTTCAAATTGAAAAAAATAATTTTGTTTTCTTGGTTTATATACAAATACTTCAGACTTTTAGGTTAACGTGTACTCTCGTCAGATAGGATTGCTGACCAACGATGAAACGCATTAGGCTTATTTAGTACGCGTTTCAGACATTGGCTCAATGTTGCGTCAACGAAGGGAGTCTAATCCCGCTAATGGTTTGTGCTCGTTTCTTTGCTATATTTACACAGCGTTCACAAACCTGACCATGTGCATACTGTTCATGTTGACATGACCGCAGCTATACCTTTATGTTACCTGGGTGTTAATCAGTACAAACAAGGTGTAGTGTTTAGTACGCCAGACACATTGACAAAGCTATGGTAAACGATCAGACACATCATCTGTAACATTATCAGACGATCCAATAATGCCGACTACTATTGATCCATGCTGTAACGTGTCTGCTCTCTACCCAAAAATGGCATGTTACTGTAGATCTCCGCTTTGTATAGTTAATCACCAGGTGATTCGGGTGATTTGACGTAACATACACGTTGTTGTACGACTTATATCAACACACGAGATTGATTGCAACATTTTGTAAGGAATCGGAATTGATGTAATTTGGATAATGGTGAGCAAGATGTGCCAGATGTGCTAAGTTAAGCTGACCACCTGTCCAAACATATCTTCATTAGCAAAGTTAACCATTAATTATAATAATTATATAGACGACATTTACATTAAAAAATAAGAAATAAACACGATCAACACATATGGGCCTACAATATTGGCATTTAAACATAATTATGTATTCAAGTAGCACTAAGATTAGCCCTAAAATAATTTGAAATAATTAAAATGCACAAATGATGGATTTTTTTCATTTTCTTCTTGTAATGTCTGATATAACGGGCATCACTTCCTTTTTGTTGAAGTCGTTTAACCCTTTCATCGCGGGACTTCAACCGCCTTTATAAGTCAGAATTTGCCGTCTGTAGACGTCAGATTCTGAAGTAAAAAGACGGTCCTCGTACTGAAAAAATTAAAATATTTCCAATGGCCGTAAATCATTAATACAGGTATTCGAATAAAGCAGAAAGAGCTAACCAAGACATTTATGATGATCTCAAATTGAAAACCCCCTTTGGTTCTCATGGCTTATACAAACATATTTCAGCGTTGTAAGGGTTAATAGCGCTAAGACATGTTTACACATGAGTGGGCGGGGAGACTACTGTTTAACCCTTTAAGCCCTCACGATGCTTTCAAGCATCATTTTACATCCCTGAAAACAGACCTAATTTTCCTACAACTAGGGGTTTTAGAATGAAAATTTCCACGAAACTGGTTTACCAATACATGGCAATTTTCTTTAATTTTTCACCCACTTCAAGTCATCTTCATCCACTACAAGTCGAGAATTGCGACAGCAATTCGCGGCTTGTAGTGGATGAAGATGACAATGGTAAACGCAGGCTTGAAAGGGTTAATATACACATTTTGTACTCTGTGTGAAGGCAAAGGTGTAGGTTTATAGTCTGATATCAAATCATAAGACTTTTCAGACTACATTTTACCCTGAGGTCATTGGGCCTGTTTTCGTGTGCTATTTCAACTTCACGGAGAGCATACAGTCCTGCAGCCATTTTGGCGCATTGAACACATCGTAAACATTGCCATCTCTGTCCTGCAGTTACTCACTTACACCTGGGTCAAGTAAAGCATGCGATGGTGAAGTGCCTTGCCCATGAACACGAACCTCGAAACAATGTACCAATGTTGAGAGGGAAGAAACATGATATATTTATCTTAAAACATGCCCCGGGCTTTGTTTTAACCCACACCACAGGCAGAGACAATGCCAAGTACCATGCTCCAGCCATTGCGCCACTTTCCTCTCAATTATGCTGTATTCATTTGTGTTTCCAATGATAAATAGACTAGCAAAATAAAAAAAATCATAGCACCTTTACTACATTCCCCCTGAACAAAAAAATTTTTTCCTGACATTATCATATCATCTTCACAGATTGATGACAAAGGTGAGGCCACTTTTAAAATTACTGTCGTTTACTATTCTGAACACACGCAATCAGTTATTGTAATTTTTAACTTTGGCGCTCTTCCCTTGAACAACAAACATTTTCCCACTATTTTCATATCACCTTCACAGGATGCTGTCAGAGGTGAAGCCACACCTAAAATTTATTGGCCATTCTGGACCCGGGGGGAGGAGGCAATGGATCATTTGAAGCCAATTTTAGCCTTGGCGCAATATCCTTAGCTAAATACCACTAATTAAATATTTAACAATAGGCCTACTGGTCATTTGGAGGCCAAGGTCACACGTAATACCTGTCCGCAATCCATGTTTGCAATGCTGGTGGGTTATTACATGTAGATTAAGCCATTGACCCTTTTCACTTGATTAAAAATCTAGGATCCAGATGTATTTTTGCAAACACATATTTTTCATTTTAGTCGTCAGCGAACACTGAGAACCGAAACAATGATGTTGCTACATGCCAAAGGGGAATTGAAAAACAGCCCACCGGGCACACTACGTTACTGCGACCTTGAATCAATGTCAATGACGTTGATTCGGCTTCGCAATAAGGTAGTGTTTCCGGCGGGACAGGTCTTCACATTAACACCTAACACCTTGGTCACAAATCACTCGATCCTCGGCCGCCGGCCGAGGATCGAGTGATTTTGGACATTGGACGGACTGTAGCTGGTCGCCGTTCGATGATGGGATGCCTCTAGCCGTGAGACGAAATTCGTCTTGGCATGATTTTGAAATTAAAAGCTGAATATACAGGACGGGACCTACATGATCCACAATTAAGCGCTGGTGAGAGTCCTTCGGTCTCCGGGCGAACCCTCCACGTGCACCGGGGGGGGGGGGGGGGGGGTCTGCCAGATCAGATGATCGCCGGCCCATGCATTTAAATGTCGCTTTTAGCCACACTGATTTTTTCTCATGTAAAATGGCCCTGATGTAGAACGATCACCTGGCGATTCGATTTAAACTCTATTCCTTCCCATGTCCGATGTTGGGAAATCTTAAGTGAGACTTGTTCGGCCACCGCCTGATGCTCCAAAATGCCCCGATGTCCGCACATTCATCAGCCGGCCACAGGCAAATCACCTTCACCTATCAGGTCTGACCGTCAGACTACCAGTCTGACCTTGAAAACTGGTGCGCCTCACAGTTGTACGAACGGGAGGGGATGCGGGCAGCATGAATATTCATTATAACGTCACCGGCTTACTGACTGTAGTGTGGAGGTCACACTCAGGTCAGATTGTTTGGTCTGTCTGAATAGGCCAGGGAGGAGAGGGGTTCTGAACTCATAGCACATTATACTGTTATCCAGGAGTCTGCCGGTAGCAGACAACTGGATAGATGAAGATGCAGGCAAATGAGCGACAACAAATGTAGGCCAAGCATCAGACGGCGACCGGATTGGATTTACGACAGAGGTATTAAAGTAGGTGGATCGTCATAATTCGCCTTGTAAAAATTGTGGGCTCACCCGCATGCGCACTATGATCAACGTCCGCCGCAATGTAAATATTACGGATCAGTGAGGCAAAACGACTCATCTGCTTGAATCTTACCATACATGGTTCTTTTTTCGACAATGGGACTGATACCAAAGCGCCATTGCCCTGTCAACACAATACACTGACCCAATGCTAATTTAATGTTTGGCCAGCGTCGCAGACGTCTCGTGTATGCTGGGTATAGGCGCTATACTACATCATAGCGTTGTCTTGGCAGGCCCAGGCTGGAGCTGCATGTGAGTAGGACTAATTTGTGGTCCTTGTCCCTGAAACGTTGCGATTGACCCTATGGTTTTTCTCATACTAGGTAAAAATTACAAACAAAAATGTGAATTATCAATAATCTTGGCAACCATCTTGCATTTTGTAAAAAACAAGCGTAGATGGCTACACCCAACACAATCTTAGCTTTATCAGTTATTTCTGTTCAATCCTCTGTCTGCCAGTGAACTGTTGTGATATCTTCACTGGGACTCTTGAGTGATCTCAGTGATACAGCTATAATATTTTTTTGGTCCTATGTGAATAGTTACAATTGGTTACAACAGTAGGCATAATAATAATCTGACAGTCCTGCAGTTGGTAAATAATAATAATTACAAAAATATATTTTTTATCAATACTATTAAAACAATAAATTATTAATAAATTAATTTTAAATGTATGGATACATAATATACGAACATAAAAAATAATATAACCAATAGAAGTTATAATTAATTATCACTTGAGCCATCATATAATATAAGTAACCATATAAGGACCATATCTAGAATGGGCGCCTGCTATTACCTCTCCATCCCATTAAATAATGTCTAGACCTCTTTTGGAGGTTTGTTTGGTCTGATATTGCGCAAATTAGAATACCAGACGAGGATTTGCATTTTAATTAACCAGCAACTAAAAGAGTCAATCGTCACGTTTTGTCCCAATCAAAGCCAAAAATGTAGTATCGATATTGCCTTTTGGATTTGGACGATAGCTGTTAAATTCGTGAGGAAGTCAAAGGAATGCGTTTGCTTAATTAAATCTTAATTTTAGTTATTTTCAATCAATCAATACATGAACAATATATACTAATTTGGCGCTGCTGCTTCCGTCTGATAAATGTCCAGATATTAGTTGTACGTTGGGATTAGGTCAGAAACGATGACCCAACGTTGAGTAAGCAATCAGCGGAACAAGATCTGCTCAAAGCTGGAACTGCTTTATACAGTAAATAATCAGATTTCTTCTGGATCAATTCAGCCGCAATTAGCCAGGACAAAATATTGATATATGCTGACCCACATTAGTTTTTGTACTTAAAATGTGAAAACTTGTCTATATGACCATTTTAATATACCAAGTCGAATGGTGCCCGCTAACAAAACTGAAAATCGTCAAAAACCATTCAAAATGTCGCCAAATCCAAGATAACCGCCAAAATATATATTGTCATATTGATTTTTTAACTTTTGACATAATAGCCCTACAATCTAATGTAATAGCTCATTTTTGACTAATTTGCGTGCACTGATTACGTTGAAATAACTATTTTTACATTTCAAGGTCATCTAAATGTTAAAACCAGGATGGACGCCTATGTCTGCCATGAAACAACATCGTTTTTCATAAGAGATTTTTGTTAATTTGTATATTCTGAAAGATAAGGTCAAAAATGTATTCTAAAGCTGCATAACTGTTTTGTTTATTTCGATAAAAATATACTAAAAAGTACAAAACAATCATTCATATTGTCTTAAAAGCCATATAAATGCATTAAAACTGGGTAAATGTAGCGGAATTAACGTTAGTTCACCATGCGATACACCATCAAGTATTATTAAGTAGTGAATCGGTTTGTGTAAAATATGTATGTAATAGTGGTAGGGTTATGGGCCAATATAATGTTACATTGGCCAACACCAAACCGCCTTAGAGCAAGTACTAGACGTTGAACTGAATCGGCATAATGTTGGGCCAGTACCGCAGACGATGGGCCGACATCAGTCTGCCATTGGATCAATGCCTCGTGTTAGCTGAGATACAAAGCCCAAATAACCAGTGGTAGACGTCCTGAGACTAGGTCAAAAAACTGTTGGGAATCGTTTACAGTAAAGTCTGATGTTTTAAATATTATTTTATTTTACCGCATAGCGCGGTTTATATCATCGTATGTGATGATTTACGATAAAATAAATAAAAAAGCCTGATATTGTATAGTAGCATTTTGACTATATTTTGAAATGCCCATGAGATACAGAATAAAGAAATACAAATGTTTTTCAAGAAAATGACGAAAATCAAAAGAACGAAAAAGATGATTTACATCAATGAATTTTAGCGCTAATTCCGCCAACAATCTCCTACGAGCTGGGGAGAGCGTCTTAATGGTGGGCAAATGGCTCAGATGCTGGCCCACACTTAAAAGCACCATACTGAAATAGAGTACTATTTTACGGGTGAGTGACATTCTCCATACCGGGACCTAAATTAAACATGACATTATATGCATATATCACCCATATCACACAAAGTAATAACTCCTAGACATATCTAAATGACATGATATATTACACTTTTTACTGTGAATTGTATATATGACCACTGAAAAAATAAGAATAAAATTTAAAAACTTTTTTTCAATGATGATCGTTATTTGCCACTTGGTACTTTTAATGTCCTGATTATACAGACAGTGTGTCTTACTCCGCTGTGATCAGGCTTGTTTTAGTAGGGCAACAATATTAAAAACAACAAACTTAAATCCTTAATAACTCAGTAACCGGGGGAGTAAAATTTAAAATTAAAACACCATTCTCCATGGATTAATATTTTGAATGAAATAAGCAAAACAGTTATGCAGCTTTAAAATTCGTCAATGTACGTAACCACATATGACGGGAATTCCCGTCAAATTTACTATATTCCCACCAGTACCCCTGGATTCTGGCATACGGAATACGGCGTTCGCTCATCGTGATTGGCTATATCACTGAAGTTAGGCGACGTCGCGCCCGGTTCATAATTGGATGGGTGACCGCCTGGAGACTGCCAGGTGCTGTATACACTCGTGGGGCTCAGAGAACCACGTAAATCAGATGGCTCGTCTGACTGCCCTAGAGTTGGACGTAAAAAAGCCTCAATGGACGTAGGCGCAGTTTCCATCCAGCGAGACCCCAGAAAATCCACAATGTGTGAGTACTTGGCACATAAGGCGAATGTGCTTAGAATGAAAATAGCTTGATGCGCCTCAATGACAGCTCAGCTGTATATCTCCCAGGAGACTGAGTTGGAATTTGAATGATAACAGGCCTTGCTAAGCTACTCTCGATGTACAGCGCTCTGAACAGCCGCCGGCTGGATGCATGCGCTATATAAGATTTCATTCATTCATTCATTCATTCATTCAGATTCGATTTTTCCCCAGTAATAAACAAGGAAATCACTAGAAAACATTTCAAATTGCCGCCAAAACGAACTGGCCACTAAAATGTAGGTTATCGGGCTCGCTCAATTCATGAGTTTAAGGATAATCTGTATCCAAGAAAATAATGTTGTTTAAAAGTATATCAAGAAGCAATTCAAGATGGCTGGCAGCAAGTAGAAACACTATTTTAGATAAATTCTATAATATGTCTGCCAATGAGAATCACACATAACTATGTAAATGTCATTAATACCGCTGTCTTTTATATCATGATTATTCACAAATAATGCAGCATCAGATGCAGAATTAGATAACTACAAACACACGATCTTCTTGACAATTTACCATAAAAATATTTAAATGATCAATCTATATCTTTATACATGTTTCTACAGTTCCCATGATCGTGTAATTCAAGACTGCTTTCTTGCATAAGCCTATATATAGCTCCGTCTTGAAGAAAACTCCACTTTCACCGGGAAACGCTGGGCTTGGATGAATCATTCTTACTCATTTGTACGAATATTGTCTTATTTTGGGCCTGTGTTTCACGTTTGGAAAAAATCGGATTTTTAAGAAATGATGTAAGAAAAGCTTGAAAAGGTAGGAGAAGTTGGATCGCTGGACATCCTGTCAATGTGATTCTGGAGGCGTATATTGTTTTCTTTCCAAGAGACCTATAATTTGCATTCCTTCGCACCATTGCCACCATTTCAGAATGATGCTTCTTAAGTCATGGCATATTGATATAGGAATAGTTTTTTTTGTCTTTTAGTTTCTCTTAGATGTGGTACTCTCAGTTGGTGTAGATTGCGCGACAATATTTCTGCTAGTAGGGCCTTAAACCATCCTTTGTGGATGTTTCCGCATGATAGTCACCATGTTCTAGATCTAATCTTAAGCAAAGTAACAGGAGTGAAGTCAGAATGTCATCAATAATTCCTTTGTTATGCATACACCGCACGACTACAACATACTGGGACTCCTCGGGTATGTTGTGGATTGAAATAAGAGGTACCAGGTTGACATAGTCCAGAATAAACATGTTCTCATGACCTTCTTAGTAAGCAAATAGTGATATTGATATTGATAATACATCACACTTCACAACACTGACAAAACCCATTAATTAGTTATGGATATTTGAAGTACAATTCTATTCACATTCCTAACCTTCTTGTCTGGTAGCTCGATTGACTTTTCCACATATTGGGGAAGGTGAGAGCCTTCACTGTTTTGTCGTAGAGTTGAAGGGCATAGCTGGTTTATTACTGAACCAGTCAGCAACAAGTCGTTGGTTAAGAAAATCCATGATATATTCATGTCATCATGACCAAGAATGGAACATAAAAACTCAAGGACTCAAGGCCGTAGTACTTGTCCAGTTAGTTATAGCTAGGGACAACATACACCAGAAATTCCCAGCTGTGAAAATTGGATTAGTTTAAACATATTTATTTCTCAATTGGAACAGTACCCAAAGGTAATACATTGTGGTTCCTCTCGAGGTGTGTGGATTGTGTTCCATACCTTCAAGAAAAAGCAACAACAATTAACATAAGCATGGTAATGAGGTGTCAGCGGTTGTCAATAAATATCATATATCTTGCTGATGCAAAACCATATAAATACACATTCATTCATTGATACCTGGTGTGAGGTGTGGTCGTGCCATAAAACAATATTACGACTTAAGCGGTTGCAAAATGTTTTCATCATCAATAATAAGCAGGATAGGCCTAATGAGTATAATATGCCCTGTTCCAGAAACAACAGGAAAAATAAAAATCACCTCAACACACAGTCTATCAGGAGACAACAGCACCAAGGAACAAAACGTTAGCATTTTTACATAATTACATACATGAGTATATCCATCAACGACAACGGACAAGTGTCCCTGAACATCCAGTCTAGATTGAATATAATTGATTTGAACGTGTGTGGTCTTATTTAATCCACCCAAAGATATAACTTAATATTTTTAACTTAAATACAACTAGAATAGCTAGATGATATCACAGTTCGAGCTGTTTTTTTTAACTGTTTTTTTTTTATACTTAAAGTACAATAAAAGTAAAATATGGATTACATTAGATAAACCTCTCTGTCAAATGCCAGATTTGTGTTAGGCTTAGTATTTTTGCTTTGATGATCAGCTTTCGTTGGCATCTTAATATTTGATTGGTTATTATTAATGACACTAGCTCTCAAAATTTAAAAGGTGGAATTTGTAATCTTTGTGATTTTAATGCAAGAACTGGTATATTACATTATCATTAGTGCAGCACCAAAGAAAGCTGTGTATCATTCAGATATGCGAACATTTATAAAAACAAGAGACTATAAAGAGACGTAGATAACTGCCATACAAACAATGCTGTGATAAGGGTTGCGAGAAATTTAGAAAAATATGATTAAATACAAAAAACATATATACAAGAATAAAATTCGCAGCTCATAACATACCACCGAATAAAGTAGGCTTATAAATATACTCTTTTCCACAATTTACCGGGGTATTCCATCCAATTCTGCATGCGGAAAAAAATATTCAAGCGTTCTCATATTTTAAGCGAAAAATAAAAATTCCATTGCAATCAATGTCTTCAAATTACATGCAGCTTATAATGATGTATTAAATTAAATTTTAGACCTATTTTTTAGAATATACAAATGGACAATAGTCGCTTGTAAAAATGGGTGATTTCCGTGTCAGGCATTGGCAGCCATATTGGTTTTGACAGCTAGATGACATTGAAACATAAAATAACCATTCTAACGTAATCAGTGTACGTAAATTTGTCTAAAATAGATTCTATGCCTATTATGTCAAAACGGAATTTTCAAGTTGGCCATTGATTGTGGTTTGGACCTCCAGATGACCTTGACAAACTAAATAACTATTCGATTGCAATCAGCTTCTTCAAATTAGTTTAAAATGAGGTATGACACTAAATTCTAGACCTGAAATTTCAGAATATACAAATTAACTATATAAAGTAAACGATAGTCGCTTGTAAAAATTGCTGATTGTAATGGACGTTCGCAGCCATCTTGGTTTTAACCTCTATTCGAACTTGAAACGTAAAAAAAACAATTTCAAAGTAATCAGTGTACCCAAATTATTCGAAAATGAGGTATTACATTACATTCTAGGGCTGATATGTCAAAAGTTGAAAAAAATCCAGATGACAACGTTTATTTTGGCGGCCATTTTGGATTTGGCGGCCATTTGAATGATTGATGACCTTGAAAAGTGAAAATAACCATTCCAACGTAATCAGTGTACCAAAATTAGTTGAAAATGAGGTAGGGGGCCTATTACATTGGATTCTAGATCTATTATGTCAAAAGTATTTTTTCAAGATGTCCACCGATTTAGGTTTTGACCTCTATATGACCTCTGGATGACCTTCAAATGCAAAATAACACTTCCATTGCAATCAATAACTTCAACGTAGATTAAAATTAGGTATTACATGAAGTTTCAGAACTAATATTTCAGAATATACAAATTGACAATAGTCGCTTGTACAAATGGATGATTTTCATGTCAGACATTGGCGGACATCTTGGTTTCTACCTCTAGATAACCTTGAAACGTAAAATTAGTCGAAAATGAGGTATTACATTAAATTTTAGGGCTATTATGTCAAAAGTTAAAAAATCATATTGGCAACGTAAATTTTGGCGGCCATCTTGGATTTGGCGGCCATTTTGAATGCTTTTTGATGATTTTTCGTTTTGTTACCGGGCACCATTCGATTCAGCATAGGAAAAATACCCTATATACAAATTTTTAAATTTTATTTTGCAGGATATTGGATATTTTGTCCTGGCTGAATGTCACGTGCAGATTTACTGATAGTCCCACTAAACTGGTTGTCGCAGGAAAGCTATTCATCGGCCAGGATTAACCTGGGTTTGCCCTAAATTTCGTGGACAAACTGGTTTCACACTGGTTCTATAGGCTACGTACGTGTTACTTATACTGAAAGTCAGAGGAGACAACAGCTTTTGGACTATGACAGAATAAAAGAATGATCGTCTTCTCGGCTTTCAGGTGATGCATGAGCGTTTCCTATTGTTGGCAGGGTTTCCTGATCAATATTTAATTTCTCGATATGTGCTCCATTGCCGACGGCGTGAGGATTCAGTTTTCTTACGGTGCATTAAATTAAAAGAGACCAATCCTCAAATCTTCTCATTTGTGTTTTATTGCGGTGAGAATTAAGTAATTATTATTGAAACAATTTAGTCTTGTACCCAGATTTATCCGGTGCTCCAATATCTGAAGAAATATTGCAGAACAATGAATAAAATGCCCAAGCCCAAATTCCAAGTATGCCAATTTTCACAGCTGTTTTCATCCAACTACGTTTCTGTTTCTTGTCTATTGATAACGACACCGACCGTAAAAACGGTTATGCACACATTTTTTCCAATCTTTAACAAAAAACTAATTATCTTTGCCAGGTGATTTAATGTATTATCTATGTGAGGGAAAAGGAGATTACTCAATATAGAAGTCATTCGCCCAGCGTTGGCCAATGTTTTGCAGCATTTCCAGATGGGACAATATATTCCACAGGGGAAAAGACCTTTAACCCTTCCAGCGCGGTGACCTAGCATCGCAGACTCAATATTGGATGAGTTTGTCTTGTTTCCTGGGACAGCGAGCATGGTGTAAAAAGAGTGATGGTTGAGAGAGGCGCCGTGGGATAGCCAGAAAACACGAGAAATTGAACCAAGGCTGATTTAATGTTTGTCCATCGTCTGCGAAGCTGGCCCAACATTAAATCAGCATTGGTTCAACGTCTTGGATTTGCTGGGTAGCCTAACCCGGACGCCCACGTAGGTTCCTTATACCCTCCCCCCCCCCGCCGCCCTCGCCTCTGGCAGAATCCTCAGAATATTGACAAGGTGGTGTAAAGGAACAAAAGCTCCACTGCTTCACTGATCGTATTTCAGACATTTTCACGGCAGATAAAAACCGCTCTCTCTGTCATACTGTGACGGCCGCCAAAAAGCAGACGATCAGGATGACATTTTGTGGGGGGGGGGGGGGGGGGGAAAGGAGAGCCCAGTGGGTCGTGCTCCCAAATCAAGGGAAGAGGAGACTCCAGCGGGTCGTGCTCCCAGATCAAGTTGGCCTGATTCATGGTAGCTGCTGACGTCATCAGAAGGCTGTCACAAAACAAGTTAATTTACTGTCTGGTTGTTTTAAAATGTAATTCCGAATTCTGATGCCCATCTTGAATAATATATGAAAGTAAGGTTACTATAGGGCCGAATATATTTGCAATAGGCCCACACTTCAAAAGTGCCCAAATTATCTGGTACATCCAACACTGTTCAGATAAACCCAATCCCAAGTGTGGGTTTTCTTAGAAAGTGAAAATTCTAACAAACAAACAAACAAACAAACAAACAAACAAACAAACAAACAAACAAACAAACAAACAAACAAACAAACAAACAAACAAACAAACAAACCAACGAGCGAGCGAGCGAGCGAGCAAGCAAGCAAGCAAACAAACAAACAAACAAACAAACAATCTAACAAACAAACAAATAAACAAACAAATGTGAGAAGCACTGCCAGTAACTCCCGTTAGTTTATGGACTCGGTAGTCATAGACCGGAACCAGTATCCAGCAGTCTGCTGTCCATTCATCTATATTAACGCTATCACTGGCATCTATCTCTACCTGAATATCAGTGAAACCCGCCGCAAGACACCTACATCACTATTATACATCTGATAGCCTATAGCACATGGCAAACTGATCTTATGTGGAGAATACCCAGCAAACACGAGGCATGGACCAAACATTCTTTTAATGCGGCTCACGCTGGCTCAACATGACATCAACATTTGGACCGCGTCTCATGTTTGCTGGGACAATGCGCCAAGCAGTCACGGATCCAGGATTTTTTAAAGGGATGGTCGCAGCAGGGGGTCTGGGGGCATGCTCCCCTAGAAATGTTTTTTTGATGCATTAATACTGCTACAATCTGGGGTGTAGACCTAGTATAGTATGCCTACCGTTACATCAAAATGAAAATGCATTATCATTTTTTTGCAGAATCTGACGTCTCTATGACGTCTCTAGACGTCAAATTCTGACGTGTACCTGCACTGAAAGAATCCAGGATTTTTGAAAAGGGTTAGTCGTAGCAGGGGGTCTGGGGGCATGCATGGGGTTGATGAAAATGCCTCGCTTGACAATCGGGTAGCCTGAGTCTGTTTCTCCATCTATTGCTATGGCCGAAGGTGGTCTGGCTACGGCCCAAATTGCAAGAAAACAGTTTAGCAATACTGAGATTGAACACCAGATTTTAAGACATCGAATAACCTTTGAAAAATGATGACCAATAATGCACTGAAGATCCCTGGGCGGTACACTATAACGTTAAAGGGACTGGCCCAGGCTAAAATCATAAAAAAATCGGTGATTTTATTTCGGGTTCTTAATATGACCATATGATGTAAACATGTACATAGACTAGAACTGCAAATTTTTATAATTTTTGTGCTGCGCATTCACCAGTTAGGCTAGATATAGAGACGAAATTCCTGATTTCTAATTATTGACAACCATGTCAAAAATAGGAAATGCGGGAATTTCGTCTCTATATCTAGTCTAACTGATCAATGCGCAGCACAAAAATTATAAAAATTTGCAGTTCTAGTCTATGTACATGTTTACATCATATGGTCATATTAGGAACCCGAAATAAAATCACCGATTTTTTCATGATTTTAGCCTGGGCCAGTCCCTTTAAGCATTGGAAGTGCAACATGCAGAAATGCGTCATACGCACTACTGTGGGTGACCCACGTAAAAAAAACTGACAGATAGTCATCTTCAATAACCACGTGATGAGTGGTATATTTCAGTTTCTTGAGACATGTGAATTATTTTGAACAGTGAGTATATCCATAAAGTGGTGTTGCGTTTCTTTTTTTGTTAACTATATAAACCATGGAGAACAACGTTTTTTTCAATTTGAAATCATCATAGTCATGTCTTGGTTACCTTGTTCCTATACAATTATAATTTTGCTTAATTCTTCAGTGCGGAGATCGTCTTTAGACGTCAGATTCTCGTCTCGTCGATCCCCGCACTTCAAGGGTTAATCAAAATAACAATTTATTTCTTACTGCTGCTGACGAGAAGAGAGAGAGGGGGGAGATAAATTCGCCACTGTCCAGTTATGTTATGCACTATACTTCATTATGTGGTCCTTGGACTGTCAGACCACACTTGGGCGTTTGTCATATAATTACGCCAGTGTACGCCATGAATTGTGGTGATTCATCATAGTTAGACAGAGTGACATTGCGAACAGAGTGTCGCCTCCCACTAATCCTGTTAATACACGGACCAGACATGGCCAATTTCGTGGACACGAAGAGGAGTTTACTAGAGGTGTCTCCACTTACATGTGGTCATATTCAACACCAAACGTGGTCTACTGTGGTCTGTGGATATTGCACGTCCAATGCTCGGCTATATCTGACATTGGTTCACATTTGACTCATAACAGTTATCAATACCTGGTGGCATCCCGCATTGATCCAATACTCATTAACTTTTCATTGCGGGGACCGATTTTAGGCGTCAGATTCTGACGTCTATAGACGTCAGATTCTGACGTCTAAGGTCGATCCCGAGACTGAGAGAGTAAAACATTTATAATGGCGAGACCCATGACTTAGGTAGGCGTACTGAAATGAAGCGTTAAAAGCTATATCTAGGCCTAAGACATCCATAAATGATGATATAAATTGAAAAAGACCCTCTTTGGTTTCCATGGTTTATGCAAATATTTATTTTTTTACGAGTTAAGCGAGGTTCGCTTAACGCCAGTCCAGCGTTGGACTGAAGTCTCCAATATTGGATCAACTCTTAGCCAACGATTTTGCCGCCATCTTGGATCAGTTACGCATTATCCCTAAGTTCTTTATTTGGATGAAACCTGATTTATCCTCGCCCCGGAAACGAGCCATATTCTTCAGGATTCCATTCGAACAACACACTGCACACTAACATGTCATGATATCAAATTAACTAAGTGGGTTTAATGACTTAATTATGGCCGTCGATCATTGCCAAATCATCTAAATTTTAATTTAGCCCAGAAATGAGCCGGTATATTAACACCACAAATGCCGAATTATTCAAAGTAACTTCAATTATTCACCACTCATCAACATGATCAAGCCGCAAATGGTCTATTTGACCATCCACATGATTACCACTGATCACCATCATAGATAGATTGGTAGGATTAACCCTTTGACCGCCAAATTATTCATTTGAATTTTCACCCACTTGAAGTTGTGTCTAGCTGATGCTATCCACAACTACTTCAAGTCAGGGAAAATTATTCAGATTTGACAAAATGGAGGTCAACTCTTTTCAAATCTTGCTGATTGATGTCACATTTTTTCTTTAACATGTTTAAAATATGGTACTTAATGTTCTAATAAAAAATGAAAACCCGAATATATGCGGCACCGGCGGTTAAAGGGTTAAGAAGCCTGTGAGCTGATGAACGGACATTCTGGGGAACTACAAATTGTACTCTGATTATTTGATCGCAATAATAAAGAAATTTGATTCCTGCTCACAAATTATTTTTGCTAGCATTGAAGTTTTCGCAAGTCATGCAATTATAATGCAGTGAATAGATTAATCCTTAAAGCACCACAATAAAAACCAAACAACCAGTTGAAGTTGTGTCTTCGTAGCGCGACCCACAACTTTAAAGGGACTGGCCCAGGCTAAAATCATAAAAAAATCGGTGATTTTGTTTCTTGTTCTTAATATGATCATATGATGTAAACATGTACATAGGATAGAACTGCAAATTTTTATAATTTTTGTGCTGCGCATTCACCAGTTAGGCTAGATATAGAGACGAAATTCCCGTATTTCCTATTTTTGACATGGTTGTCAATAATTAAAAATCAGGAATTTCGTCTCTATATCTAGCCTAACTGGTGAATGTGCAGCACAAAAATTAAAGAAAATTGCAGTTCTAGTCTTTGGACTTGTTTACATCATATGGTCATATCTAAGAACCCAAAATAAAATCACCGATGTTTTGATTATTTTAGTCTGGGCCAGTCCCTTGAAGTGGGTGAAAATAATTCATATTTGTTTAATTTAGGACCAAAGATTTACAAATCTTGACGTTTAAACACACTTTCATTCCCGATAAAAGTGATTGAATCTGCTAACAAAACGGAGTATTAACGATTGTACTCTTATTTAGGGCTTTAAGGGTAAATACATTTACATTTGTGCAATATCCCAGCAAAATACGACAGGTTGACCCAAAGTTGTCGTTAAGTCAGATTCTGATGTCTGAAGTCGATCCCAGCACTGTGGGAGTATTCAATCAAAGCGAGACGAATTAAGATAGTTATGATGATTTTAAATTGAAAAAGATCCTTTGGTTTACATGTTTTATACAAAGATATTCCAGTATTGTGAGGGTTAAACCAACATAGGTTGAATGAGTGGTGTTTGCTGAGATTTAGGTTCCCAACAGACACGAGATATTAAACCTATGCTGGCTCAATGTTGGTCTACCGTCATCGACGTTGGTTCGACATTTAGCTAAGATAGGCTGAATGTCTAGTGTTTGTTAGGCTATCTATGATGGCACTCCTGAGTTTTGATGAACAAGCGTTTTGACGAAACCCAACCTGCCTCATTATTACAAAAATGATACCATGATTTAGAAGAGCGTTGTGCTGTTTTAGCAACCCGCATCAATGTCTAACGGCCCGCCATAGTCAACAGCAGCCCGAGGTGAAAGCCGAGGGCTGCCGTTGGATACGGCGGGCTGCTTGACATTGATGGCAGGCAGCACAATGCACGACCTAAATCATGGTATTACAGTGCCACCTGTACATATCGGAATGGCTTGGGGACAAAGTGTTATTGGGCGGGGGCCCTAGGGTAGTGGTTAGCACCGCTACCTTTCACGCCAGAGTTCGGGGTTCGGTTCCCGGTCTCGGCGGTTTGAAAGAAACAAAAATGTTTCTTCCCCATCCACGTGTGAAAGTTAGTATTGTGGGGAGCCTCCGTGACCGAGAGGTAGCGTGCTCGGCCTCAGACCGCCAAGGCTCGAATTTCGAATCCTGTGTCTGGAGGACAGTGTCATCTCAATCATCTCGCCATCTTCAGGATGTTCTCCTGGCCCAGTTTAGCCTATATGTGCACAAAGGTGGTCTAAAACCCAATTCATTTCATTTATTTACAAAGTTTTATTTCCATTTGGAAATGATCCGGCATGGACAGGACTTTTGCTTTTGAATAGGAGCAAACTAGACCTGCAAATGATATGTGCCTTTATGGAAATCAAATTATTATAATAAATCACACAATTTTTTTAAAGATGCTTTGTTATTTTAAAATAATCAGTATGGTCAATTTATAAATTACACATTACACATAATACAGCAAGTATGCATATAGTAGGCTTACAGCTAGTACCGAGTGTACATATTATGTCTGTGAAAATTTATACATGTATTTACAATTTTCTAAAACAATCTTTCAGATACGATTGTTTCTTTTTTATTTGTTTTGCACTTATTTATTCTTCTGTCATGTGAATCAGCTCTTTAGGTGGTTGAGATTCTACAAGTAAAACAAAAAACATACTGATATATTTGCCTGTGGTGCGCTTTGCAAAGGAATTGCCTTTTTAGAGCCCAACTTAAAATAGCAGAACATTTATGTATGTGTACGTCACATATTTCACAGATTTAGCGCATTTGTCTTTTCATAAACCTTGCATTTTTAGCGCCTAGCCCAAAATAACATGAGATTCTTGTAATCGTCGTCACACATTTCAGACACAGATAATATTTTGTTATGAACGACAACAGAACGTTTAAATATTAAAGCAATGTGATGTGTTTTTGTTATATCGGAGTTGATCATATTGCAGCTGTTTTATATATTTTAACTGTTTCAGTGTTGAGGACTACTACACTCGCTTGTTTGTTAATTCTATATCATTTTGGAAATGTTTGACGCTAGATACAATGTTTCGATACTGTCATTTGTACAATAAAATCATTAACTAAGAATGAAAGTAAGAGATTTAATAGAATAATTTTATATTTACTAATGCAGCATGCAATTTATTGTCTTTGTCACTTTAAGGTTACGGGTTTTTGGTCATTAAGTATCATAAATGTAACGAAAACATTTAATCGAGAAAACAGTCTAATTTGCTAAATAACTATGTGTGTTTAATGCACTGATATGTGTATGCACTGATACACATTTTAATATTTTATTATTCAATGATTTTCTTAAAATATTTTATTAACCAATTTTAATATAATAATCTATTATGTTGTTAAAATAGGTTACAATCTCAAAATGAGGGTGTTGACATTGCTTGGCACCATTATCATTGCATAACAAGCAGGATGTTACATGACATTGTTTCCCCTCGGTTTAACCCTCCCCAGGAAACACAAAGCATTTCTATATAACATTTGTTTAACGTCAGCCCAACGGCTTCGACGTTGGTCTAACATCGTACAAGTGTTATATAAAATGTTTTGCGTTTCCTGTGTTAATGCATCACTTGTGATTTTTAAATATTTTTCTGCTTATTTTGACAGGTGAAGTACAATACAATTTATTCATCTAGGAAAAATGAGTCCGGTTTTCATAATAAACAGGTTCTGGTTTGCAAAGAGTTTATTCCCATTCACAGAATGTTTTTGTCGTGTTGGCTTGTTTGCCTGTTTGTCTGTCAGTCTGTCCGATTGCATTGTTTGGATTGCGATCCGTATCCAGGATCCGGATTACGATCATTAGATTTGCAGTCTCTGACTGACAGTCTAGTTTAGTACGTTTTTGTTACAGGTAAAACAGACGTTCGCATCATTATTGATGCGTGTTAGGTCCTCTCCTGATCATGGGTATCATATGCTGCTTCATCGATGCATATACATACTAGTAGCAACTCTTTCAGTAAAATTGCGAAAAGACACTTGTTTTGAGAGAGTGGTTCCACAGAGTATAGGGTCTACTAGAACACGCTATTCTCCAAGTTCTGGGTGAAATCACTTCATACATGTATGTATCAGTACTTTTAAATATTTCTCAATATGGGCATCAGAATTCGGAATCAAAATTAAAAACAACCAGACAGTAATGTACAGTAATGTAACCTGTTTGTGACAGAATTCTGATGACGTCAGCAGCCACCATGAATCATTCCAACTTGATCTGGGAGCACGCCCCGCTGGGCTATCCTCTCCCCCTGCAAAATGTCATCATGATTGTCTGCTTTTTGGTGGCCGTCAAATCACGACAGGTCAAGAGGGAGGGGAGAAAGCGGTTTTTATCTGGGGTACAAATGTCTGAAATACGATCAGTGAAGAAGTGGAAGTTTGCTGCTTCTTTGCCCCACCTTGTCAATAGTCGATTTAGCCAGGGGCGGGGCGGGGAGAGTGGTATAAGGGCCCTACGTGGGCGTATTTGCTGGGCTATCCTCTTCCTCTCGTGGGCGTCAGGTTAGGCTACCAGTAAACACGAGACTATGAACCAATGCTGATTTAATGTTGGGCCAGCGTCGCAGATGATGGACAGTATTAGATCAGCATTGGTTCAATGTATCATGTTTTCTGTCTACCCCCCTGCACCTCTGTCATCCATCACTCTATGTACACCATGCCCGCTGTCCCTGAAAACAAGACACACTCATCCAATATTAAATCTGAGACTCCGGCCCAGCATGATATCAACATTGGGCTAACATTTCCTTTAATCATTAAAGCGTTGAAGTATTTTAATATAAACTGAAGGGTTCTTTTAAATTTGAAATAATATAAATGTCTTGGTGAGCTCTTTCCGCTTCATTTGTATATATATGTTACGGGTCAATATTTAATTCTTTCAGTGCGGGGACCGTCTTTAGGCGTCAGAAACTGACGTCTGTAGGCGTCAGATTATGATGTCCAAATTAGGTCCCCCCGCGCTGGAAAGATTACATGTACTTTCCCCTGTGAAACCCATGCAGAATGCCCCCCCCCACCTCTGAAAATTCTGCAAAATGTTGGCCGACGCTGGGCGAATGACTTCTATGTTGTACAGTCTCCCCTTCCTTCTCGTAGATGATACATTAAATCACCTGGCAAAGATAATTAGGTTTTTTTTTGAAGATTGGAAAAATGTGTGCATAACCGTTATTACCTGATTATGGTCTCAGTCGTTATCCCAAACGTGGTGAGATGAAAGAAGCACCCTTAGTGCTGAAAGGGTATAACTGCCACTTCACAGCTCTAAGGGTGCGATAACAAGTGTGTGGTGAGTAGGCCTATGGCAGAGGCATGGCTTCAGTCTCAGACTATTTATTTGTTCATTACATTTACAGTAACGACAGAACACAAATGATAGCATAATACACATTTATGAATGAATATACGAGCGAACAACGAACGAACGAACAAACGAACGAACAAACGAACGAACGAACGAACGAACGAACGAACGAACGAACGAACGAACGAACGAACGAACGAACGAACGAACGAACGAACGAACGAACGAACGAACGAACGAACGAACGAACGAACGAACGAACGAACGAACGAACGAACGAACGAACGAACGAACGAACGAATGAACGAACAAACGAACGAATGAACGAGCGAGCGAAGTGAATGGGGCAGAGACATGGCTTCAGTCTCATCAAGGAAAAGAGAGTCATATTCTATTTTCCTTGGTCTCAGACTATTTATTTGTTCATTGACTGCACAGAGATGTTAGAGCACACATCGCAACACAATACACATTTATGAATGATTGTATGAACGAACCAACGAACGAACGACATAACGAACGAACAAACGAACGAGCGAAGTGAATGGGACAGAGGCATTGTTCCAGTCGCAGACTATTTATTTGTTCATCGGCGGCACAGAGATGGTATAACACAATCGCAACATAATACACATTTTTGAATGAATGAACGAATAAACAAACGAACGAACGAACGAGCGAACAAACGATCGAACGAACGAACGAACGAACGAACGAACGAACGAACGAACAAACGAACAAACGAAGTGAATAGGGCAGAGGCATGGCTTCAGTCTCAGACTATTTATTTGTTCATCGACGGCACAGAGATGTTATAGCACAAGTCGCAACATAATACACATTTTTGAATGAATGAACGAATAAACAAACGAACGAACGAACGAGCGGACAAACGATCGAACGAACGAACGAACGAACGAACGAACGAACAAACGAACAAACGAAGTGAATAGGGCAGAGGCATGGCTTCAGTCGCAGTCTCTTTATTTGTTCATTCACTGCACAGTAACGTTAGAGCACACATCGCAACATAATACACATGTATGAACGAACGAAGAAACGAATGAGCGAAGCGAGTGGGGCAGAGTTATTGTTTCAGTCGCAGACTCTTTATTTCTTCAATAACTGCACAGAGATGTTAAAACACAAATCAGAACATAATTACACATTTATGAATAAACGAATGTATGAACGAATGAACAAGCGAACGAACTGAATAGGGCAGAGGCATTATTTTAGTCCCAGTCTCTTTGTTTGTTCATTCACTGCACAGTGACGTTAAAAAATCGCAACATAGTATACATTTATTTATGAATGAATGAATAAATGAATGAATGAATGAATGAATGAATGAATGAATGAATGAATGATCGAATGATCGAATGAATGAGTGAGTGAATGGAGCTTTATTACATTTTATTCACGTACAGACTACAGGACCAAAACTTCCTGAAGAGAAGGTGATAAATTAGATGGCATTACCCTCTAGACATATTTACTTACTCACCACCCAAAATATGGGCAATATCCACGTGGTTGCGAGTGAACCTGGAGGACATTGCAGGATGAACCGTCCAACGTTGTCATAGACGTTGAGTCAACGTCGCACCAACGCCGTGTGTCTACACTAGACACTCTTGAATAGTTCAGTAAATTGTTATTTTACAAAGCCAACGCATTGTACATGCCTACAGTTTCAGCTTTCTAAGGGTCTAGAGGCAGAAAGGGAGTAGAAAAAATCACAATCCTCCACGCCGTCGGCAGTGGAGCAAATAACGAGAAATTAACTTTTGACCAGGAAACGCTGCCAACAATAGGAAACACTCATGCATCACCCGAAAGCAGAGTAAACCATAATTCATCTATTCTGTCAAAGTCCATTAGCGGTTCTCTCCTCTGGCTTGCAGTATAAGTAACATAACATGTAAGCCAGCGTGAAACCAGTTTGTCCACAATATTTAGGTCAAATCCAAGTTAATCATAGCCGATGAATATAGCTTTCCTGCGACAACCAGTTTTAGTGGGACTATCAGTAAATCTGCACGTGACATTACCGCTGAATTGATCCAGAAGAAATCTGATTAGTCAATGGTACAGCAGTCCCAGCTTAGACCAGATCTTGTTTTCGCTGATTGCTTACTCAACGTTGGGCCATCGTTTCGGACATAGTCCCAACGTACAAATGATCTCTGGACATTTATCAGCGCGAAAACAACAGCGCCAAATTAGCATATATTGTTCCAGTATTGATTGATTGAAAACAACTAGAATTAAGAAAGATTTAATTAGGCAAACGTCTTCCCTTGACTTCCTCACTTTCACACGAATTTAACAGCTGTCGTCCAAAGCTAAAAGGCAGTATTTACTTACTTTACCAGTATACCTTTTTGCTTTTCACGGGATTCAAAACGTGACGATTGACTTTTTTAGTTGCTGTGTAAAATGCAAACCCTCGTGTGGTATTTTATTTTGCGCAATACTAGACCAGCCAAACCTCCAATAGAGGTATAGACATTATTTAACGGCATTCAGGGATAATAGCAGGCACCCATTCTAGATATCTTACTTATATGTTGGAGCAAGACATGTGATTTGATTTGGAAGGTAATTTTCAACATGCTTATAAGTCACGAAGTCAAGATGGATATTTTTGTTTTTTTTTATTATTATTTATCACTGCTATTGGTTATATTATTCTTTTATGTTGATATTATGTGTCCATACATATTAATGCTTTAATAATAATAATTTATTGTGTTAATAGTTTTGATAAAGTATTGTATTTATTATTTAAAGGCAAGATTTGGTCGGGTGTAGCTATCTACGCTTGCTTTTTACAAAATGCAAGATGGTTGCAAATATTATTGGTAATTCACATTTTTGTCTGTAAATTTTACCCAGCATGAGACAAACCATAGGGCTCAATAACAGCGTTTTAGTTCCAAAGACCACATTATTCCTGCCCATTTCGGTGACAAGTAGAGATTTGTTGACATTTTGCTTGCCAAGATAGGCTGTCTATCATAGCCACATCCTTATAATTTGATTATTCATGTTGATGTTAAGATAAAGTAGTATAAAGTAGTCAACAAATTCAATATATATATTGTGATAGACTCAGTATACAGTATCACTGTTATCAGGGTGAGGCATTATAAGTAATACAACAATATTCCACTTTATAAATGCGCCTGGCATTATAATCTTCTGATATGACACCACAATGCCAAAATATTGCATTACAATGTTATTGTATGGCAGTGGGATGCCTTGAAATAAAACTTTTCAGGATGTGAAACTTGTCTGATGACGTCAGAAGCCACCATGAATCATTTCAACTTGATCTGGGAGCACGACCCACTGGGTCTCCTCTCCCCTTAATCTGGGAGCACGACCCACTGGGGTCTCTCCTCTCCCCTGGCAGAATGGCATAATGATCGTTTGCTTTTTGGTGACCATCAAATTACGACAGGTCGAGAGGGAGGGGAGAAAGCGTTTTTTATCTGCAGTGCAAATATGTAAAATACGATCAATAAAGAAGTGGAGGTTTGCTGCTCCTTTGCACCACCTAGTCAAATACTCTGGCAAATCTGCCAGGGGCGAGGGCGGGGAGATTGTTTAAGGGCTATCCCCCGCTCTCGTGGTCCGGATTAGGCTACCTAGTAAGACATTGAACCAATGCTGATTTAATGTTGGACCAGCGTCGCAGACGGTGGACCACCATTAAATCATTATTGGTTCAATGTTTTTGGCTATCCCCATGCGCCTTTCTCATCCATCACTCTTTTTACACTTTGCCTGCTGTCCCAACAAACAAGACACACTCATCCAATCTGCGACTTCGGCCCAGCATTAATCTACATTAGGTTAACATTTCACAACGCTGAAATAATTTTGTATAAATCATGGAGACCAAAGAGCTTTTAAATAAAAGTCATCATAAATGTCTTAGTTAGCTCTTTCCGCTTCATTTGAATACATATGTTATGGGTGTACGGCCATTATCAATGTTTAATTCTTTCAGTGCGGAGACCGTCTTTAGACGTCAGAATTTGACGCTGTAGACGTCGAAATAGTCTGTCTCTGCACTGAAAGGGTTAAATGTCTTTTCCCCTGTGGAACCCCTGTGAAATATAGCCCCCCTCTGGAAATGCTGCAAAAGATTGGTCGACGTTGGGCGAATGCCTTCTATGTTGTGCAGTCTTCCCTTCCTTCTCATAGATAATACATTAAATCACCTGGCAAAGGTAATTAGTTTTTTTGTTCAAGATTGGAAAAATGTGTGCATAACCGTTATTACTGTCGGTGTCGTTATCGATAGAGAAGAAACAGGAACGTAGTAAGATGAAAGAAGCTGTGAAAATGATAGCGCACCCTTAGTGATGAAAGGGTATAACGACCACTTTACAAAGTGCCAGTTACGCCGTTTAATCTTTGAAGGTATGGTGATAAGTGTGTGGTGAGTGGGCCTATGGCAGAGGCATGGCTTCAGTCTCAGACTCTTTATTTGTTCATTCACTGCACAGGAGCATTAGAACCCAAATCGCAACAAAATACAAATTTATCAATGAAAAAACGAATGATCGAACAAACTAACGAACGAACGGAAGAACGAACGAACGAACGAACAAACGAACGAACGGACAAAGTGTATGGAGCAGAGGTATGGCTTCAGTCTCTGTCTCTTTATTTGTTTATTCACTGCACAGTAACGTTAGAACACAAATCGCAACATGATACACATGTGTGAATGAACGAACGAATGAGCGAAGTGAGTAGGGATGAGGTATTGTTTCAGTCGCAAACTCTTTGTTTGTTCAATAACTGCACAGAGATGTTAGAACACACATCGCAACATATTAACCTTTATGCATAAATGAATGTATGAACGAGTGAACGAACGAGCGAAGTGAATAGGTCAGAGGCATTGTTTTAGTCCCATTGTCTTTATTTGTGCATTCACTGCACGGTAACGTTAAAAAATCGCAACATAATATACATTTATGAATGAATGAATGAATGAATGAATGAATGAATGAATGAATGAATGAATGAATGAAAGAGTGAGTGAGTGAATGGGGCTTTAATCCATTTTGTGCACATACAAACCACAAGAACAAACATTCCTGAGGATTAGGTGATTAATTAAATGGCACTTCCCTCCAGACATATTCACTTATTTACTATCCAAAAATTGGGCAATATCCGCGTGGTTGTGAGTGAACCGTCCAACGTTGTCATAGACGTTAATTCAACGTCGCACCAACGTCGTGTGTCTACTCTGGACACTCAGTAAATTGACTATTAGGCCCTTCTTCACGTTATTTTAGCAACGCCAACGCATTGTAAAGGCCTACAATTTCAGTTTTCCAAGGGTGTAGTGGCAGAAAGCGGGTAGAAAACTCAATCCTCACGCCGTCGTCAGTGGAGCAAATAACGAAAAATTAAATATTGACCCGGAAATGCTGCCAACTATAGGAAATATTTGTTCATCACACGAAAGCAGAGACAACGATAATTCATTTATTTTGTACAAGTCCATAATCGGTTGTCTCCTTTGACTTGCAGTATAAGTAACCCGAAAGTCAAGATGGCCACCAAGCGTACTCACTTTACATAATAAAAATTAACTTATTCACTTTTTGGCCCAGGATTATATGTAAGGGACAATAGGTTCAGTTTTTTGCTATAACTGGTTCCGTCATCAGTGATCACTGCACATTGAATCTAGCGTACCGGTACGTGTTCTTGGTGTTTCTAGCTGCATTTTTTAGATTGTTTTAAAATATGTTAAACATGTTAAATGTAACCAATACTATTATTATTTTTTCTTTATACATACTCTCACTCATTATGTAATTAATCGGTTTCTACGCTTTTCAGAGTTTTTTTTGCTATATGAAGTAGCTATTTTATCTCTGGTTTTTGTGCGGGAAAATTAAAAATATCATGACAATGCTGTTTAACTGTAGGGTATTTTTATATGCATATTTCTGATGCATATTTTATTTAACCTGTGCTTGTGCTTGGCCGCCAAAAAAATGAAAACAAAATAGGCCTTTGACTTTCTTCCCACTGGCTATTATACATACAACTTTCTGTCGCTTACTGTTTTACTCAATATCACGGCACTTTTCTCCAACCATCATGGTCTGGTCAAATGCAAATGCTCCACATAAATACATCAAATCCAGGGCGTTCCTCAGAATATTTTCTCCCAATGCTGGACCTGAAACCCACTGACTCTGTGTGTATTAGATCTACACTGGAATATCTAATTGAACAAGCTCGCAAGTATAATACGTCTGCGGTTATAACATTTGATCAACAAATCTGGTGGCTGGCGTATATGATCATAGAGTCAGAGCCATCCACACCCCCACATCAAATCGTATTATTACTTGGAGGGTTCCATGCAGAAGCCAGTTTCCTTGGAACCACAAGATCTACAATGGATGGAGCTGGCCTCAAAGAAGCCATCACAACTGTCTATGCTGAAGGAGGTGTGGATGGGATGCTGAGCGACAAAGCAATCTCACGTGCCGCTCGTTCCCACATCCTGGTTGATAATGCTCTTCTTACTATCATAACTGCAAGGGCACTTGCTTTACCTGTTCCCCGCATTGATGCTTCTCCTGTTGAAGTTTCCTCGGGTCTGTAAATAGTTAAGGCAACAAAACCTTTTTGCTGTAGTGTAGGCCTACTGTTATAGCCTATATCTCGAACCAGCCTCGTTCGATACAGTTGTGATTCGAACCTCGGAAGTACCGGGTTGGAATCCTGGCCGAGATGGATGTTTGTCATCAAGGTTTTGCTATATAGTGTTTTACACTGTTGCAAGGTCTGCAGTATGCAGCGTTGTCTATGGCACTATGCACCATAAATAATCCTTTTATTTTATTTTATTTAAATAACCCTATATTTAACGATTACTGTCTACTTGTTTCAAATTATATCAGCATGGCTTCACTGCACATATAATATGCGTTGTTTGTGCAGATTATGTTGACAATAATAGCACTGGAAAACATGCTAAAGTGTCTTAATAATGCAGACCATTTCTATGATTTGGTCGTATCTTGTTTGCATTGTATTTTAGTTCAACATAATCACACACGTGTACAGTAAAAATACGATAGTACACTATAGTACAGTGCATACATATAGTAACAATCCGGTCCTGTTTCAGAAGCACACTGTCTGTTGCGTGAAGCTGAAAGGTTAACTTCCATTATTAAAAATGGAGAATTGACTTTCGATAATGTCCCGAAGGATGATGATTGTGCTTGTCAAGCCCAATGACAAAATAAATGAATGGAAACAGAGTATGGAAGGATGCAAAACAGCTAAGTTATGGCTTCAGTACATGTAGATGGTGCAGATTTCAATATATTTCATCCGTTCTGCTCGCACGGGAAACTGGGCCTTATACCTTCATTCGCTTCAAGAAATGTTGCCTTTTTTAGCGAGCTCATGGCATAATAATTACACTGAGTCACTTGTGATGTTTCTCGCCAAAATGGAAAAAACTATTCGAAACTCACCCTGAAATAGGGCCTACACACAAAGTTTAATGAGGGCTATTTTGTTGTAAGAAGGAGTGCTAAGACATTGGCGGGGATATTTCTTGATCTCTGTATTGAGCAGGGTTTGATGTGATCTGTCAAGAAAACTGGCGGACTGTCACGTGTGCGTACATTTGATGAAGTTACTCGCCTCGTATGGTTATTATCAACCCCGATATGCGTATCTGTTGTCAGATCTATGCATAGCCTGGTGGGCCTTGACAATACATTTAAAGATACTCATCAAGACATCTCCAAAGCCACTATGGCTCGAGATCTCACAGATACACAAACTATCCTTGAATACTTTACAGAGGGGGTTCCATTTTCAATGTTCACCACTGAACTTCATAGCCTCTCTTCTGGTATTATCGCTAGTGGAACAATAAATGTTCACGACAGTAAGGTGGTTGGTGAAGCCATCGTGATGCGCATGGCTAATAAATCAGTAAAAGACTACTCATTTAAGCAGACCGACCAAGTCATCAATCTGAATTCCAAACTCCGTTTATCGGTGGGGGGGGGGGGGGTTCAGATTGATCCCAAGGTTCTCTTCCAAAGGCTCTTACTGATAGCAATAAACCAAAGTGTAGACCTTGCGACAGTATTCAATTATGAGCTGTGTGCATACCCACCGTCTCTTTTCGATGCCAATCAATGCGGACAGTAGAGCTGAGCTAATTCATGCATTGGTTCCTAAGAATATGCCTTCTGTACAACTTTCGGATTATGAAAAAGAACTTGTCCTGTATGTTCTTGGTGGCAGTGCTTTACTCCACAAGTTACCCTGGCCGAAATTATCCAAATATGGGGAGTTATACGAGATGTATGTGAAGTATGTATTGCGACATTATGACCCTCAAAGTACAACCATTGTACTATAGATGGATACAGTGGGTCATCGACGAAAGATAAATGCCACCTTAGGCGCTCCACTGAGGCACGTGCAAGTGTTGAAATGACGTCCGATGATCAGACACATAAAATGTCAAATCAACTTTTCCTTGCTAATACAAGGAACAAGAGTATTTTTTTGGCAGGGCTTGAAAAATGGCTGGCTGAATCAAAATATAGTGTTGTGCAGAGTCCAGCTGATGCTGATTTATTAATAGCTCAGACCGCTATTAGGCCAGCAGAACTCCACTGAATTGTCGTTGTAGTAGAAGATACTGATGTATTTGTCCTCCTCTTGCACTACCTCAAGGTTGATGAACAATGATATATATTTTCGAACTAAGAAGGATCTTCTTAGTCTCAGTGATGTAAACTCATCATTGACACCTTTTGTAAAAAATCCCTATTATTTATTCATACCATCAGTGGATGTGACACTACATCTAGACCCTATGGCATATCCTATCTGCCAAGGATAAGGCTGCAAACTTGCATAAACACGCACAAATGTTTATGAACTTCTTGGCTGATAAAGAAGCTATTGAAGAAGCTGTAGGGGTTAGTCTTGCTTTGGAGAGGGCGACAAAGTTCAGTAGTAAGGTTGCTAAACGTAGTGAGTACCTCCCACCAGAAAATCTACTACGCCAACAGGAGCATCAGCAAAGGTATTCCCTTGACTTCCTCACTTTCACACGAATTTAACAGCTGTCTTCCAAAGCTAAAAGGCAGTATCTACTTACTTTACCAGTATACCTTTTTGCTTTTCACGGGATTCAAAACGTGACGATTGACTTTTTTAGTTGCTGTGTAAAATGCAAAGCCTCGCGTGGTATTATAATATGCGCAATACCAGACCAGCCAAACTTCCAATAGAGGTATAGACATTATTTAACGGCATTCAGGAGTAATAGCAGGCACCTATTCTAAATATCTTACTTATATGGTTCAACAAGACATGTGATTTGATTTGGAAGGTCATTTCTAACATGCTTATAAGTCACGAAGTCAAGATGGATATATATTTTTTTATTATTATTATTTATCACTGCTATTGGTTATATTATTCTTCTATGTTGATATTATGTGTCCATACATAATAATTTTATTATAATAATATTTTTTATTATTATTTACCAAGTGCTGGACTGCCAGATACAAGTAATTGCTCTTACGACAAGAAAAAACTTCATTGGCACTCTTGAGTGATATCAGCAGGGGATGATACAGCTAGATTATTAATATGTCTACTGTTGTAAACTATTGTGACTATTGACATAGGAAGAAAAAAATACTTTGAAATAATAATCTAGCTGTATCATCCCTCGCTGAGATCACTCAAAAAACCTAATGAGGATATCACAATAGTTCACTGACAGACAGCGGATTTGACACAAAATAATTGGAAAAGGCAAGATTTTGTCGGGTGTAGCTATCTACACTTGCTTTTTACAAAATGCAAGATGGTTGCCAATATTATTGGTAATTCACATTTTTGTCTGCAATTTTTACCCAGCATGAGACAAACTATAGGGGTTAATAAGGACCACATTATTCCTGCCCATTTCGGTGACAAGTAGAGATTTGTTGACATTTTGCTTGCCAAGATAGGCTGTCTATCATAGCCACATCCTTATTATTTGATTATTCATGTTGATGTTAAGATGAAGTAGTATAGAGTAGTCAACAAATTCAATATATTATTGAGATAGACTCAGGATACAGTATCACTATTATCAGGGTCAAGCATTAGAAGCATCAAGAAATAGAACAATATTCCACTTTATACATTTGTCTGGCATTATAATCTTCTGATATGACACCACAATGCCAAAATATTGCATTACAATGTTATTGTATGACAGTGGGATGCCTTGGAATAAAACTTGTCAATATGTGAAACTTGTCTGATGACGTCAGCAGCCACCATGAATCTTGCCAACTTGCTCTGGGAGCACGACCCACTGAGGTCTCCTATTTCCTTGATCTGGGAGCACGACCCACTGGGGCTCCTCTCTCCTTGATCTGGGAGCACGACCGACTGGGGCTACTCTCTCCTTGATCTGGGAGCACGACCCACTGGGGCTCCTCTCTCCTTGATCTGGGAGCACGACCCACTGGGCCTCCTCTCTCCTTGATTTGGGAGCACGACCCACTGGTGCTCCTCTCCCCCTGCATAATGTCATCCTGATCGTCTGCTTTTTAGTGGCCGTCAAATCACGACAGGTCAAGAGGGAGGGGAGAAAGCGGTTTTTATCTGGGGTGCAAATGTCTGAAATAAGATTAGTGAAGAAGTGGAGGTTTTCTGCTCCACTTTGTCAATACTCGATTCTGTCAAGAGCGTGTGGCGGGGATGGTGGTATAAGGGCCCTACATGGGCGTCCTTGTTGGGCTATCCCCTTCCTCTCTTGGGCGTCAGGTTAGGCTACCAGTAAACACGAGACGTTGAGCCAATGCTGATTTAATGTTGGGCCAGCATTGCAGACGATGGAGAGCTTTAAATCAGCATTGGTGTTTTCTGACTATCCCCCGGCACTTCTCTCATCCATCACTCCATATATACACCATGCCCGCTGTCCCAGAAAACACTTATCCAATATTAAGTCTGCGACTCCCGCCCAGCATGATATCGACATTGGATTAACATTTCGTTTAACCCTTAAAGCGTTGAAATATTTTTATATAAACTAAAGGGTTATTTTAAATTTGAAATAGTTCTAGATGTCTTGGTAAGCTTTTTCCGCTTCATTTATATACATATGTTACATGTCTGCGGCCATTATAAATATTTAATTATTTCAGTGCTGTGAGAGTCTTTAGACGTCAGAATATGACGTCTGTAGGCGTCAGATTCTGACGTCTAAAGTAGGCCCCCGCGCTGAAAGGGTAAATGGTCTTCCCCTGTGGAACCCGTGAAAAATATCCCCCCCCTCTGGGAATGCTGCAAAGCATTAGCCGACGTTGGGCGAATAACTTCAATGTCTCCCTTTCCCTCTCATAGATAATACATTAAATCACCTGGCAAAGATAATTAGATTTTCTGTTAAAGATTGGAAAAATGTGTGAATAACTGTTATTACGGTCGGTGTCGTTATCCCAAATGTAGTGAGATGAAAGAAGCCCCCTTAGTCCTGAAAGGATATAACTGCCACTTTACAAAATCGCAGTTACACCCTTTCAGCACATAGGGTGCGATAACAAGTGTGTGATGAGTAGCCTGTGGCAGAGGCATGGCTTCAGTCTCAGACACTGTATTTGTTCATTCACTGCACAGTAACGTCAGAACACAAATGACATAATGCACATTTATGCACATTTGTGAATGAATTTATGAACGAACGAACGAATAAACGAACGAACGAACGAACGAGCGAACGAACGAACGAATGAACGAACGAATGAATGAACAAATGAACGAACGAACGAATGAGGTAAATGGGGCAGAGACATTGCTTCAGTCTCAGACTATTTATTTTTTCATTCACTGCACAGTGATGTTAGAACACAAGTCGCAACATGTAATACACATGTATGAATGAATGAACGAACTGACGAACGATCGAATGAGTGAGTGAATCCATTCTGTGCACATAGAGACTAAATCCAAGTTAATCCTGGCTGATGAATATAGCTTTCATGCAACAACCAGTTTTAGTGGGACTATCAGTAAATCTGCACGTGACATTACCGCTGAATTGATCTAGAAGAAATCTGATTAATCACTGGTACAGCAGTTCCAGATTAGACCATTTCTTGTTTCTGCTGATTGCTTACTCAACGGTGGGCCATCGTTTCGGACCTAGTCCCAACGTACAAATGATATTTATCAGCACGAAAAGAAAGATTTAATTAGGTAAACGTATTCCCTTGACTTCCTCACTTTCACACGAATTTAACAGCGTTCGTCCAAAGCTAAAAGGCAGTATCTGGTTACTTCACCAGTAAGCAGATAATGCCGTTTTGCTTTTCACAGGATCTAAAACGCGACGATTGACTATTTTAGTTGCTGTTTAAAATGCAAACCCTCGCGTGGTATTATAATTTGCGCAATAATAGTCCAGCCAAACCTCCAAAAGAAGTATAGCAATTATTTAACGGCATTCAGGGGTAATAGCAGGCACCCATTCTAGATATCCTACTTATATGGTGGCACAAGACATGTGATTTAATTTGGAAGGTCATTTCTAGCATGCTTAGAAGGCACGAAGTCATGATGGATATTTTTTGATTATATATTATAATTTATTACTGCTATTGGTTATATTATTTTTTTATGTTGATGTTATGGGTCCATACATTTAATGTTATTATGATAATAATTTATTGTGTTAATAGTTTTTATAAAAATGTATTGTAATTATTATTATTTACCAAGTGCTGGACTGCCAGATGCAATTAATTGCTCTTACGACAAGAAAAAAACTTCATTGGTACTCTTGAGTGATATCAGCAGGGGATGATACAGCTAGATTATTAATATGTCTACTGTTGTAAACTATTGTGACTATTGACATAGGGAGGGAAAAATACTTTGAAAATAATAATCCAGCTGTATCATCCCCTGCTGAGATCACTCAAGAAATCTAATCAAGATTTCCTAATAGTCCACTGACAGACAGCGGATTTGACATAAAACAATTGAAAAGGGCAAGCTTTGGTCGGGTGTAGCTATCTACGCTTGCTTTTTACAAAATGCAAGATGGTTGCCAATATTATTAGTAATTCACATTTTTGTCTGTAATTTTTACCCAGAATGAGACAAACCATAGGGGTCAATAACAACGTTTTAGTTCCAAGGACCACATTATTCCTGCCCATTTCGGTGACAAGTAGAGATTTGTTGACATTTTGCTTGCCAGGATAGGCACATCCTTATTATTTGATTAATCATGTTAATGTTAGGATAAAGTAGTATAAAGTAGTCAACAAATTCAATATATATATATTGTGATAGACTAAGGATACAGTATCACTATTATCAGGGTGATGCAAAGAACAATATGCCACTTTATAAATTCGCCTGGCATTATAATCTTCATTCAATCATGCCAACTTGATCTGGGAGCACGACCCACTGGGCACTCCTCTCTCCTTGATCTGAGAGCACGACCCACTGGGGTCTCCTCTCCCCTTGATTTGAGAGCACGGCCCACTGGGGTTTCCTCTCCCCTTGATCTGAGAGCACGACTTACTGGGTCTCCTCTCCCCGTGATCTGGGAGCACGACCCACTGGGGTCTCCTCTCCCCTTGATCTGAGAGCACGACCTACTGGGTCTCCTCTCCCCTTGATCTGGGAGAACGACCCACTGGGGTCTCCTCTCCCCTTGATCTGGGAGCACGACCCACTGGGGTCTCCTCTCCCCTTGATCTGAGAGCACGACCCACTGGGGCTCCTCTCCCCTCGCAGAATGTCATAGGGATCGTCTGCTTTGATGGTGGCCATCAAATTACGACACGTCAAGAGGGAGGGGAGAAAGCGGTATTTATCTGCTGTGCAAATGTCTGAAATACGATCAGTGAAGAAGTGGAGATTTGCTGCTCCCTTGTACCACCTTGTCAATACTCTGAGGATTCTGCCAGGAGTGGGGGCGGGGAGGGTGGTATAAGGGACCTACGTGGGCGTCCTTGTTAGGCTATCCCCTTCATCTCGTGGGCATCAGGTTAGGATATCAGTAAACACGCGATGTTGAACCAATGCTGATTTAATGTTGGGCCAGCGTCGCAGATGATGGTCAGCGTTAAATCAGCATTGGTCCAATGTCTCGTGTTTTTTGGCTATCCCCTTGCCACTCTCTCATCCATCACTCTATCCACCATGCTCGCTGTCCCAGAAAGCAAGACACACTCATCCAATATTAAGTCTGCGACTCCGGCCCAGCATTATATCGACATTGGGTTAACATTTCGTTTCATTTTTAAAGCGTTGAAGTATTTTTTATATAAACTAAAGGGTTCTTTTAAATTTGAAATAATATAAAGGTTAAATGTACTTTCCCCTGTGGAACCCTTGCAAAATCCCCCCCCCCCTCTGAAAATTCTGCAAAATATTGGCCGACGCTGGGCGAATGACTTCTATGTTGTACAGTCTCCCCTTCCTTCTCATAGATAATACATTAAATCACCTGGCAAAGATAATTAGGTTTTTTGTTGAAGATTGGAAAAATGTGTGCATGACCGTTATTACCTGATTATGGTCTCAGTCTTTATTGCCGAACGTGTTGAGATGAAAGCAACACCCTTAGTGCTGAAAGGATAACAAGTGTGTGATGAGTAGGCCTATGGCAGATGAGGCATGGCTTCAGTCTCAGACTATTTATTTGCTCATTCACTGCACAGTAACGACAGAACACAAATGATAGAATAATACACATTTTTGAATGAATATACGAACGAACGAATGAACGAACGAACGAACGAATGAACAAACGAACGAACGAACGAACGAAGTGAATGAGGCAGAGACATGGTTTCAGTCTCATCAAGGAAAAGAAAAACATATTCCATTTTCCTTGGTCTCAGACTATTTATTTGTTCATTGACTGCACAGAGATGTTAGAGCACAAATCGCAACACAATACACATTTATGAATGATTGTATGAACGAACAAACCAACTAACGAACGAACGAACGACATAACGAACGAACAAACGACCAACAAAGTGAATGGGACAGAGGCAATATTTCAGTCGCAGACTATTTATTTGTTCATTGACGGCGCAGAGATGTGGTCTAACACAAGTCGCAACATAATGCACTTTTGTGAATGAATGAACGAATGTACGACCGAACGAACGAACGAACGAACGAACGAACGAACGAACGAACGAACAAACGAACGAACGAACGAACAAACGAACGAACGAACGAACGAACGAACGAACGAACGAACGAACGAACGAACGAACGAACGAACGAACGAACGAACGAACGAACGAACGAACGAACGAACGAACATACGAACGAACGAACGAACGAAGTGAATAAGGCAGAGGCATGGCTTCAGTCGCAGTCTCTTTATTTGTTCATTCACTGCAAAGTAACGCTAGAACACAAATCGCAACATGTATGAATGAGCGAACGAACGAACGAACGAATGAGCGAAGTGAGTGGGGCAGAGGTATTTTTTCATTCGCAGACTCTTTATTTGTTCAATAACTGCACAGAGATGTTAGAACACAAATCGCAACATATACACATTTATGATTAAAAGAATGCATGAACAAATGAACGAGCAAACGAACTGAATAGGGCAGAGGCATTGTTTTAGTCCCAGTCTCTTTGTTTGTTCATTCACTGCACAGTGACGTTAACAAATCGCAAAATAGTATACATTTTATGAATGAATGAATGAATGAATGAATAATCGAATGAATGAGTGAGTGAATGGAGCTATATTCCATTTTATTCACGTACAGACTACAGGACCAAAACTTCTTGAGAAGAAGGTGATAAATTAGATGCCATTACCCTCTAAACATATTTACTTACTCACCACCCAAAAACATGGGCAATATCCACGTGGTTATGAGTAAACCTGGAGGACATTGCAGGATGAACACCGTCCAACGTTGTCATAGACGTTGAGTCAACGTCGCACCAACGTCGTGTATCTACACTAGACACTCTTGAATAGTTCTGTTAATTGACTACTATATCATTCTTCACGTTACTTTTACAACGCCAACGCAATGTACAGGCCTACAGTTTCAGCTTTCTGAGGGTCTAGTGGCAGAAAGGGAGTAGAAAAAATCACAATCCTCCACGCCGTCGGCAGTGGAGCAAATAAGGAGAAATTAAATATTGACCAAGAAACGCTGCCAACAATAGGAAACACTCATGCATCACCCGAAAGCAGAGAAAAAGATAATTCATTTTTTCTGTCAAAGTCCATAAGCGGTTCTCTCCTCTGGCTTGCAGTATAAGTAACATAACATGTAAGCCAGCGTGAAAACAGTTTGTCCACGACATTTAGGCCAAATCCAAGTTAATCCTGGCCGATGAATATAGCTTTCCTGCGACAACCAGTATTAGTGGGACTCTCAGTAAATCTGCACGTGACATTACCGCTGAGTTGATCTAGAAGGAATCTGATTAATCACTGGTACAGCAGTTCCAGCTTGGACCAGATCTTGTTTCCGCTGATTGCTTACTCAACGTCGGGCCATTGTCTTTGGACATTTATCAGCGCGAAAACAGCAGCGCCAAATTAGCATATATTGTTCTAGTATGGATTGATTGAAAATAACTACAATTAAGAAAGATTTAATCAGGCAAACGCATTCCGTTGACTTCATCAAGTTCACACGCATTTAACAGCTCTCTCCCAAAGCCGAATGGCAGTATCTGCTTACAAGTTAGCAGATACTGCCTTTTTTTGGGTGGGGAGCCTCCGTGACCGAGAAGTAGCGAGCTCGAACTCAGACCGCCAGGGTTCGAATTTTTTATTCTGTGTCCGGGGGGCAGTGTCATCCTATTCATCTCACCATCCTCACGAGGTTTTATCCTGGCCCGGTTTAGTCTTTATGTGCACAAAGGTGCCCTAAAACACCATTCATTCCATTTTTTACTGCCCTTCCAGCCCGCCTTTTAATTTTTTATTTAAAAAAGGTGGGCGATTGCAATTGAAGTTCGTCGTCGTCGTCGTCGGCATCGGCGTTACTATTTACTTGTGGGCACGATAACTTGAAAAGTTTTCCATGTATCTTTCCCAAATTTGTTATGCATGTTACAAATCACAAGTTCTCAGACAAGTTCAATAATGGCGGAAACAAATTTCAAAATGGTCGATTTATTGCAATTTTTTGCATTTTACGTCAATAATTTGACTTTGTAACATTTCATTTATCCTGCTTAAATTTGTAATGCGTGTTACAAATAAGCAGTTGTAGGACAAGTTCGATAACGGCTGAAAAAAAGCAAAATGGTCGATTTATTGCGATTTTTTTCATTTTACATCAATAACTTGACCTTGTAGGCGCGATAACTTGAAAAGTTTTTCATGTATTCTCTCCGAATTTGTTATTCGTGTTACAAATAACCAGTTCTCGGACAAGTTGAATAAGGGCTAAAAAAATTCAAAATGGCCGATTTATCCCGATTTTTTGCATTTTACGTCAATAATTTGACCTTGTGAGCACAATAACTATAAGTTTAATAATGGCGGCGGGCAATTGTCGAGTGTGCTCTTGTTTTTTTTACTTTTTTTTAATATTTATTTTGGCTACGCAATAGTTGACCAGCCAAACCTCCAAAAGAGGTCTAGACATCATTTAACGTGATGTGGAGGTAATAGCAGGCACCCATTCTAGATATGTTACTTAAGTCACAAGTGCTCACATGCTCATAAGTCACAAAGTCAAGATGGATATTTTTCATTATATATAATTATTCATCACTGATATTGCCTATACTAATTATTTATTGTATTTTTTATGTTGGTATAATTTATCCATACATGTATTGTTTGTTTTAATAATATTTATACAAATACATTGAAATTATTATTATTTACCAAGTGCAGGACTGCCAGATGAAATTGCTCTTACGACAAGAACAAACCTCTAGTGCACTATTGTGATATCTTCATTGGGACTCTTGAGTAATCTCAACAGGGGATGCATGCAGCTAGATTATTAATATGCCTACTGTTGTAATCTAACGCGACTATTGACATAAGAAGAAAACGTAATAAATACATTGAAAATAATAATCTAGCTGTATAATCCCCTGCTGAGGTCACTATAAAGTCCCAATGATATATCACAATAGTTCACTGACCGATTGAGGATTTTACATAAACTAATTGAAAAAGGGGAAATTTGGTCGGATGCCGTACCGGTTTCATTTTTTTGCAGAATCTGACATCTACAGACGTCAGATTCTGACGTTTAAAGACGATCTCCGCACTGAAAGAGTTAAAAAAATTATACTGGCCGTAGACCCATAAAATAGGTATTCAAATGAAGCGGAAAGAGCTAACTAAGACATTTACGATGATTTCAGATTGAAAAACCATTTGGTCTCCATGGCTTATACAACAATATATCAGCGTTGCAGGGGTTAAACAAAAGAATGGGGGGGGGGGGATAAATCCGCAACTGTACAGTTATGTTCTGATCACACACGACACTACTTCATTATGTGGTCCTTGGACTTCGGCGTCTGTTACATAATTACGCCATGGATTGTGGTGATTCGTCATAGTTAGAGTGTCACAGCCAACAGGGTGCAGCCTGCCACCAATCCTGTTAATACACGAACCAGACATGGCCAATTCCGCGGACAACGACCACATGTAATGCGAGTCAACTCTAGTGAATTCCACTTCATGTCACATGAAGTGGAGTGGTCTCCCCTTGTACGTGGTCGTATTCAACGCCAGACGTAGTCCACTGTGGTCTGTGGATATTGCACATCCAATGCTGGACATTGGTTCACTTTTGACTTATATCAGTTTATTAATACCTGGTGGCATCCTGCATCGATCCAAGTCGCATTAACCTTCTCAGTGCGGAGACCGACTTTAGACTGACGTCTAAAGTCGGTCTCCGCACTGATAAGGTTAATGAGAAGGTTAATGACGTCTATAGACGTCCGATTCTGACATCTAATGTCGACCCCCACACTGAAGGAGTAAAATATGTATAATGGCCTTAGACCCATAACATAGGTATACAAATGAAGCGGAAATAGTTAACTAAGACATTTATGATTATTTCAAATTGAAAGGCCCTTTGATCTCCATGGTTTATTGGCCTGCACAAATATTACAGCGTTATAAGTGTTGAGCGAGATTCACTCAACATCAGTCTCTGATATTGGATCAACTCTTAACCCTTTAAGCCCTCACGATGCATTGAAGCATCATTTTACATCCCTGAAAACAAACTTAATTTTCCTACAACAAAGGGTTTTAGAACGAAAATTTCCCTGAAACTGGTTTACCAATACATGGCAATTTTCTTTAATTTTTAAACCACATCAAATCATCTTCATCCACTATAAGTCGAGAATTGCGACAGCAATTCGCGGCTTGTAGTGGATGAAGATGACTATGGTACATTCAGGATCAAAAGGGTTAACCAAGGAATTTTGCCATGTTTTATCAGTTACGCATATTAGCTCTACGTTACGGTGGCTTTTTAGGGCCACCACAAATACAAGTTAGACGTTGTGGAAATACAAGTTATAGTTGTCGCAATGCAAGTTAGACCTGTAGAAATACAAGTTAATGTTGTTGAACTACATCTTAGCTCTGTTGAAATACATGTTAGAATTGTTGAAAAACAAGTTAGTGCTTATTAAAATTAACTTCTATTTCGACAACACTATCTTGTATTTTAACAACTCTCAACTTGCATGTCGCGAAATACAAATTAATTTTGTCGAACATCATGTTAGCCTTTAAAGCATGTTTTTTATTTCAAATGACAGTATTTTCTTAACTTGTAATTCTACTCCTCGGCTAACATGTTGTTCAGCAAGTTTTCACTTCTGTGAAACTACACGTTATCTGACCTTGAGGAAGGGAAGATATGTAATCCATGTCGCGGGGCCAAACACATGTGCAGGACACATCAAACTGTCCTGTTAATCATTCCCAGCAAACACGAGACACTGAACCATTGCTCTTACAACGTTGGGTCATCGACCGGCTGACACATACCAAACACTAGGCGTTCACCCAAGGCCAGGTCAATGTTGGCTTGTCATCTGCGACGCTGAACCAACATTGATCAAACGCTTGATGAACTTCTCCCGTTTGCTAGGCTGTTGCGGTTATCCTGTAAATCGGGTCAAACATATTGAAGGGACACATTTGCGCGATTTTAATTCCGACAAGAAAGTTTGAATCCACATACCACAAGAAAAACAAGCTACTGGGCATTGTTTAGAAGTAGCGTTAGATCTACATGCAGGTGTACACAGTGATATATAATGCCAAACTAAGACGGATTCTACAAGATGTCTTGCTCATCAGCGAAATTTAGACGAACAGCCATTGCCATAGGGAAAGAATAATATATGCCTCTGGTGCTGTCGTCTCAAAGATTTCTTATTATTTAGCCATTTTTCATGTTAAAACTATTCAATACATGATTAACCAGATACAAGTATTAGAAAGATACAACATCAGTAAATAATTATATTTGCGGTAATCTGCAAGAAATAATCGTTCAACATCAGAAATCAATCAAATTAAGGTGACAACGCCCCCTCCCAGTATATGGCAACGCGCCTCCTCACAGTGCAGTGTATGTGCACATGATCAGATGATGTCAATATGGGAATATTTTAATCTAACAGTTACATTATTTTTTTAAACACTGTTAAATGATCTGCAATATTAATGTAGGCTTCATTATGTATTATCAGTAATTTGCTAAAACAGTATAGATTCAGATATATACACATCGATCCACTGTTAGTTTTTTAGACTGTCCATGTCGGGCGAAATTATGTCGTTTCACCTTGACACCGCATGACTATTGGCTATATGCTTCATGATTATTATAAGCACCACCTTATCAACGATATTATTAGTTTATTAATGATCTGTAACGTTAATTAAGCATTGAGGCTATCCCAGCAAACACACGCCATTGACCCAATGTAGTGACGATGTATTTGTTTGCTGGAATGTCACGTTTTTTGCCGAGTAGCTGCTACTATCGAGTTATTTGTCTCGGTATGGACATGTTACGCCTCTCTTCAACACGATAATATTTGGCGAGACCATGTCACCAATTACTTCTCAGATTCTCGTGTCAATGAAATGCCAGAAACGAACCCTCACCGCACGATTGTCATTCAATAATTAGTTTTATTTAGTTGTAATAATTTTTCATTAATCGCTGATGGATATAAAACAATAACGCTTGTGTATAAACTACTGCCAGTCACATCTGCTGATTGCCCAACTGTCACAGATTCAGGGAGACTCTAGATCTAGAGTTCTGACCGCCACAGTGGAGATGACAAAATGAAATGAATCGGGCTTTAGGCCACCTTTGTGCCCATATAGGCTAAACTGGGCCAGGAGAACCTCCTGAGGATGGTGAGATGAATGAGATGACACTGTCCTCCAGACACAGGATTCGAAATTCCAGCCCTGGCGGTCTGAGGCCGAGCACGCTACCTCTTGGTCACGGAGGCTCCCCACAATACTGACTTTCACACGTGGATGGGGAAGGAACATTTTGGTTTCTTTGAAACCGCCGAGACCGGGAACCGAACCCCGAACTCTGGCGTGAAAGGCAGCGGTGCTAACCACTACCCTAGGGCCCCCGCCCCCAGTGGAGATGACAGGGCAGATAGCAAGGGGATCCATTACACTCCTAATGTTGTCATATTATTATTATTATTTATTCATTAAAACCCCCACAAGTGAGGAAAACATACTATGTTGTATATTACATACATAAAACGTATCACAGATAAGAAATATCACAGTATATGTATTAAAAGCGGGTCAATAATTTAGTTAGAATATGCGTGGTAGAGTTTCTATTAAAAAAATCAGCTGTATACAACACGCCGTGCAATGAGTCACCACCCCGTCTCTAGCAGAATACTTTTGAGTATATTTAAATGTTGAAAGTGCAGAGAGAAGGGGTGATAGACCCATGTCAAGTAGTCTGCCAAAAAACGTGCTTTTACTGTACTAACCCGTTAATAAATATTTAGACATAAAAAATGAGCACAGACTCCGTAGGCCTACTGGATAATTCACTAAAAATAGCCTTTTCATCAGGCTTACGAACATAGGCCTAGATTTAATACTTTCTTCAATAGGTAAGATACCAAGAGCCGTCATCAACTTGGGAGTGATGAGAGTACCTACTCAGACCACGAAAAGCTTTAACAAATTGTACCCTGCAGCGATTCGAGCTTAATATACATTGCTCTATTTAAATAAACGGTTTCAAGCCCGAAGATTAAAATAGGGCGATATATGGTGTGCCAAAAGTGGAGCTTCAGATCAACTAGAAGGCCAGGGTATGGCATACCAACATTATTAAGACGAAAATATGACTTACGACATCTTAAAATTCCGCTGTCGACCTGATTGATGTATTTTCCATCGCTGGATAACATAAATTATATAAAATTATATTTTCATATATGAGCATTCGGGCCCAACAGTAGCGATTCAGAGACTGGTACAGATGAAAATGAATATGGAATACTCCAGAATTTAATCAAGACAGTTTCTGGATTGATTCATATGATACAAAATGTGACTCAGCGAACACGAGACGTTGTCCCAATGTTGTTTTAATGTTTGACCGCCGTCTTCAACTTCGGCCCAACATTAAAACAACATTGGGTCAACGCCTCGTGTCTGCTGGGGTGGCAGTGATACTGGCAGGGTGTTGACGAGGATGTGATGCATGCTTCCTACTTATGCCATGTTGGCCCTACAATAAACTAACAGCGGGTCGACGTTCCCTGGTTGTTGGGTATACGTGATCTGCTGCTATAGGCAACAGATTTATGTATAACATATGACCTACCAGCGATAAGACCTTTCAGCTGATCTTCAGCGACGCTGGTCCAGCATTAAATCTGCATTGGGTGAATGTCTCGTGTTTGCTTGGATTGGATAAATACAATATACGTAAGAGCAACCCAATAATCACCAGACACTGAGCCGGTGTTGTTTTAATGTTGTGCCACCGTCTGCGACGCTGGCCCACGTTGAAACATCATTAGCTCAGTGTCTCGTGTTTGCTGGGAATGATTAACAGGACAGTTTGATGTGTCCTGCACATGTGTTTGGCCCCGCGACATGGATTACATATCTTCCCTTCCTCAAGGTCAGATAACTTGTAGTTTCACAGAAGTGAAAACTTGCTGAACAACATGTTAGCCGAAGAGTAGAATTACAAGTTAAGAAAATACTGTCATTTGAAATAAAAAAACATGCTTTAAAGGCTAACATGATGTTCGACAAAATTAATTTGTATTTCGCGACATGCAAGTTGAGAGTTGTTGAAATACAAGATAGTGTTGTCGAAATACAAGTTAATTTTAATAAGCACTAACTTGTTTTTCAACAATTCTAACATGTACTTCAACAGAGCTAAGATGTAGTTCATCAACATTAACTTGTATTTCTACAGGTCTAACTTGCATTGCGACAACTATAACTTGTATTTCCACAACATCTAACTTGTATTTGTGGTGGCCCTAAAAAGCCACCGTACTACGTTCTATATTTGGATGAAACCTGATTTATCCTCGCCCCGGAAACGAGCCATATTCATCGGGATTCCAATCGAACGACACATTGCGCGCATGATATCAAATTAACGAAGTGGTTTAATGACTTAATTATAGCCTTAGATCACCGCCAAATCTTCTGAATTTTAAATTAGCACAGAAAAGAGCCAGTATTAACACCCCAAATGCCGAATTATTCAATGTAACCTTAATTATTCACAACCCATCAACATGATCAAGCCACAGATGGTCTATATTCACCATCCACATGATTTAGTGATTATAATGGCAGACGCCTGTCTCAGACCCTATTACCACTGATTACCATCATAGATAGATTGGTAGGATTACCATCATGGGTAGATTGGTAGGATTAAGAAGCCTGTGAGCTGCAAGAATGGGCACTCTGGTGAGCACAAATCCAATTGCACGGTGATTCAATGCTCATTCTGAATTAAAATGAGCATCTATTGATTGAAATAATTCAGAAATTTGAGCGCTGCAAAGATTAACTCTCCAAGCGCTAGATGACCAATACAAAATAATTTTTCACTCAATTGATGTTGTGTCTCGCTACCGCGACCCACAACTTTAATTACTGATTTTTGTTTATTTCAAAATCAAACATTTGCAAATCTTGAATTTAAACACACGTTCCACTCCCGATAACAGCGATTGAATCTGCTAACAAAATAGAATAAAGCGACTATGGTCTTTCTTAGGGCTTTAACGGTTAAATACATTTTGTTTCACTTAACCATTGTGCACTATCCCAGCTAAATCGGACATGTTGACCCAAAGTTGTCGTAAAGTTGGTTCATCGCCTGCGACGCTGGCCCAGCATTAAACCAACATTGATTGTTGAACGTGTGGTGGTTTGCTGGGACGTATATATGCTATGATGGAACGTGCAACTCCCTGCATGAGTGCCAATGAACAAGAAATTTGAAGAAACCAAAACACGTTCGTGCATAAGCGACAAATACAGCCGACAAATACAAGTAGCCTAACAGTTTTCTGACAAATAACAAGGAAGTTTTTACATGTTTTAATGGTGATCTATCACCCCTTATATGGTATGAATAATTATGTCCTTATATGGGGTCGATTGGCTATTATGTGACCCTCTCAGAGGGTCACATGATAGCCGATCACCCCATATAAGGAAAAACTTTTGCCCCATCTTGTGGCAACATTGATTTATTTGTCACAAATTTATTCATACTATATAAGGGGTGATGGATCAACTTTAAAATTTGTGTTAATGCCATGTTGGAAAGGTGATAACATGAGTCAAGTCGAGAGTTGTGTTGTTTTAGTGTCCGTTCATCAATGGCAACAACAGCCCTCGGATTACGCCTCGAGCTTATGTTGGTTATTTAGACAATGCTGGACTACATTCGCTTTATCGTGCACATACAGACTACAGAACCAAAACGTCCTGAGGATAAGGTGATAAATTAGATGAAATTACCCTCCTGACATATCCACTTATTTATCACCCAAAAAATGGGCAATATCCACGCAGTTGTGAGTGAACCTGTAGGAGTTTGCAGGATGAGCCGTCCCACGTTGTTATAGACGTTCATTAAATTGACCATTAGGTCATTCTTTACGTTATTTTAACAACGCAATGAGAGAGACCCTCGCTAAAATTGAAAAGCAATGCATGGTATAGGCCTACAGTTTCAGTTTTTTAGGGTGTAGTTGTAGAAAGGGGGTAGAAAACTCAATCCTCCACGCTGTCAGCAATGGAGCAAAAAACAAACAAAAAAATATTGACCAGGAAACGCTGCCAACAATAGGAAACACTCGCTCATCACCCGAAAGCAGAGAAAACGATAATTAATTTATTCCGTCAAAGTCCATGAGCGGTTGTCTCCTCCGATTTGCAGTATAAGTAACACGTAAGCCAGCGTGAAACCAGTTTTTTCCACGATATTTAAGCCAAACCTAGGTTAATCCTGGCCGATGAATAGCTTTCCTACGACAACCAGTATTATTGGGACTATCAGCAAATCTGCACGTGACATTATCGATGAATTTACAGCAGCAGCGCCAAATTAGCATATATTGTTCAGGTATTGAATGATTAAAAATAACTAGAATTGAGAAAAATGTATTAGGCAAACGCATTCCCTTGACTTCCTCAATTTCACATGAATTTAACAGCTGTCGTATAAAGCCGAAAGGCAGTATCTGCTTATATTACAAGTGAGCAGATACTGCCTTTTTGGGTGTAGGCATCGATGACCGAGAAGTAGCAAGCTCGGCCTCAGACCGCCAGGGTTTGAATTTCGAATCCTGTGTCTGGAGGGCAGCGTCATCCCATTTGTCTCACCATCCTCACGAGGTTCTCCTGGTCCAGTTTAGCCTCTATGATCACAAAGGTGGCCTAAAACCCCATCCATTTTTTCCGTCCCTTTTAGCCCGCCTTTTAATTTTAATTAAAAACGGTGGGCTACTGCAATTGAAGTTAATTAGAAAAGGTGGGCCATCGCAATTGAAGTTCGGCGTCGTCCATGTATCCTGTTCAAATTTGGTATGCATGTCCCTAATAAGCAGTTCTTGGACAAGTTAGATAATGGCTGAAAAAAATGCAAAATGGTAGATTTATTGTGATTTTTTGCATTTTACGTCAATAATTTGACCTTGTGGGCGCGATCACATGAAAAGTTTTTCATTTATCCTGCTCAAATTTGTTATGCATGTTACTAATAAGCAGTTCTCGAACAAGCTCGATAACGGCTGAATAGAAAATTTAAAAAGGCCGATTTATTGCGATTTTTTGCATTTTACGTCGATAATTGACCTTGAAAAGTTTTTTTTTTGAGTGAGTAATTCCCCTTCATGTCACATGGAGTGGAGTGGTCTCCCCTTACATGTTGTCGTATTCAACGCCAGACGTAGTCCACCGTGGTCTGTGGATATTGCACATCCAATGCTGGACATTGGTTCACATTTGACTCATAGCAGTTTATAAATGGCATCCAGCATTGATCCAAGTCTCATTACCCTTTTCAGCGCGGGGACCGATTTTAGAGTTCAGGGTCTGACGTATATAGACATCTGATTCTGACATCTAATATCGACCACCACACTGAAGGAGTAAAATATGTATAATGGCCTTAGACCCATAACATCGGTATTCAAATGAAGCGGAAATAGTTAACTAAGAAATTTATGATTACTTTAAATTGAAAGAAAACCCTTTGTTCTCCATGGTTTAATTAGTCCGAGCCTGACGTGAACTGCATGGTTCAACGTCAGAGATGGACAGCATAGCAAAAGCTGTGGTTTTCTATGCTGGTGGTCAGTGTACGCTTAGACCAAACATTTCATGAAAAGTGTGAGGGTAGCCCCATTTAGATGATTATTTCACCTACATTACAGAATGATATAAAAAAAATATTGATCAAACAATGACGCAGTAATTCATTGCGCAATCGATGTACGCGCACCGGATTTTTGGGGCACAACTTTACGAATAGCAATGATTACAGAATCTGTTATTACGGACTATGGTTTAATGGCCCACATAAGTATATCAGCGTTATAAGGGATTCACTCAACACCATTCCAACGTTGGGCTGAAGTCTCCGATATTGGATCAACTCTTAGCCAAGGATTTTTGCCATCTTGGATCAGTTACGCATTAGGCCTACGTTCTTTATTTGGATGAAACCTGATTTATCCTCGCCCCGGAAACGAGCCATATTCATCGGGATTCCAATCGAACGACACATTGCGCATTAACTTGTCATGATATCAAATTAACTAGGTGGGTTTAATGACTTCATTATGGCCATCGATCATTGCCAAATCATCTAAATTTTAATTAAGCCCAGAAATGAGCCGGTGTATTAACACCCCAAAAGCCGAATTATTTAAAGTAACTTAAATTATTCATAACCCATCAACATGATCATTCACCATCCACATGATTTAGTGATTACAATGGCAGACGCCTGTCTCAGACCCTATTACCACTGATTACCATCGTGGATAGATTGGTAGGATTACCATCATGGATGAGCACAAATCAAAATGTACGGTAATTCAATGCCCATTCCCAATTAAAATGAGCATCTATTGATTAAAATAATTCAGAAATTCGATCATGCTCACAAATTACCTTTGCTAGTATTGATATTTTCACATGTAATGCAGTGAACAGATTAACCCTAAAAGCTCTACAATAAAAAAATCTTCCACTTGAAGCTGTGCAAATTACTCATATTTGTTTAATTTTGGACCAAACATTTGCGAATCTTGATATTTAAACACACATTTTATTCCAATAAAAGTGATTAATTCTGCTATCGAAATGAATTAAAAACGAATGTTTTCTTGCTTATGGGGCTTTAAAGGTTAAATACACCTTATTCAGTTCACAATTGTGCAGTATCCTATCCTAGCTAAATACGACATGGTAACCCAAAGTTGTTGTAAAGTTGGTTCAACGCCTGCGATGCTGGCCCAGCATCAAATCAACATTGGTTGAACGTTGTTTGCTTGTGCATTGGCCATGATGGACCGTGCCACTCCTCCCTCATACACAACTTCAATTGACTGCAAATTTATGTGATTTGTGAAATAAGGGTCCCAACATATATATCAGTGTTTAAAGATTTAAGGCATAGTTTTTTTTTAACAACCGGTTATCACAGAATGTCTTCTGTAGTCGACATCAGCGTTTTAAGGGTTAATCCTTAACCCTTTAACCGCCGGTGCCGCATATATTCGGTTTTTCACTTTTTATTAGCACATTACATACCACCTTTTAAACATGTTAAAGATAAAATATGACATCAATCAGCAATATCTGAAAACAGTTGACCTCCATTTGATCAAATCTGAATAATTTTCACTCACTTGAAGTTGCGAATCGCGTCAGCAAGACACAACTTCAAGTGGGTGAAAATTCAGATTGAATAATTTGGCGGTTAAAGAGTTAAAGCGCTGAAATATTTTTGTAAAAAGCATTTAGACCGAAGGAATTTTGTCAATCTAAAATCATCATAGATGTCTTAGTTGGCTCTTTCTGATTCATTTGAATACCTATGTTATGGATCTACGGCCATTATAAATATGTTTACTCTTTACAGTGCGAGGTCGGCAGAATCGGCAGAGTCGGCAGAATCTGACGTCTACAGACGTCAGATTCTGACGACTAAAGTCTATCCCCGCACTGTAAGAGTTAATGCTATTCCCACGCGTCTGTGAGTGTGAATGGTCAGTAGCAGGATGTTAATACCAGTAATGGACATGACTATCAATATATAAGGCACTGTTGCATATTTACACACACGAGCAGGGCATGAATGGTCGGCAGCAAATGGACATTGACACGTCATCATTTGAGCCTCGCTGGTCAAATCCATATATGTGATGGAAATCAGTGGTGTAAAAGCTATATTGTCATTATAATAGTAATAGCAGGTGCGGACAATGTGTTTCGGGGCTCTTCTTGTAGCATTTGAGCCCCACCAGACTGATTTCAGCCCTCGACACAGATAAAGCTAAAATGTAACAAGTCGACTCCGAATTCATCACTTGGTACACGCTATAGTTATATTAGATGGTCTGGTCCAGTAATCCGGCCCGGGACACATTATGTCTGTTGTCCAACATACGGAATACAGCGTTCGCTCATCGGTGTCTGCTCGATCTGACGTCTAAAGTTGAGCAACGTCGCGCCCGTTTCATAATTGGATGGGTGACCGCCTGGGACTGCCAGGTGCTGTATACACTCGTGGGGCTCACAGAACCACGTAAATAAGATGGCTCGTCTGACTGACTTTGAGTTGGACGTAAAAGAACCTCACTGGACGTAGGCGCAGTTTCCATCCGGCGAGACCCCAGAAAATCCACAATATGGAGTACTTGGCACATATATAAGGCCATGATTGATATCATGAATGATAACAGGCCTTGCTAAGTTACTCCCGTGGCGCGATAGCACAATAAACTGGATCAGTCCCTGGTGTGTGTCCCATTTTAAAGTGGTGTTTAGAAAACAATAAAAAATACGTGTACTTCTACTGGCCAGGCTTTCCCCTAGCACACGAGATATACCTGTATACTAAATATATATACTGTATATATACGGTATATATATACTGTGTATATACTGTATGTTTCTAAAACTACAATTGAAACAAAATTAACACATAAGAAGTGTATTGCACGACCAGTCCGCCCCACTGTAAACATTATTTGTGTCATATACAAACAACTAACTAGGTTAAAAACACCGTCTTACAATTTATTGCAACAAACAACGTATATGTATAGTGTTAAGCATGTTTTGCATTATCTGTCGGGCTTATGCTGCATACATCTGATCAGAAGCACTCTATGAATCAATACACATTTCAAATAATTAGCAATGCACATTTTGTATCGGCATGCCAGAATAAAACCTTGAAATGAAATTGCACGATAACAAATCCTATCTGCAGTTGCAAATCCATTTTGGCTTTTGCATAGAAGCTAATAACGGATATATCACACACTTGATAGATATATAATTGTAACCAAACGCATGTACTTCGTCTTGTTAGTAAGTGTGTGGATTAGGTTGCATATTTTGATATTTAATCAGAAGCCAAACTCATATTAGTATAACATTAAAACATGTTCTTGTGACAAGTCGGTTTATGACTGAATGTTGCCAATTTATTATATTGCTAATGACAATGGGCTCGTTACGTAATGTATTGATGGACAATTGGGAATCCAGGTATGCGTCACGTGACGCCAATTGCATATATACCTCCTAAGAACACATGTATCACTGTCTATCACACATACCTGCCCAAATAGGTACACACATGCCTGCACGTGTGTACAGTATACAAAACAAATTAATGACAACTAATCATTTATTTACATTGTTGCATTATTACTACTTTTGCGAGCAAAAGTAATATCACTTTAAACCCTTGACATTAGCCCTTTAAGCGGTAAATTATATAATTTAAATTTTCACCCACTTGAAGTTGTGTCTCGCTATCGCGACCCACAACTTCAAGTAGGTGATAATTACTCATATTTACGGAAGTATTGAAACGGCATGACAAAAATATTTTTATCTCGTTATAACGAGTTATCAGTCGTTATATCGACTTAGTATAAGTCTTTAGAACGACTTATAAGTCGGTAAATCGACATAGTAAGCTATAAGTCGATTTAACGACTTATAAGCCGTTATAACGACTTATACTAATTTGCTTATACTAAGTCAATATTAAGTCAATTGAACAAATTACACGTCGTTATAACGACTTATGCTACATCGATTTTAAGACTAATAAGTAGTTATACCGACTTAGCATAAGTCGATATAACGACTTATTTTACGACTTATTATAATATTTTGGTCATGTCGTTTCAACGCTTCCGTACATATTTCTTTAATTTGAGACCAAACATTTGCAAAACTTGATGTTTAGACACCCGTTTTGCTTTCAATAACAGTGATTTGATCAGGCTAATGAACTGGATTAAAAACGACCATTGTCGTACTTAGCGCAAAATGAGTGTTTTAAAACCTGAAAATTTGCAAATGCTTGGTCCCAAATTAAATTCTTTGTTGACTATATATAGACTAGTATAGGGTTACATTAGTTCAGTACAGCTTTACACACGACAATGGTCACATGCCTCTTCCCTACCTACCTTCAGGCAGATATAAATTACCTGGCATCAATAATATACTAAGAACAAAAGCCATCAAACTCGAAATTCGCAACTAAATTTGCATTCTTTAGATTTTTCTTGACCGTCGATTTATCTGAAAATTTTACTTCGTTATTAACATATTAATCAAATCTATCTGAACAATATAATTATAACTATTCTAATTATAATCTACGTATCTAAGTAGACAGCCTAATTGATATCATAATATTAAGTTATAAACAATCAGAACATGAATGTTCCAAGGGTATCAAGAAGATACCCCCACATCATGCAGATATCGGCAGATTTCGGTACATTATATGGCATAATTGCATTGCATTGCATGTATATAGTAAACAACAACACGATTTGATTCCTTAGATTCAGATGGGTAATAATAATGAGATTCAGATTAACCCGTATCCAGCTGAGTTAATTTATTTAAATTTTCACCCACTTGAAGCTGTGTCTCGCTACAGCGACCGACAACTTCAAGTGACTGAACATTACTCATATTTGTTTAATTTTGATCTAAAATATTTGCAAATCTTGATGTTTGAACACACATTTCATTCTCAATAACTCTGATTTAACTGAGTAATAAAATGGATTAAAACGCCTATAGTCGTGATTAGCGGTTAAAGGGTTAAGAAGATTCCGCTGATTAACCCTTGTGCTGCTAGAACCCTATGTATATATACTGTGATAGCTTTTTTTTTCTTTGATTTAAAATTGCGAAAGTAATTTCCAGTTTTAAAAAAAGACAGATATTTCTTTGAATGTAGACCTATTAATATGACAATTTTTCCTAGAATTTTGGTATATTTTAAGTGAAAATATAATTTGTAATATGTCGTATCAAATCGTTCCAGTACGAACCCTTAAACCACTAAATTAAATAATAACTTTCACCCACTTCAGGCTGTGTCTCGCTACCGCGACCCACAACTTAAAATGGGTAAAAATTACCCATATGTGTTTAATTGACACCAAACATTTGCAAATCTGTAAACACACTTGTTTAAACACACAGTTTCATTTGCAATAACTGTGATTAAAGCGACTCAATCAGGCCAACATCATCATTTTTATATTGGCTCCTTGATATGTTCTCAAGTTTTCAAAATAGCATAGTACTTTAAAAATATTGCACATTCACCAGTTGAAACAAAAAATAGAATCAAATATTAATTTCATACATCGTTGTTCAAAATAAGAAATACACGAATAACTGACAAATGGGTTTTCCGGTACACCTGTTACTTTGCTGCAGGAATGCTTTGAAAGTACTATGCCATCGAAATGCTATCTATAGACATTTTGAAACTTCAGATCATATCAAGGTGCCAAAATAAAAATGATGATTCTGGCCTGATTGTGTCGCTTTAAATTTAGCTACAAATTGGATTAGAAACGACAATAGTCGTGCTCAGTGGTGAAAGGGTTAAATTGTATTAACAGTTATAATTATTAACCCTTATCCTGCTAAATTAAATATTTTCAATTTTCAGCCACTTGAAGCTGTGTCTCGCTACCCTGATGACATCGCAAGGCTCTGACACAGTGACCTCCATTTTTAAATGTAATAGTTCTAATACGATAAAAAGCTCACGCCTGTTGAAAATGGCCTAGTTTTCGTAGACACTTGAAATATTCTACTCGATTTCATGGCATCCGAGTTTTTTGGTAGGCAGCGCGACTGTCGTTTTTACACAGCAGGCTGTGGAAACAAAATGGCGGTCAGTGTGACTGGGCCTCGCGCAGTAAATGAGTTAGGCGGCCCAGTCATACCGGGTAGTGTCTCGCTACCGCGATCCACAACTTCAAGTGGCAGATATTTGTTTAATTTGACACCAAACATTTGCAAATCTTGATGTTTAAACACTCATTTCATTCCCAATAACAGTGATTTAATCGGCTAATAAAACGGATAAACGACTATGGTTAATACTGAGCGTGCCTTATGAGATCATTTATACCTCGGGCATAATATAATGACCCGTACGAAAGTCATACTAACACCATTTTGGCATCCTTTACCAGCGTGTCCGTACTGGTTACAGTTTGTTTCACAAGATCCTGGGAGTAGCCTTTTTTTCTCAATTATCTCAGGCACTATTCAAAATTTTTTAACAATTTTTTTGCGAATCATTTTTTATCTTCCCTCAACATCGCTGAAAATTTGGTGGAATTTTGTTGTGCATTTTGTAAGTTAGACTATTTGGCATGTAATATAATTATTGTTTCACGGAAATGGTGAAATGAGAGATGTAATTTTTAAAATCTATTACATGCCAAATGGTCTAGTTTCTATATTACACAACAACAACAAAAAAGACCACCAAATTTTCAAGGATATTGGGGGAAGATGAAAAATTTTGTTAACAAATGTTAAACATCGACCGAGAAATTTGAAAAAAGGCTACTCCCAGGATCTGGTGAAATAGACTGCAGTGTGACCCGTAGTATGGGTCATACCGACCCATTAGTACGTGCTAGTGTGACCCAAGTATTAGCAAGTTGATAATACTAAGTATATTGGATACATAGCTTAGTCAACATATTCCGGCCAGTACAATTTTACAAAGTATGAGCAGACGACCACGATGATCATGAGTACCATGATGATGAGTAACGTAGCGAACAGGGAGCCTTTCCTCAGCTCTATTCCAGTGTTCAGCCGCCGGAGAGGATATTTACGATCCTCCACAGAGGAGTGTCGTCTGGGACTTGGAGGTGGTACACGGAGCGAGGACAGGGCAGAAGAGGAGGAGGAGAGGGTGGGGGCGGTGGTGAGGGAGCCGAATGATCCCTTCCTGGCGCGGGGATCTCCCGAGGTATCCGGCACGGCTAGGGATGTCCTCCTACCCCCCGCGTCTCCCCCGGGCACGGATAAATCACGTAGATCGGCTCCCGCCACCGTGCTGGAGCGACGCCTCTTGTCCTGGCTCACTCTCAGAAACGGCCTCATTCTCACCTGGAAGTAGGCCTAAACCACTTGATCAAGTCTCTAGTTTAAATCACCGATCCGTATTTCACGTCTTTGAATTGCGTTACCGTATAGTATATATACGGTTTCAAGCGAGATTCAAGTAAAAATGCGGCTGAAATCCATAAAGTAATCCGATCTTGAAAATGCTTATTTTTCATAAATAGTAATATTTTAGGCATTAAAAGCTAGAAATTACGTCAGCAATTTCAGCTTTAAATGAATGAAAAATAGAAACAAACGTCATATGGCGATTGTAGTTTGAATAACACGAAAAACCAGTGAGGATCAGTGGCGTTTTTAAAACTGTAATTTCTTGATCATCGGAGAGTTATTTCGTGTTCATCACACATTCTGATGCTAGGCCCGTATGTATGTATACGGTTGCAAGATAGATTCAAATAAATCCATGGAGTGGTTTGTGGTAGATGGTCATTTAATCAAGCTATCTGGCAGATGCTTATTGTTCATAAATACTAATATTTTTCGTCATTTATAGCTGGAAATTGCGTCGTCAATTCCAGCTTTAAAACAATTCAGCAGTAAAAGAGTTATACATCAAACATTGTCTTATCCATTCCAGCTAAACATCTATAAACATCACGCAAAATCGTTGTGTTTAATCAAATCTGATTGGTGTGCGCTGGAAGAAACCATCAAATTCTCAATATGTATCTTGGTGCTATTTTGCGATTCATGGGATGATATATATCACTTGATAAATTCCCAAAGTTAGCCGCACTGTTTTCAATTGTTCTTGTCAAAAAAACGACGATGTGCGAGGACCTCGTTAGCTGTGATGTGAGGCTAACTGATAAAGAGCGAGGGCAGGTGAAGTAGACCACTTGAGATCCTGGCCGCTTGAATTCTGCACACAGTCTGGCCGCCACCGGACATCGATTAGCAGTCACAGGGTGATATATACGGGTTGAGATGGGGGACGGGGTCAGCAGCCGAGCGTCCCCTTCTGGAGGCTAGTAATCCCAGAAGACGGCCGAGCGGCAATTACTGAAGAGGATAAACAATTTATCTTGTTCACCATCAATCTGCCTAGTTCTATGCTCCACTATCAATGACCACAATGCCACTGACTGCCGGTTAAAACACTGCACAATATCACTGCATCGCCGGCAGAATAATTGCCTTACCGGATTACAACAGATGACAATTCTCCAGTGAACTAAAATGCAGCTATATCTGGCTAGAATAGCAACGCGATATCCATGAAATGTCAGATATTTTATTGATTAGCTCCCAACAAGTGTGGAATGTGTATGTTACTCAGCTATATATATCTCAGTTGCTTTTCCAGTGACACCGGAAAAGCTTTAGATAAAAAAGTATTGATATTCAGTGTGCGAGGGTTTGTAGGATTGCTGCTGGCAGTGCTATACTTCTGACAATCCGCTGGCTTCCTACAGTCCCGGCAACTGATGTTCCTGTCCACCGCTCGGGATTTTATTGTCTCCTGTTGTTTGAGAAGGAGGTATAACCCCCCCCGCTGCGCGACATGGGTTTGCTGCATCCAAATTAGAGTGCTGGCTCTTGACACAATGCTTTTCTTGGTAGAAGGGTCACTTGACACATTTATTTTGGTTTCTGCGCTGGACCTGACCATCCTACTGGTGATAGAAGTCGTGCTGCGGAGCGTGTCTATATCCAGTGCTCCTGACTGCTCTCAAATTGGCCACATACGTTCCTGGTAGCCTGGTGTGACTGTCCCCTCAGATGGCCTGTCAGAGTGCTGCTCCTGTCAGAGTCCTGTTCCCGGCTCCTGCAGCTGTTGACAAACCGCAGCACTGCTTACAGAGCATGGGGAGGCATCAGCTCGCTCTGTCAACTGTGATATCAGCACAGCTTCCCAATCCATGCACTTCCTCCTCTCTCAGTGTAGCATATAGTCTATACCCTGGGCCACATTCAGTTTGGTAATTCTGTAGCGCATGCTTTTCGTCGATTTCTCCGTCAATTATGAACCAAGTCCCTTGAAATTTAGCACAGGTAATTTTCAAGTCATATCCTAACGTCGGTGAAAATTTCGCAGAATTATATTTAATACTGCAAAAGTTAAACCATTTGACATGTAATAAAATTCTAGAATTAGTTTAATGGGTTTAAAGAGGAACGTCATAATTTTAATTTACTACATGTCAAATGGTCTAACTTTTGACATACTGAATATGATTTTACGAAATTTTCGGGGCTATTAGGATTCTGTTGAAAAATGATTTTTACAAAATTTCATGAAAATCAGTTGATAATTGACGGAGAAATCAACGAAAAACATGCGCTATTGGTTAGTTGTGGCCTAAGGTATGGTGCTAATTCACGAAGTAAATGACAGTACGGATAGAGATATTTATTATTCAGCTGTACCTAAATGAAATTAGTCAAATTAACCCTGCTGAATAGTATTTTTATTCATTTAAAGCTAGAATTGCTAACGCAATTTCCAGCTTAAAATGACGAAAAATATAGGCTTTGCCTCCGCATCGAGCTGTACTGCTGGCATTTGAATCGGGCGACTAAAACAGCCTATCCCCCCCCCCCCCCCCAAATCATGTTATTGTTATATTATAATCAATGTCACGAGTGTGGGATTCAGGGTAGCTACAGAGGTATGTCAGTGCTTTTAATGACATGGCCTAGCCCGAATATTCAATCGATATTAACATTTCTTATCTAAGTTTGGCCTATCCTATATAAAAATAAAAATATCCCAAATTTAAATATTTAATTAACTGACCATATATCACAAACTATTTTATCAATTTTTGTGGCGTTTAATTTGGTTTTGAACTAGCTTCAACCCGTGTATATACGGTCACAGCATGAAAAGGGTTAATATCGATCTCTTTGGAAAAAAGTGATGTGTCCGCCACTTAAAAAGTGACACCTTATGCTTCAGTGTTTAAAATAAGTTGTATAGAAACGTGTTTAAGATAATTTCTCATTCTGCGACAAAATCTCAAGCTGCTCTCAATGACTTGGATAATCAGGCTATATCTTGTTTTTAGTATTTATTTAAAGAACATGTATAATCTGGAATCAACAGGCTAAAATTTAAATAATTTAAAAGCTTGCATAATATAACGATACCTTTACATTCGACAAACAAGATCACAAGATTTGAAAGCTCCTTTTTTAATCATGTCATTGTGTGTACATGAAAAACGATACCTTTGTGTGGCGTATTCCCCAGAGTATTAAAATATGCATGTACAATATGCATAACCCTTATTATTGTCTGTTCACAATCTACATGTACGAAATACTGTACAGAATCACAAATGGGTTGAAAATAACGGAGTGGGAGAAGATTGCATTCAGAAGATCTCACTCATTTTGGAAGATTAACATATTCAGCAAAATTATATCTTAGTTCTGGGATGACTCTGGTGATGCATCTTCATCCATCTAGTTGGCAGCCCAAATGATCTGACCTGAGTGTGACCTCCACACTACAGTCAGTAAACCGGTGACGTCATAATGAATATTCATTTTGCTCGCAGCCCTTCTTTTCGTACAGGCTTCCCACACACCTGGTTTGTTTATTGGGAATAAATACCAAATGCCATATTCGTAATACGGATCGGTGCAGAGCACGTGCTGAATCTAATATGGGACCCGTTCCTATCAATAGAGAAATATAACTATGATTCAACTTGTAGAAACAGTAAATATTGCAATCACATTGTCAAAAATACATGAGAAAGCGGTGATTATTGATATCGCGTGTACTCTATGGATAGCTGATGATCACCGGAGTCTATTGGTGGTGCATCAAAAAGTCAAATCTGGCTAAAAGCTATCCATATATATGCCGTAGTTCGATTAACGGCGAAATCAAAGTAAGATCCGGCAGAAAAAAGCGACCACTTCCAGAATGAACATCATTTTTCAGCATTTTCTTCATTGCAAACACAAAACATTAGCATAACATTTATACAACGTCGGCCCAACGTCTGGTCCAACGTTGTATAAATGTGATACAAATGTTTTGTGTTTGTTGGGACAAGCTGGTCTGTGTGAGACACACGGTGGCTGGGTGAAAATGTGTTGAAACTAGTCCCGATGAGTCCTGTGAGACCTGCTGAGGATTGGCAAACCTATTGTTGTAAGCCCGAAAGCTATTTAAATATTTTATCACACAGCAGCTGTTAACTGTTTGCATACTAGCATCCTAGTAAACATAAAACATGTGTATAACATTTGTACAATGTTGGACCAACGTCGAAGACGTTGAGCCAACGTTGTACAAATGTTATCAAAATGGTTTTATGTTTGCTGGGATACTGTAATTGACGTGAACAATTATTTTGTGTCAAGTTATAAACAATATTATGAGTAAAATTCATGATATAGATCTTGGCAAAATTAATTTAGGCAATTAGAACACAAATATTGTTATCATATATATTAAATGCCCATAGTTTTATCCAGAGATATAGAGAATCTTCCTATATATGCTCTTATCCACAGAGCCGTTGGGATTACATAATTTATTTGTATGCAAGTAGGCATTAAATCATTTTATCCCACCAGGACACGGTTTCATCAGAGTGAAAGACAAATATAAATCTGTCATGAATTTTTTTAGATGAGATGTAGGCTGATCTGTCGACAGCTGTGATGTAGGCTGATATATCGACATCTGCGATGTAGGCTGATATATCGCCATCTGTGATGTAGGCTTATATATCGACAGCTGTGATGTAGGCTGATCTGTCGACAGCTGTGATGTAGGCTGATATGTCGACAGCTGCGATGTAGGATGATCTGTCCACATCTGTGACGTAGGCTGATATGTCGACAGCTGCGATGTAGGCTGATTTGTCGACAGCTGCGATGTAGACTGATAATATGACATCACAGCTGAGATGTAGGCTGGTATGTCGACATCTGCGATGTAGGCTGATATGTCGACAGCTGCGATGTAGACTGATAATATGACGACAGCTGTGATGTAGGCTGGTATGTCGACATCTGCGATGTAGGCTGATTTGTCGACAGCTGCGATGTAGATTGATAATATGACGACAGCTGTGATGTAGGATGATCTGTCGACATCTGCGATGTAAGCTGATATGTCGACATCTGCGATGTAGGCTGATATGTCGACAGCTGTGATGTAGGCTGATTTGTCGACAGCTGCGATGTAGACTGATATGACGACAGCTGTGATGTAGGCTGGTATGGGATGTCTGCTAGGTAGGCTGATATGTCGACAGCTGCGAAGTAGACTGATATGACGACAGCTGTGATGTAGGTTGGTATGTCGACATCTGCGATGTAGGCTGATATGTCGAGAGCTGTGATGTAGGCTGATATGTCGTTAGCTGCGATGTATACTGATATATCTACAGATGTGATTTAGTTAGTTAATATTTAGTTTAGTTAGTTAATATACATCAATTAAAAAAAATATATGAAGCGGTTTAGCATGCTGACATACGTGCACGATAAAAATAAAATGCCTTCAAAAATCCTGGAAGTAAGGGCATATATTAGCCCAACAGTGGGTAAAGGGCCTGTCACACCTTCGCGATCAGCCTCAACGATCGCTTAACGCACGAAAAAATCAGCCGAACGCTGGCGAACGCTGACCATCGCTGGACCATCGTTATGCTATCGCCGTGTGCGTTTATCGATCGTTGTTGATCGCAGATGAACGCTGATGAACGCTGAGAGTTTTGAACAAGTTTAAAACTTTCAACGCACACCAGCGTGTAATAGGAGACGCTAGAGGAGCGTTACTCAATCGTTGTATGCGCTAGGGTAACGTTACTCAGTCGCTGTACACGCTAGGGGGACGTTACTCGATCGTTGTACACGCTAGGAGAGCGTTACTCAGTCGCTGTACTATATTGCTTATAAACAATAATAGGCATATATATATACATAGAGATGTATTACACTTCCTGGAGAATCACTTAAAACCATAAAAATAAAGTTATAAATTATAGGTAATGATAAACAACATATCTACAAATGTACTAATCTTTATAAAATTGCAACGCACTTATAAAAGTTTGTGACAAGCTGATCAATAAAAATATGCAAACTACTTCTATGCAAAATAGGCCTTTAACACGAGAAAATTTCCCATTCAAAATAACTTATACCGAACACTTCTAAAATCTCTGACAAACCTTAGTTTGAAAATTCATTATATTTTCGCATGGCTCAGCAGATTAAAAAGATCAATTTACCGCTAGAAATCTACTAAAACCAATGAAATGCTGCAGTACAAACTAGAGGTTTTCAAGTGATCGTAACTGTGCGTTGTGGAACGTCGAGCACACGTTGGCAGTCGCTCCCCAGTCGTCGAATGCGTTATACATGCGTTACTCATGCGCTACTCCCACGCTGGCAGTCGCTGGTGATCGCTGGCGATAGAATCACGGATTATGTGATGTGCGTTCTTCAGTCGTCAATCACGTTACTCTAACGCTACGCATACGCTTACGAACGCTAGACAATCGTTCTGCATCATGAGAGTCCACCAATCGCCAGCGTTTTTAATAGTTTTTAATATTTTTCCGTGCGTTACGCGATCGTTGACGGTGATCGCCAAGGTGTGACAGGCCCTTTACCAAGTATTGCGGTAAATCTCTCACGCGAGTCTCTACACGCTAATTAGCTCTGTGCAGCTGCTGCAGTAACGTGGCCTTTGATATACGCGATTGGCCAATCGTGTCACATGTCTTTCTAAAGGGAAAACGTTCTAAAAATGCAGTAGATAATAAACCGGCCTGGTCTGTACTCAATCAAAATTACATAAATCAGCTATTTATTGATAGCACAATATAACATAGCACAACACAACACTACGCAACACATCACAACACAACGCAACACAACACAACACAACACAACACAACACACACAACACAACACAACACAACACAACACAACACAACACAACACAACACAAAACAACACAAAACAACACAACACAATACAATACAATACAATACAACACAACACAACATAACATCTATCTTGCCAATGCTGTTTAACTGTAGGTTATTTTAAATAGTTCTCATGCATATTTTATTTAACCTGTTCTTGTTTTAGTATATAATGTCGTTTGATTTTAACATGTTTAAGTTAACTTAGCATGCATATTTTACCGAACTAATCCTGTTGTATATAGTCTTGTACATATGTTCATTTTATTGACACATAAGTCTGCATAGACTTACCGTCGTCAATATCTATCTATCTATCTATAACATTTAGAAGCCATACAAATACGGATAATTGAAATAGTAACAAAACATAATAGGACAGGAGACCACCATTAATACTTTTAAAATCGCTCACGGTCATTGCAGAGAAAAATTATTTGATCTACAACTATAAAATATAGTTGACGCTGGTCCAACATTACAAATGTATTGTGTTTGTTGGGGACAAGTTGCTCGTATATAGTCCGAGTTTGACGCAACCGTATGGCCTAGCGTCAGAGCTGGAAAGCATAGCAAAAGCTGTGTTTTGTATGCTGGTAGCATGCAGCTTACGCTGAGATTAACAATTTCATGAAAACTGGGAGGGTAACGCTTTTCCAATGAAAAATTCGACTATAAAGACTGGCGTTAAAATCCCCACGTCAAGGCATTTTTCCAATGAGATGTAAATCTGTCACAATAAAACAAATTAAAAATCATTGATCAAACAAATATGTAATGTAGGAAATGAAATAAATCGGGCTTTAGGCCACCTTTGTGCACATATAGGCTAAACTGGGCCAGGAGAACCTCCTGAGAATGGTGAGATGATTGGGATGACACTGCCCTCCAGACACAGGATTCGAAATTCGAGCCCTGGCGGTCTGAGGCCGAGCACGCTACCTCTCGGTCACGGAGGCTCCCCGCAATACTGACTTTCACACGTGGATGGGGAAAAAACATATTTTGTTTCTTTTAAACCGCCGAGACCGGGAACCGAGCCCCGAACTCTGGCGTGAAAGGCAGCGGTGCTAACCACTACCCTATGTCCCCCGCCCTGTAATGTAGGAAGTCTGTTTATTCACACTGGTTGACACAGATTAATGGATATCGTCATGCCCTGATATCAAAGCCTTCTAGTCTGACATTGGTCACGTAACCAACGATTTTACCATCGACCTCATATACGGCCCGCTCTCTATCACCTGACATATCACAGCCGCCACAATACACTAAGTTATACCCTTTAACCGCCGGTCCCGATCATATTATTTTTTTCCTTTTTTATTTGCACATTAAATACCAGCCCTTGAACATGCTAAAGATGAAAAGTGACATTAATCAATCCGTTTTGTCAAATCTGAATAATTTTCACTCACTTGAAGTTGTGGATCGCGTCAGCGGTACACAACTTCAAGTGGGTGAAAATACCAATTAAATAATTTGGCAGTTAAAGGGTTAACACTTACAACGCTGAAATATGTTTGTATAAACTTTGGAGACCAAAGGGCTTTTCATTTTGGAACCATCATAAATGTCTTAGTCAGCTCTTTCCGATTCATTTAAATACCTATGTTATGAGTCCACGGCCATTCTAATTATTTTGAATTCTTTAGACGTCATAGTCTAATGTGTACAGAACATGCGTAATTACCAGGAATGTTTCCGAAAATATAGGGCCTACATGATACACTATTTTAAATTCGTTTTTAGCATTTGAATAACATTATATTTACACTATGAAAATTATCATACATTTATTGAACTTTTTTATGATTATACATTTTGCAAGTGGGAGTAAATAATCATTTGTCGAAGATGGATGGATTTATAAATAAATTGCATTTCAGATGCAATAACCTGTCTTTACAAAAGTGCTTACATTAAAGTAGGTATTGAAATTTATCTCCTACCCTTGCATCATTACAATATGTAGGCCTACATATTTGGAGTATTCCCTGAACATTTTCTCTAGCACCAATCTCCAAAGGAAAGTTGTTATTTCGACAACTGGATCTGAAATGAAGTAAATTTGAGGTAATCAGAAAGTTCGGGTAGGTATTTATCAAAGGGTAAATTAACTTTATACTTTCTGTAAACTACGCAGTTTAGTCCATCGATATCTAGATAACCAATATATTAGTTAGACAATGAAATCTATTACAGTAAATTTACAATTATGTTTCGTCAGCTAGTGAATATCGCCATCACGATCTGTGCTCAATACACTTGCTCTGACCATCAGAACAAAAAGATCAAAGGCAATGGCTTGTTTTGATAATGTTCACGCACTCAGATTTGAAGTCGTGCCTCATTGACCATCACTAACGGTAATTAGAGTGCATTGCTCGCCACACATTAAGCTGAATATATATTAATATATTAATGCCGCTAAATGACAAGCCTCCCCGCAAACGTGGAAACACACTGTGTGCTTGATAGGCGCGTATTATAGGCATTGTGGGCGTCAAAAAAAAATAATTCAAATCATCATGTTCTATATAATTATGCATAAGACCTGATAAATAAGTCACGATTGATATATTAAAGCAACTCAATCAGGCTAAAATCATAAAAAAATCGGTGATTTTATTTGGCTTCTTAATATGACCATATGATGTAAACATGTCCATAGATTAGAACTGCAAAAGTTTTTTTTAAATTTTTGTGCTGTGCATTTACCAATTAGGCTAGATATAGAGACGAAATTCCCGATTTCTTATTTCGACATGCATGTCCAAAATAAAAAATACGGGAATGTCGTCTTTATATCTCGCTTAACGGGTAAATGCGCAGCACAAAAATTAAAGAACTTTTGCAGTTCTAGTCTATGGACATGTTTACATCATATGGTCATACTAAGAAGCCAAAAAAATCACAGATTTTTTGACGATTTTATTCTGATTGAGTCGCTTTAAACCAATTATTTTAAGCAATTTTAATGAAATGAGTGGCATAGGTTTAATTGGCGTGAGTGATCTAGAAACGATAGAACAGTCTAATATAAAAGTAATATATTATCTATTATTTGACCATCTATTACTATTACTATTACTATTATTTTCATTTTCTCGCGATCTATTACAGTGAAATTGCTACTATTACCTATTACTATTATAACTACATTAGGGCCTACCCCATCCCTGGTCACAGCAAACATTCAATAGCTTCGTTTATTCTCTGATGCAACAGGAACAAGCAGTGCACAGTTTAGCTGGAGGTCAGAAAATCAGTTTTAATCTTATTTGCATATTAATTGGGAAAGAAGACAAAATAGAGTGAAACATGGTTACAACTGGACAACAGAATCAACATGCAATGTTGAAGGCGGCTTCATTTCAACATCGGTCACGGATCTTATGTGAGAGTGAATTGTAGGGTATGCTTCATCATGACAGAAGGGTGATACACAAACTATATAGGACCAAACCAAGTTGGGACAGGTACACTCCAAGGTCTATCAAACAAATCAATGAGGCTAGATATTTGCAGTACTGCCACTCATGAGATAATGCTCCAGAAAGTACATCGTGACCAGACTAAGCTAGCCTGTCCAACCAAATAACTACTAATTGTTTTAGCTTGTGCGTGCTTCTCCAAGGACAGGTGAATTGTTTTTCTTTTTGCACAGTATATATACTGCCAGGAACAGGAATCTATAACATTTGTGAACTGAACCAGATTCTGGGCGGGGGTCCTAGTGTGGTGGTTAGCATCGCTGCCTTTCACGCCAGAGTTCGGGGTTCGGTTCCCGGTCTCGGCGGTTTGAAAGAAACAAAAAATGTTTCTTCCCCATCCACGTGGGAAAGTCAGTATTGTGGGGAGCCTCCGTGACCGAGAGGTAGCGTGCTCGGCCTCAGACCGACAGGGTTCGAATTTCGAATCCTGTGTCTGGATGACAGTGTCATCTCATTCATCTCACCATCCTCGGGAGGTTCTCCTGGCCCAGTTTAGCCTATATGTGCACAAAGGTGGCCTAAAGCCCGATTCATTTCATTTCATTTAGTTATGTATGATTTGAAGTATATGTAAACCAGAGAGAGTTGTGTAACGTAGTAGCCAAACTCTAATTTAAAACATTCCACAGTGTCATACCTAGCAGAATAATTATGCGGAGCCATTCTCCATTTTTAGTTTTTGTAATGCTCATTAAGTTTGGCCAAAAATTCGATAACATTAATTTTCGAAATATGTTTTTTGTAATCTTTCTACATAGACATCTCACATGTGATCTAATTTATTTACCATTTTTTCTTGCATAACATGTCTATCTATTGAGCATTCAAATGTACCTCTTAAAACATCATTTATCATAATTGTGTATTAAATCTGCATAAAAAGTAGGTTACATATAAATATGTTAAGAAGTAATACGATTACCATATAGAATATATGAAACTATGTCATACTCTTGGAGTACTCTTGGAATATTTTCCCTAGCACCTCTTTCCACAGGAAAGTTGTTATTTTGGCATCTAAACCTTGAATAAGAAAATCTGCTGTTATTATGCATATCAGGAGACCATGACTGAAAAAACTGGTCCTTCAGCAGCAAGTGCAATGAAGATTTAAAATAATTTAAATTCCCAGGTATGTTTTGTTGATCCCAAAATACTGGGAAACCACACTCACATAAAGTTTTTTAAATATACATCAACCATTCGTTGTGGTTAAAATTACTAACATGCATTTTATACAGTAATTTATATAACATACAACTAACTTTGGTTTCTTGACTGGTAATTAACCTTGCCCAGAAAGACAGAATTCTCATTTTTGCTGCTATCAATAAAGGATATCTTCATAATTCTCCATATACCATGACATTGCACGTTGATTTGTTTAAACATAAAATAATTTTACAGAATTGTAAATGAAGTTTTTCTAAAATTTCGCACCCTTCATAACACCATATTTCACTTCCATATAAAACTACTGTAGTAACTACTGTATCGAATGGTTCAGGGTGAACGTCTATAGGGAGGTGAAGCTTCCTAGCTTTTGTTATGAGGGCAAACATTGCCCGCTTTCCTCTCAATAAAATATCCTGCTTAGCTACACGAAATTTACCATTATTATTGAATATAATTCCCAGATATTTATAGCTGTCGCTGTTAACTAGTTCTATTTCTTCAAAATAAAAAGTATTTCTCTTTCTGATTTTACCTCTTGAAAAGGTCATTACTTGAGCTTTTGTAACATTTATAGACAGTTCTCAATCTTTACAATATTCTGTCATGCTGTTAAGTGATATTTGCAGATCGTTAGGGGTTTCTGCTGAAAGCACTGTGTCATCAGCGTACAATAACAGGTGAAGTTTCAAAAACACTACAACTTCAGTGTCGTCAACAAACTCCGTTGCCAGATTCTGTATATAATTTAAAACGTCACACTTCCTTGATAAAAATTATTTTAGGTCAGAGAGATATATCAAAAGTAACAGCGGGGAAAGATTCCCCCCTTGTCCAACCCCTACTTGACATGGGAATAATGTCGAAACTGATTCATTACTTGAAACACACGATTTTGCCTTTATATATAGGTTATTAATCACTCTAAACATTCTACCATTAACTTGACATGCGATAAGTTTCTGCCACAACAATACTCCTTTCACACTATCGAACACCATAATCAACAAAACAAACATACAATCTTTTCTTTGTGTGCAAATGTAAATCAATTAACATTTTAAGAGCAAATATATGATCATTTGTTGAAAATCCCGTCCTGAATCCCGCTACTTCAGGACCAATCACGTCGAGTGTGTTAAAGCTGCATAACTGTTTTGTTTATTTTATTCAAAAGATTAATCCATGGAGAATGTTGCTTTATTTTTTTATTTCACTGCCCCGGTTACTGAGTTATTAAGGATTTTTTTTTTTTTTTTCAGTATTGTTGCCTCACCAAAACAAACCTGATCACCGTGGAGTAAGACACACTGTTTGTATAATCACGACATTAAAAGTACCAAGTGGCAGATAACGGTCATCATTGAAAAAAAGAGTGGAAGACTTTTAAAATTATTCTTATTTCTGAAGTGATCATAAATACATTTCACAGTACAAAGTTTATTGTCTCATGTCATTTAGAGATATATAGGAGTTATTACTTTGTGTGATATGGGTGAGATCTGCATATAATGTCATGTTTGATTCCAGTACTGGTATGGAGATTGTCACTCACGTGAAAAATAGGACTATATTTTAGTATGGTGCCTTTAAGTGTGGGCCAGCATCTGACCCTTTGGGCCATCATTAAGACGCTCTCCCCAGACCGTCGGAAATTGTAATCAGAATTAGAACCAAATTCAGTGAAGTAAATCATATTTTTCGCTTTTTTAATTTTCGTGATTTTCTTGAAGAACATTTGCAGTTTTTTATGTGACACAGGCCTCACGAGCATTTCAAAATATAGTGACAATGCTCTTCGAAAATATCAGACTATTCTATTCCATCGTTAGTCAATACATGCAGTGATATAAATTGCGAAATGCGGTAAAATAAAATAATAAGCGTCGTAGAAGCTGTACCATCATTGATCCATCAATGGGTCAGTGACTCCTGCTTGCCGAGTTATCATGGGGGCTGGCCTAGTCTTATGACACCAGCTGGTGGTTCGTGCTTGGCATCGCAGCCAACACGAGACATTGATCCGATGTCGGACTAATTCGGGCCCATCGTCTACGGCTGGGGCTCAATGTTAGGCCGATGCGGCTCAACGTCTCGTGTTTGTTATTAAGGGGTTTGATGCTGGTCTAATGTAACATTATATTGGCCCATAATTAACCACTATTACGTGCACATTGTACACCGATAGACCGATTTACCACACCATATAACTTGATGGTGTATCGCGTCGTGATCTAATCCAGCTACATTTACATCGATTTTGTGCATTTATAAAGCTTTTAAAAATATATGAATGATTGTTTAGAACATTTTAGGTTATTTATGTCGACATAAACAAAACAGTTATGCAGCTTTAACATATTCTGTTAATCTCATGGTAATGACGCTTGTAAAAAGTTTACTCAAACAGCTAATTATTGTAATCCCACGGTATTAATTTGGGTCATTTCTTGACCCTTTACCTTCATAAAATAGTTTAATTATGCCAATGCTCCATTCTTCAGGAATAATGCCGCACTTTAGAATTACATTAAAAAGCTTTGTATATAATTTAATATATTCAGAGGTTGAGTTTATTAGATATTCATTTAGAATTTCGTCTATGCCACAACTTTTGTTATTTTTTAAATGTCTGATTGCTCTTTTTATTTCTTCCTCTGTAAAATTTTGATCTAATATTGGGTTTGGCGAGTAGTATGTTGATGACATACCAACATTGAATTCATCTTCTGGTTGAGCATTTAATTTGCGGAAATGTTCCTTCAAGGTGTCTGAGTCTGGAGTTTTGTGATCTTGTATGTCCATTTAACAAATTCCAGTATTCCTTCGGATTCGAAGATTTGAGATTTCTAATTTTTTTCGAAAGGTCAGATTTATACTCCCTGAAGGATTTGTTAATTTTGTTCTTATATGCTCTGCTTGCGTTTTGCATTGATATTAAATGTTCATTAGTTTTGTTCTTTCTATATTTTCGCTTACTTTTCTGATATATTTTCCTATTTTCTTCACATGATTTATTAAACCAAGGCTGTAATGGCTGTTGACGTGCCCTGCCTGGTTTTCTTCTGTGTTTGTCTGAAGTTACTACACCTGCATCAGATGCCGCAAGCTTTAAGGATGAACATATATCTTTGACTACATCATCTATCATCTTTTGGTTTACTTCTATGATAGTTGCTAATACTTCAAGAGTTAGGTTGATATTCTCTATAGAATGGTCGTTTTGTTTTTTTAATAAAATTTGCTTTTACTTCCGAAGCCTACGATACCTCGTAACTTGTACGGGAATACGGACAGTTACATCATGTTCCATATGCCCGCAATGACTACATCATTACAGTCGGGGCGCTTGTCACTTCCCATTACTCGCTTTATCACAAAACTGTTAACTATTCATTTTTATTTGCGGGGACTGTATCTTTTTTAGCTTCACCACTGTGTTCAATAATAGAGTAGCCTGTGATCCATGGTTCAATGAATACTGGACATAATCTTTATCTTCTCTTGATGTTTTTTTTTAATACGCACGGTGCCACCTATTTTTCGGATGCAAAATTACAAACTGCCATAAAAATAAGTGTCATCAACACAATGATAGCAAATATTTACATCGCGTTATCTCTAAGCATTTTCTGAATTTTGAATTGAAACTGCGTCCACTCGAAATCAAAATAACAAAAGAAAGACTTTGTAACTCCGCTATGAAGTTTCGATTCCAGTTCTTAATTGGTTTTGAAAACAAAACATCTATGGTTCAGGTCTAATTAATATAGACAAAAAGTTTACCGAAAAAACTCGGGTTAGCCAATGATATATAATTGAAACTGGCACATTTTGTCTCTTTGTTTTTTTATTTGAACACACCTTCTCGTATCCTAATTGTGTCTGCCGTAATACATCACTTCTTCGCCAGCATCTCGCATTCAACAACCGCGAGTGTGGATGGTGAGAAGATTGATTTGATTGAAGGAGCGGTTGTAAGTTAGCTTGTACTGGCAGATTCCTCAGCGCACAGCAGAGGAAAACGATCGGATCAATGGTAGCTGAATGCATCACGACAGTGGCCACCATTCCTTGAGTAAGGGGCCACCATTCAATCTGCAAGAGGGGGGGGGGGGGAGTTTTGACGCCGACAAATTATTTATTTCAACCCGGCTCGGCGGAGTGCTGAGAATTTCAAATTTTATTACATGTTTATATGCTATAGAACTGAAATCTATTGTCTATTTCTGCCCGAAATTATATATTTAAAAAATACTCAAGCCACTACACAAGGGGGATACAGACTCAGAGGACCGGTTACATTATCATGTCTCATATTTCCACAATGACTTCATGATTACAATCGGGCGTGCTTGTCACTTCCGATTGCTCACTTCATCACAAAACCGTTATCCATGTATTTTTATCGGAGGGACTATATCTGCCTTAGTTTTACCACTGTATTCAATAATGGAGTAGCCGGTGATCTATGGTTCAATGGATACTGGACAAAATCTTTATCTTCTCTTGATGTTTTTTAATACGCACGGTGCCACCTATCTTTCAGATTGAAAATTACAAGCTGCCATAAAAAATAAGTGTCATCTACACAAGGATAACAAATATTTAAATCGCGTTATCCCTAAACATTTGTGAAATTTAAATTGCAACTGTATCCACTCGAAATCAAAATAACTGAAAAAAACCCATAAATAAATACACCACTTTGTAACTCCATTATGAAGTTTGGATTCCAATTCTTAAAGGCCATGTAAAGTGATTTTAGTTCATCAATATAATAATCTCATAACTTAGCAGATTATTTTAGTCCACTAATTATCAGTTATTTTCAAAAATAAATACTGAAAATGTGCACATTTCTTGGGCTGGGCGGATCTCCCACCTCTTGACTTCACACACAAAAACCGCCATTATTATGTCTCCCCTCTATAGAGGTGGAGACATATTGCTTTACTTCTCACCGCTTACTTGTTCGTCCGATCAGTTTTTTGCTATTGTTGGCCCAACATCTACGACGCTGAGCCAAGATTAGCCCGGTATTGGGTTACCGTGTCGTGTTTGACGTCACGCTGAATATGGGCCAGCGTCACAGATGGCGGGCCAACATTAACCCAGCCTTGGCTTCAAGTAGTAGTTATTGTACGGCCTGAGCCTGAGCCCGGCCCAATTGAATAGGCCTAAAAGTCTGAAGAACAAACAAAAGACGGCAACCAGACATATTGGCACTTTAGAGTGCGGGTACCCAACAAGCTTTAGTGCTGACTAACGTTGGTCCATTGTCAACCACGTTGGCTCAGAATTAGCCCAATATTGTTTCAACGTCTAGTGTTTGCGGGGTATAATGAAGGCAGATGTCACAACATGGTTATACTTCATGCGGGGCCACTGGCGACGACGTTGGTCCAACATAAAAGCAACATAGGGTCAACGTTTGTTCAATCAGCCATTCTTCAGAAATCACAACAGTGTAAAAAGAATCATGTAGTTTCACAATTGGGGATGATTAGGCAGGCCTACAAGATCTAACATATTTTATGCTGAAGAATTCTGTTCATTTGAACAGATATTCTCTTACTTGTAGTTTCTTAGATTTTCAAAACATTCCAAAACACTCCACAAAGACACAGAGCAATAATGTTTTGTGTTTACTGGGTTGAACGCAGCCGAGCAAACACAAGGCGTTGAACCAGTGCTGGTTTGATGTTGGGCCAGCGTCGCAGATTGTGGGCTGGCATTGGACAAGCATTGGGTCAACGTCGTGTTTGCTGGGAGTGTTGACAAGTGTTTCGCACCAAAACGGAATAATAAATTCTGCTTAATACATAGTCTCTATCAAGAACTTTATATAAAGTTCTTGTCTCCACTGTCATAGGAGCCATTTAATAACATTAATTACAAAGGCCATTGACACTACATCTATCAGTTATCAACCTCTATGGTTATGCTGCTCGAGGGGAGACATCTCCAGTTTTTCGTTCACAAAAACTAGACCCTTCTAGTTGAATCTGAATTAACATATAAACTGCATCGGGTATATGTTTCATGTTTCTTGTATTTGTATATGAGCTGAACTAGATTTCTATTCATTTCAATATGCCCGCATCATCAGGGTGAACTATAGGGGTGAGTGAATGCTAGATGCTGGACAGGCCGGTCGCGGTGATGGCCATCAATTCTAGTGCTGCCCCTGCATTCAGGCAGCGTTGGATCGGCGTTCCGTGTTGACTTTGGTCAGTTTTATAAAATCATACGATACATCATCAGCTACATGTACATGTATTATAACCAGACAAACATGTCTCCACTTTTTGACGTCACGAATTAGCTCTGCCCCCTACTTTTGCCTTTGGGAAAATCGTTCCCAGTGGTTTAAAAATGGGAGCTGAGCACTCTAATATTTAAAAAGTCATCTAAAATAGTATGAAATATGACATTCTGCAGAGTAGGTCTGGGGACTACATGGGGCCTTTAATTGGTCATGAAAACAAAACATTTATCGTTCACGTCTACTTATTTAGATAATACGTTGTTGGAAAAAAAGGTGAGCCAATTATATATAGTTGAAACTGACACGTCTCTGTGTTTTTCATTTGAACACACCTTCTCGATCAGAGCATCGTAGTAGTATCTGTCGTAATACATCACTTCTTCACCAGCACCTCGCATTCAACAGTGTGTATGGTGAGATTGTTTGATTGAAGGAGCGGTTGTAAGTTACTTTGTACTGGCAGATTCCTCAGTACACGGCAGTGGCTAATGAAGCGGCAGACCAACTGACTGTTCTGCTGAAAACATCTCACACGTTGGAAAAACACTGACACAAAGCTGGCGAGATGTTAACCACGCCGTCCTGTTGAGCTTACTTGATTCTGAATTGCAACCCAGTAAAACGAAAATAGTAAAACCGCCCTCTGTGCAAGAATTGGACGTTGGGCCAGCATGAGAAGGAAAGGAGATTGGCAGTTAATACCTAGTTGTTCAGCCGTCGTTTTTTTAATGCTGGGGCAGCGACACAAGCAGTGGCCGAGTATCAAAACAACATTTATAAGCTCAATGTCTGGTGTTTGCTTAGAGGTGAACCAGCGGCTGTAGTGATTACTCTGGGCCTGAAATGACTGCCACGTGGAAAATATAGCCCAGGGAGACATTTACATCACCTAGACTTCATCGGCGATATGTGAGATGGGCCATCTGCCGTGTAATATTTACAAATCACTCCTGACTTCCCGTCATTGACGTCCTGATAAGTGTGTTCCTTAAAGAGACCCTAGAGATTTACCAGAGAGGCTTTGATAGAAGCTGCCTCGGCTGTCCACGATAATATGTGTAAATGTCCGAGCCGACGGAGCTCCGCTTCTCACCGGTGTAAGCTATCACACCCTTGGGGTGCTTTCCCAGCAAACTCGAGATGTTGACCCGATATTGTTTTATTGTTGGGCCAGCGTCTAAGACGATGGGCCAACATCTCATGTCTGCCGGGTTGTCTTTCTCATGGACACGAAAGGCTAATGTCCTGTCGTTTAAATCGGTGATTCTTAGAGAACCGTAAGACATATAGTAGGGGCTCTTATCTTGAGTTGATTTTATACCTGTTTATTTACTGAATTAAATTGGAGACAAGTAATGTTGTGACACCCGTCTTACAGAATGGGAGATTAACTTTACTTTTGAATAATTATTGAAATCACGAATTGTTAACTGAATACATGGCTCTCAGGAATTATCTTGTAGTCTAGATCGGCGATTCTTGGAGAACTCTCAAAAATATAACTTTTATGTTGAGTTGACTTCATACTTCAACTTTGAAGTGTATACTCCTGCAGCTCTGCAATGTGGAGTATCAGGCTGGAGGGGGGGGGGGGGGGTCGGGGGGGGGGGGGGTCGGTGACAGACTTAGTCGACCAGCTGCTGACACTTTAACGCTGCCACGGTTTTCGATTCTATGGCAGCTGCCAGAAGAGAATTCCAATCAGGGATAGTTGGATGCTAACAATAATTTTGTCCCTGTGTGGTAGGAGTAAATTGTTGCTTTTCGTCACTTTTCGGCAATAGTGCAGTAATGGTCATTTAAAAAGAAATGAATCGGGTTTTAGGCCACTTTTGTGCACATACAAGCTAAATTGGGCCAGGAGAACTACCTGAGGATGGTGAGATGACACTGTCCTCCAGACACAGGATTCGAAATTCAAACCCTGGAGGTCTGAGGCCAAGCACGCTACCTCTCGGTCACGGAGACTCACCACAATACTGAGCTTTACGAGTGGATGGGGAAGAAACATTTTAGTTTCTTTCATACTGCCGAGACTGCGAAATGAACCCCGAACTCTAGCGTGAAAGGCAGCGGTGCTAACCACTACCCTAGGGTCCCCGCTTAATGGTCAGTCAAGTGACATTGTAATCGCTGAAAACAGTGCAGGCCTATGATGCGATGAATGATGTGAGGGGGAGGTTATAGGGCATGGTGGGTTGTTGCGAGTGTTTTCCTTCACTCACCCAATGGTTCTGGGCATGTCTAGAGGATCTACCCCAGGCATACCCAGACGTCCAGAGACTCGCTTTTTTGATGGGGGCGAAAAGTGCTAGCAATCATTTCAGTATCCCCCAATGTGGTGTTAGCTCTGATGTGTTTATAGATCCGATTGTGCCCACCACGTGTTTTTTGTCTGCTGGGATTAAACAGTCGTTGATAGGAATTTCGACTAGCTCATATAAAATTTTGAACATACATAAAAGTCTAGAATTGTTTCGTCTTGTTTTCAAGTCAGTTCAGTACAGGTTCTGAATGAGAGATGTCACACTGGCTGCTTGTCCAAAATTTTGGGTGACAAATCTTGCTGCTGATCTTTGAATTTTTTTTAATTAAAATTTTGTCAATATCTTTTTGACTAAAGCGGTCCCAAACTGCTAAAGATCATCCTATAGGTTATCTGACCATGGAGAAATAGGCAGTCTCCCTTAATTTAGGGGACATGCCTTCAGGTTTCCCCGTTTAATAACCGAATTAAATTTGTATCAGGTAAAGTGGTGACTCATTAACTTGAATTTTAAATAATTATTTAAATCACGATTCCACTTTATCGTTATTCAACAGGGGCGGATCTATTATTTTGCAACAAATGGGAGGTGCGATTGAAAAAATAAAAATGTTGGTGGCAAAAAAATGTTGGTTGACACTCTCAATTTATTGGTATTTCACACTCAATTGAGGTTCAAAAAATATCCCCGAATTCCCCCCCCCCTCTGAATCCGCCACTGTTGAGCAGAGGCTCCCTGCTCTCTGTTCATACGCGGGTAATTACATGAAAGAAGACAAAATAAAAGTGAAATATGGTTACAACTGGACAACAGAATCATCATGCAGTTTTGAGGACAGGTTTATTGAAATATTGGTCATGGATCTTACATGAGTGTGATTACATGCTTCATCATGGCGAAAGAGTGATACACAAACTATCTCGGACCAAGCCAAGTTGGGACAGATACACTTCAAGGTGTCTCCAACAAATCAATTTGTGATATCTAACAGGCTAGATATTTCCAATCATGAGATAATGCTCCAGAAAGTACATCGTGACCAGACTGAGTTAGCCTGTCCAACGAAATAACTGCTAATTGTGTTAGCGTGTACGTGTTTATCCAAGGACAGGTGAATTGCTTTTCTTTCTGCACAGTATATTGTTCCCTTGGATATGAAAGGGTGTATCTGCCACTTTACAAAGTGGCAGATACACACTTTCATAACCAAAGAGACGAATATGCTACCAGGAGCATGAATCCATAACATGTGTGAACTGGACCAGATTCAGGGGCGGATTTAGCTCGGGTTGACAGTTTTCCGGAACCCTGTCAGCATTTTCAAATACATCAAATTACACAGGTTTGGATACCTACACATCACCAGATTATTTTATTTTTTTTCAAGTTGGAACCCGGTCATCGTTTTGTTGATAGGGTTCCTTAGAACCCAATCATAATTTTTGTTGATAGGGTTCCAAAACAGACTGATATGCATGTTTGTATATCTTTTATAGTTGGGAATTAGCAGATTAGGCAGTCCGTTTCTTTGATCTAAATATAAGCACTGGCGCTAATAATTACTAGAGAGGGATTGGGGTAACACCGGCAGCAGGTGCAAGAAACAATCAACTCATCAAGGTGTGTCTATGATGACTTCACGAGCTGAGGGATCTTTTTTCTGGCCCGTCATGACACTCGCTATTGACGTTACACGAGAAAAGTGCACCCATTGCAATCAGATGGCACCGTCTCAGCCGTCTGCGCCCATTCAGCCGGTTTATCCATTCCAAGCTATATGTGCAGATTATTTCATGCTTGGTGGGTTCCATTACTTGGTCGTGGTTGACCGATACTCTAACTGGCCTTTTGTGGAGATGCACGCTGAAGGTTCTGCAGGACTCATCGCTGCTTTGCGGCGGATATTCGTGACATATGGCACAGTGAAGAACTGTCCTCAGATGGTGGGCCCGAGTTTGCGGCTGGGGTACAAAAACATTTCTACAAAATTGGGGTGTACGTCATCGCATTAGCAGTGTGGCACACCCTCATAGCAACTGCAGGGCTGAAGTTGGAGTAAAGACTGTGAAACGTCTCTTGACTGGTAATACAGGTCCAAATGGTACACTAAACACTGACGCTTTCCAGCGGGCAATGTTAACCTACCGGAGCACTCCCGACCCTGACTCCAAAAAAAGGCCAGCCGAAATCATTTTTGGAAGACCCATACGCGATTTTGTGCCAATTATGCCTGGGAGATATCAACCTCACCCGACCTGGCGAGAAACTCTGATGGCCAGAGTAGAAGCCCTGCGATGCCGTCACATGAAAATGCATGACAGGCTGTCTGAGCATACCCGTATTCTGTCACCACTTGTGGTAGGAGATAATGTGCGACTCCAAAATATCACAGGCCACATCCAACTAAATGGGACAACACTGGCATCGTGATCGAAGTACGACAATTTGACCAAAACGTAATCCGTGTTGATGGATCACGACGTGTCACACTTCGCAATCGGAAAACACTTGAAGAAGATCAAACCTATCGTACAAAGAGGTCATCTTGCTTACATGCCTGGATTACCACAACCCACCACCCATGTCCCCATTCAGTTAAATTCAAATGACAAAATCATTCAACCAACAGCCCTAGACATCTCTGTCCCCACAGATCCCGCTGCTGAACAAAGTGATGATCCCGTCACTGCTGATAGGCTCTCTGACACTTTGTCTGATACATCTAAAGTTCATCAGACACAGCTGAATACTACATCTCCATCAGCTCTTACTTCTCGCAGTGGCCGCGCCAGACGCCCGCCAGCTCGACTGATCGAGGAAATTTAGTACCTTTTCAGCCCTTTGTATTACTAAAGGACTTGGGAGGGCATAGAAAACTATGAATACAAGCTGTACAGTAATACCTTTACCATCAACAAGATAAGACCAATGAACTTGTTTGTTCATTGTTTAATACTGATTTACTTCATCTAGCAATAAATAGTTAAACAAATAGTTGTTCTTATTTAATATTTTACTTTATCAGTGTTTATGAGAATACAATGCAAATAAGCTGGTCTGTGTGAGCCACATGGCAACTGGGGTGGTGTTATAAATAGTCCCGATGAGTCCTCTGAAACGTGCTGAGGATGTCGGCATACCTATTGCTGTAAGCCCGTAAGGAATTTAAATATTCTAGCACGCAATAACTGGTTAACTGTCTGCATACGAGAATAATGGAATTGACGAGAAAAAAATAATTTATGAACAATATCATGAAAACAATTCATGATATTATTTTTTTTTCAAAATAAATTAGGCAATTGAAGTAAAAATATTACAGTCATAGATATCAAAATGAACATAGTTTAATTAGAGAGCCGTTATTACATAATTATTCATTGCACCAGGGTGCGGTTTCATCAGAATGAAAGACAATATAAGTCTGCCATAAAAAAAATCAGCTGAGATTCAGACTGATATTTCGACAGCTGCGATGGAGGCTGATATGTTGACAGCTGAGATGTAGGCTGATGTGTCGACAGCTGAGATGTAGGCTGATATGCCGACAGCTGCGATGTAGGCTGATATGTCGACAGCTGCGATGTAGGCTGATGTGTCGACAGCTGAGATGTAGGCTGATATGCCGACAGCTGCGATGTAGGCTGATATTTTGACAGCTGAGATGTAGGCTGATATGTCGACAGCTGAGATGTAGGCTGATGTGTCGAAAGCTGAGATGTAAGCTGATATGCCGACAGCTGCGATTTAGGCTGATATGTCCAATAAACACATATAATATATATAATATGTGGTGTAACATGCTGACATACTTGCACTATATGAACAATAAAACTGCCTTCAAAAATCCTGGAAAGAAAAGCTGATATTAGCCCAACAGTGGGCCACATATCTGTATTGTTACTCTTGCCAAGTATTGCGGTAAATCTCTCACGCGAGTCTCCACACGCTTATTACCGCTGTGCAGCTGTCCCCAGTATCCTGGCCTTTGATTCGCGACTGGCCAATCGTGTCAAATTCTAAAGTATACAACGTTCTAAATAGATAAAAAATCGGCTTGTCCCGTACTAAATCAAAATAACCTGTCGAGTGTTGCATACACCATACAGTTCTGGGGGCGCATGCAACGAATAGTCCGAGTTTGACGCAACCGCATGTCGCGACAGCACAATAGTGCGTACTGCCACGTAATATACAGATACAGATACAGAAAGCATAGAAAAAGCTCTGTGTTTGTATGCTGGTAGCATGCAGTGTACGCTGAGATCAACAATTTCATGAAAAATGTGAGGGTAACCTCTTTCAAATGATACATTCCCCTTGTCAAGGCATGTAGTTCCCCTTGACAAGACGCAGTAGTTCATTGCGCAATCTATCGTCCACGCACCGGATTTGTGGGGCACAACTTTACGAATGACAACGATTACAAACTCTGGAGGCATCGTACATGTCACGTAATACTGAATAATCATACCTTTCGCAATAATGCACTTCTAGGAAATCAGGTAAACCTTATCTCATAATGCAACGTTGTCTATAATAATCATGATGATGTACATTTCTCAGCCTACTGCTTGAATAATGCATGCGGAAATATATGCATTACCGGTTCTTGATCCCAATCGAGTAATTTACGATATGAGATTTAAACATTAACATTGTTAATTTCACATATAATATGATAATTAGCATCTCATCCCGGAGTGGTTTGTAGTTAAACCTAGGCCTGTGTATATAAGCCACGCAAGCATAGGCCTACTCCGTTCTACAAACTGCATTAACCCTTATCCCGTTATGTTAATTTTTTTAAATTTCCATCCACTTGAAGTTGTGTCTCGCTACCGCGACCCACAACTTCAAGTGACCGAAAAAAATGTTATTTTGTTAATTTGTCATATTTGTTTAATTTAAGCACAATTATTTGCAAATCATGATGTTTAGACACACATTTCATTCCCAATAATATTTGGTTGATTAATACAACGGAATAAAAACGTCAATAGTCGTGATCAGCTGTATAAGGGTTAAGCAGCTAGACTTATAATTTGCTACATGTAGACTGTAAGTATGGTTGACACAGATTAATGGATTCCATTATAACAAAGCCTTCTAGTCTGAAACTGGTCACGTAACCAACGATTTTACCATCGACCTCATACAGCCCGCTCTTGAATCATGATAAATGTATTAGTTGGCTCCTTCCGCTTCATTTGAATACTATATACATATTATATACATTATTTTAAATTCGTTTTAAGCATTTGAATAATATCACATATACAATATGAAGATTATCATACAGTCATTGATTTGTTTATGAATCTAAATTTTGCAAGTGGGAGTAAATAATCACTTGTCGAAGGTGAATGGATGGATTTATAAATAAATTGCATTTCAAATGCAATAACCTGTCTTTACAAAAGGGCTTACATTGAAATAGGTATTGAAATTCATCTCCTATACTTCCATTATTACAATGTGTACATATTCGAGTTATTCTGGGAACATTTTCTCTATCAACAATCTCCCAAGGGAAAGTTGTTATTTCGACCACTGAACCTAAAGAAAGCAAATCTGAGGTAATCAGGAAGTTCGGATAGGTAATTTTCGAAGGTTAAATTAACTTTATACATTCTGTAAACTACTCCCTTTAGTCCATGGGGATCTAGATAACCGATATATTAGTTAGACAATGAAATGTTTATTTTATGATGGCTAACCATATAATTCTTGTTTCTAATAAAATGTTTCAATCTCTTTTGGGCGTAGTCCATTGTGGTTTGTAAGACCGTATGGGTTAATTATGTTTCGTCAGCTAGTGATTATCGCCGTCACGATCTGTGCTCAATACACTTGCTCTGACCATCAGAACAAAAAGATCAAATGCAATGGCTTGTTTTGATAACTCAGATTTGAAGTCGTGCCTCACTGACCATCACTAACGGTAATTAGAGTGCATTTCTCGCCAAGCATTAAGCTGCATAGACAAATATATTAATGCCGCTAACTGACACGCCGCCCTGCAACAATGATATGTTGTTTTACTCTTGGCTCGCAATGTTGGCCCAGTACTTGGTATTATGCATATGCACTGTGGGTATCAAGAACATTAATACAAATCATCATGTTCTATATAATTACGCATTAAACCTGATGAATAATTCACGATTATTATATTAAACCAATTATTTTAAGCAAAATATTTTTATGAGAATAGTGGCACATGTTAAATTGGTGTGGATAATCTAGAGTAAATAGAACAGTGTAATATAAAAGTAATATTTTATCTATTATTCGACCATCTAGTACTATAACTATTATGATCTATTATTTTTACTCTTACTATTATAGTAAAATTACTACTATTACCTATTACTTTTTCATATAACTAATCTCCCATCCCTGGTCACAGGAAACATTCAATGACTTCGTTTGTTCTCTGTTGCACCAGGAACAAGTAGTGCACAGCTTAACTAGATATCAGAAAATCAGTTTCAATCTAAATTGCACATTATTGGGAAAAAAGACAAAAGAAAAGTGAAACATGGTTACAACTGGACAACAGAATCCACATGAAATTAGAAGGCAGCTTCATTGCAATATTAATCACGGATCTTATTTGAGAGTGATTACACTTGTAGAGGATGCTTTATCATGGCAGAAGAGTATTACACAGACTATCTCGGACCAAATCAAGCTGGGACAGGTACACTTCAAGGTCTATCCAACAGATCAATTGGTGAAATATATCAGTCTAGATATTGGCACTTCTGCCACTCATGAGATAATGCTCCAGAAAGTATATCGTGACCAGACTGATGTAGCCTGTCCAACCAAATAGCTGCTAATTGTGTTAGCTTGTGCGTGCTTCTCCATGGACAGGTGAATTGTTTTTCTTCTCTTGATGTTTTTTTTATATTCGCACCTATCTTTCGGATTTAATATTGCAAGCTGTCATAAAAATATGTCTCATCAACACAAAGATAGGTAATATTTGTGAAATTCAAATTGAAACTGCTTCCACTAGAAATCAAAATAACTCATAACAAAAAATATATATATATACACCATTTTTGTGGAATAAAGCGGATGAGTCAATAACATATAATTGAAACAGGCACGTTTGTCTGTTTGTTTTATTACTTGAACACACCTTCTCGATCACAGCATCCTAATTGTATCTGCCGTAATATATCACTTCTTCACCAGAATCTCGCATTCAACAACCACGAGTGTGGATGGTGAGAAGATTGATTTGAAGGAGCGGTTGTAAATTATTTTGTACTGACAGATTCCTCAGCACACAGCGGTGGCTAATGAAGCGGCAGACCAATACTGTCTGTCCTGCTGAAAACATCTCAACCATTGAAAAAACGCTGGCACAAAGCTGACGAGAGAGATGTTGACCACGTCGTCCTGTTGAGCTTTCTTGTTTCTGGATTGCAACCCTGGATTGGCAGTTAATACCTACGAATTGTCGAGCCTTCTTTTTTTAATGCTGGGGCAGCGACACACACGGTGGCCGAGCAGTAAAACAAAATAGGCTCAATGTCTGGTGTTTGCTTGGAGGTGGGCCATTGCCTGTGGTGATTACTATGGGTCTGAAATGACTGCCATGTGGGAAATATAGCCCAGGGAGACATTTATATCACGGAGACTTCATCAGCGAGACGTGAGACGGGCTATCTGGCGTGCAATATTTACAAATCACTCCTGAATTCCCGTCATTGATGTCCTGTAAGTGTGTCCCCTTAAGAGACACTAGAGATTCACCAGAAAGGCTTTGATAGTTGCTGCCTCAGCTGTCCACGATAATATGTGTGCATCTCGGCGAAAACTATCGAATCAATGGTAGCTGAATGCCTGACGTGACTGGCCACTATTATTGGAGTAAGTGTGCGAGCCGGCGGAGCTCCGATTACGACCGGTGTAAGCTATCACACCCTTGGGGCGCTTTCCCATCCAACTCGAGATGTTGACCCAATGTTGTTTTAATGTTGGGCCAGCGTCAAAGACCGTGGGCCAACATTTAAACAACATTGGGTCAATATCTCATGTTTGCTGGGTTGTCTTTCTGATGGACACAAAAGGCTAATGTCCTGTCGTTTAAATCAGTGATTCTTAGAGAACCGTCAGACATATAGTAGAGGCTCTTATATTTAGTGGATTTTATACCTGTTTATTTACTGAATTAAATTGGAGTCAAGTAATGTTGCGACACCCGTCTTACAGAATGGGAGATTAACTTTTAAATAATTATTGAAATCACGAATTGTTAACTGAATACATGGCTCTAGATCGGCGATTCTTAGAGAACTCTCAAAAATATAACTCTCATGCTGAGTTGATTTCATACTTCGACTTTGAAGTGTATACTCCTGCAGCCATGCAATGTGGAGTATCAGGCTGGAGAGGGGGGGGGGGTGGCAGACTTAGTCAAACAGCTGTTGACACTTGAACGCTGCCACAGTTTCCGCTTCTATGGCAGCTGCCACAAGAGAATTCCAATCAGGGATAGTTGGATGCTAACAATGATTTTGACCCAGTGTGGTAGTAGTGAATTGTTGCTTTTCGTCACTTTTCGGCACTAAAGCAGTAATGGTCATTTAAAAAGAAATGAATCAGGCTTTAGGCCACTTTTGTGCACATACAAGCTAAATTGGGCCAGGAGAACTACCTGAGAATGGTAAGATGACACTGTCCTCCAGACACAGGATTCGAAATTCAAACCCTGGAGGTCTGAGGCCAAGCACGCTACCTCTCGGTCACGGAGACTCACCACAAAACTGAGCTTTACGAGTGGATGGGGAAGAAACATTTTAGTTTCTTTCATACTGCCGAGAATGGGAAATGAACCCCGAACTCTAGCGTGAAAGGCAGCGGTGCTAACCACTACCCTAGGGTCCCCGCCCAATAGTCATTAAAGTGACATTGTAATCGCTGAAAACAGTGCAGGCCTATGATGCGATGGATGATGTGAGGGTGAGGTCATAGGGAATGGTGGGTTGTTGCGAGGTTTTTCCTTCACTCACCCAATGGTTCTGGGCATGCTCAGGGGATCTACCCCAGGCATGCCCAGACGTCCAGAGACTCGCTTTTTTGATGGGGGCGAAAAGTGCTAGCAATAATTCCAGTATCCCCCAATGTGGTGTTAGCTCTGATGTGTTTATAGACCCGATTGTGCCATCTACGTGTTTTTTGTCTGCTGGGAATAAACAGTCGTTGATCGTTGATAGGAATTTCGACTAGCTTATTTAAAATTTTGAACATACATCTAGAATTGTTTCATCTTGTTTTCAAGTCAGTTCAGCACATGTTCTGATTGAGAGATGTCACACTGGCTGCTTGTCCAAAATTTTGGGTGACAAATCGTGCTGCTTATCTTTGATTTTTTTTAATTAAAATGTTGTCAATATCTTTTTGACTAAAGCGGACCCAAACTGCTAAAGATCATCCTACAGGTGATCTGACCATGGAGAAATAGGCAGTCTCTCTTAATTTAGGGGACATGCCTTCAGGTTTCCCCGTTTAATAACCGAATTAAATTTGTGTCAGGAAAAGTGGTGACTCAGTAACTTGAATTTTAACTATTTATTTAAATCGCGATTCTACTTTATCGTTATTCAACAGGGACAGATCTAATATTTTGGAACAAATGGGAGGTGTGATTGAAAAAATAAAAATGTTGGTGGCAATATGCGGGGTTGACACTCTCAATTTATTGGTATTTCACACTCAATTTAGTTATGAAAAATTACCCCAATTCCCCCCCCCCCCCCTCTGAATCCGCCACTGTTGAGCAGATGGCAATCTGCTCCCTGGTCTCTGTTCATTCGCGGATAATTACGTGAAAGAAGACAAAATAAAAGTGAAATCATTGGTTACAACTGGACAACAGAATCATCATGCAGTTTTGAGGACAGGTTTATTGAAATATTGGTCATGGATCTTATATGAGTGTGATTACATGCTTCATCATGGCGAAAGAGTGATACACAAACTATCTCGGACCAAGCCAAGTTGGGACAGATACACTTCAAGGTCTATCCAACAAATCAATTTGTGAAATCTAACAGGCTAGATATTTCCAATCATGAGATAATGCTCAAGAAAGTACATCGTGACCAGACTGAGGTAGCCTGTCCAACGAAATAACTGCTAATTGTGTTAGCGTGTACGTGCTTATCCAAGGACAGGTGAATTGCTTTTCTTTCTGCATAGTATATTGGATATGAAAGGGTGTATCTGCCACTTTACAAAGTGGCAGATACACTCTTTCATAACCAAATGAACGATATATGCTGCCATGTGTGAGGTGGACCAGATAATGATTCTGGTCAAACACTGGCAAATTCTGAATAAAATACTGATGCCTTAACTGGGTTATGTATGATTTAGAGCATACGTAATCCAAACAGTTCTGTAACATGGTAGCCGAGCTTTAATACCCAGCAGAATATACTTTCCATTCCATTCTCCATTCTCAGTTTTCACAATGCTCATTATGTTCGGCAAAAAATTCTATAATATTTATTTTTAGAAATACGTTTTTTGTAAACTTTCTACATAGACTTCTCACAGGTTATCTAATGTATTTATCATTTTTCCCTGCATGAGATATCTATCTATTGAGCATTCAAATGTACCTCTTAAGACATCGTTACAGATCGTTACAGAATAAATACACGCTATTGAAAACAGTGTGTAATTTTACTAGTGATTCATTGAACATAATTGTGTATTAGATCCGCATTAAAAGATAGGCTATATACATATATATATATATGTTGATAAGTACTACGATTACCATCTATAATATCTAAGACTATGTCATAAATAGACAATTATACTAACTAGGATTTGTGTAAAAAAGAGATATCTTTTGGATTCAAAATTTAAAGCTGCCATAAAAATAAGTGTCATCAACAAGGATAGCAAATATTTCAATTGCGTTATCCCTAAACAATTTTCTGAATTTTAAATTGAAACTGCATCCACTCGAAATCAAAATAACTTGTAACAAAAGAAAACAAAGAAGAAAATAAATAAAATAACCACTTTGTAACTGTACCATGAAGTTTTGATTCCAGTTCTTAATTGGTTATGAAAACAAAACATTTACAGTTCAGGTCTAATTAATCTGGACAATAAGTTCCTGGAAAAAAATCAGGTGTGCCAATGATTTATACTTGAAACAGGCACGTTTTTCTCTTTGTTTTTTATTTGAGAACACTTTCTCGACCAGAGCATCCTAATTGAATCTTTCGTAGGCTAATATCACTTCTTCGCCAGCATCTCGCACTCAACACCCGCGAGTGTGGATGTTGAGAAGACTGATTTGATTTAGCACTTTCAGCGCGGGCACTGACTTGGAAGTCAGAATCTGACGTTTAAAGTCGAGCCCTGCTCTGAAAGAAGTGAAATATTTTTATTGGCTGTAGTCCCATAACAATAACATAGGTATTCAAATGAAGCGGAAAGAGATATTTATAATTATTTAAAATTGAAAAAACCTTTTGGTTTCTCAGTTTATATAATTCAGCGCTTTAACCCTTTCAAGCCTGAATTTACCATTGTAATCTCCACCCACTACAACCCGCGAATTGCTGTCGCAATTCTCGACTTGTAGTGGATGAAGATGATTTAATGTGGTTTAAAAATTGCCATGTATTGGTAAACCAGTTTCACGGAAATTTTCGTTCTAAAGCCCTTTATTGTAGGAAAATTAGGTCTGTTTTCAGGGATGTAAAATGATGCTTTAATGCATCGTGAGGGCTTAAAGGGCTAAGGGTTAAGGAGCGGTTGTAAGTAACTATTGACCGGCAGATTCCTCAGCCCACAGCAGTGTCTAATGAAGCGGCAGACCAATGCTGACTGTCCTGCTGAAAACATCTCACCCGTTGGAAACACGCTGGCACAAAGCCGGCGATATGTTGACCACGTTGTCCCGTCCAGCTTTCTTGTTTCTGTGTTGCAACCCAGTGAAATCGAAATGGGAAAACCGCCGTCTGTGCAATAATTGGGTTGGGTCTGCGACGTTGGCCAAACATGGAAAGAAAATGCTATTGACAATTGTTAAGTTCAGCCTAATCTGTTTTTTATGCTGAGGCAGCGACACACACGATGGTCCAGCATTAAAACAACATAGGCCAATGCCTGGGAGGTGGGCCATTGTCTGTATTGATGAATCTGGTCCTGAATGATTGCCACGTGGAAAATATAGCCCAGGGAGACATTTATATCACGGAGACTTCATCAGCGAGATGTGAGACGGGCTATCTGGCGTGCAATATTTACAAATTACTCCTCAATTCCCGTCATTGATGTCCTGTAAGTGTGTCCCCTAAAGAGACACTAGAGATTTACCAGAAAGGCTTTCACAGAAGCTGCCTCGGCTGTCCGCAATAATATGTGTGCTTCTCGACAAAAACGATCGGATCAATGCTAACTGAACACCTAACGTGACTGGTCACTATTATTTGAGTAAGTGTGCGAGCCGGCGGAGCTCCACTTACGACTGGTGTAAGCTATCACACCCTTGGGGCGCTTTACCAACAAACTCGAGATGTTGACCCAATGCTGTTTTAATGTTGGGCCAGCGTCGAAGGCGATGGGCCAACATTTAAACAACATTGGGTAAACATCGCATGTTTGTTGGGTTGTCTTTCTCATGGTTCCTGGTCTCGGCGGTTTGAAAGAAAAAAAAATGTTTCTTCCCCATCCACGTGTGAAAGTTAGTATTGTGGGGAGCCTCCGTGACCGAGAGGTAGCGTGCTCGGCCTCAGACCGCCAGGGTTCGAATTTCGAATCCTGTGTCTGGAGGACAGTGTCATCTCAATCATCTCACCATCCTCAGGAGGTTCTCCTGGCCCAGTTTAGCCTATATGTGCACAAAGGTGGCCTAAAGCCCGATTCATTTCATTTCATTTCATTTTCTCATGGACGCGAAAGGCTAATGTCCTGGCGTTTAGGTCGGGGATCTCTAAGAAAACTTTTAGAAATATAGTAGAGGGTATTATGTTGAGTTGATTTTATACCCGTTTAGTTACCGAATTAACTTGACATCAAGTAAAGTTGTAACATCCGTCTTAGAACATTAACTGGAAGTTAAATTATAATTATTATTGAAATCACGAATAATGTTAACCAGAAGTTTAAATAATTATTTAAATCACGATGCGTCTTTATCGCAATTCAACAGGGGCGGATCCAGAATTAAAAAAGGGGTGTCCAATTAAAAATTTAAAAAAAATTGTGTTAATATGGTGTTTCACACTCTAAATTTATCAGTATTTCAAACTCAAAATTTACTAGGTTAAGGTATCCTAGTAATCTTTTCATTGTCAAATATTGAAGTAATTGTATTGTCCAATTTATATTTTCTGATTTTTAGGTTGAAACTGCATCCACTCGAAATAAAAATAACTCAAAAAAGAAGAAAACAAAGAAGAAAATGAATAAAATACACCACTTTGTAACTCCACTATGAAGTTACGATTCTAGTTCTTAATTGGTTATGAAAACAAAACATTCATAGTTCAGGTCTAATTAATTTAGACAATACGTTTCTGGAACCTGGAAAAATCCGGGTGTGCCAATGATATATAATTGAAATTGACACGCTTGTCTCTTTGTTTTTTATTTGAAGACACCTTCTCGATCAGAGCATCCCAATTAAATATTTCGTAGGCTAGTACATCACTTCTTCAACAACCGCGTGTGATGGTAAAAAAATTGATTTGATCTAACCCTTTTGACTCAGATATCGACTTTAGACGTCAGAATATGATTTCCAATTGCCGATAAAATAAATCTCATTAACACATAGATAGTAAATATTTAAAGCGTGTTATCTCTAAACATGCTCTGAATTTTAAATTGAAACTGCAAACACTCAAAATCAAAATGACTCATAACAAAAGAAAAAAAGTAAGTAAATGCACCACTTTGTGATTCCACTATGAAGTTTCGATTCAGTTCTTATTGGTTATGAAAACAAAACATTTATCTTTCACGTCTAATTATTTAGACAACATGTTCTGGGAAAAAAAACGGGTGAGCCAATGATATATAATTGAAACATGAACGTTTTTTTTTATTTGAACACACCTTCTCGATTACAGCATGCTAATTGTAGCTGCCGTAATATGGTGTGGATGTTGAGAAGATTGATTTGATTTAAAGAACAGTTGCATGTCACTGTTGACTGGCAGATTTCTCAGCACACAGCAGTGGCTAATCAAGCGGCAGACCAACATGGCCAATCCTGACCGTCCTGTTCAAAACATCTCACCCGTTCAAAAGAACGACAGTACAAAGCTGTTGAGCTTGCTTGTATCTGTATTGTAGTTAGTATTGTGGGGAGCCTCCGTGACCGAGAGGTAGCGTGCTCGGCCTCAGACCGCCAGGGCTCGAATTTCGAATCCTGTGTCTGGAGGACAGTGTCATCTTAATCATCTCACCACCCTCAGGAGGTTCTCCTGGCCCAGTTTAGCCTATATGTGCACAAAGGTGGCCTAAAGCCCGATTCATTTCATTTCATTTCATTTGTATCTGTATTGTAACTCCGAAATGGTAAAATCTCCCTCTGTGTAAGAATTGAGTTTGGTCTAAGACGTTGGCACATCATGAACAGGAAAGGAGATTGGCAGTTAACACGAGTTGTTCAGCCAGAGCTGTTCCTATGCTGGGTCAGTGATACAAGCGGTGGGCCAGAAATAAAACAACATAAGCTCAATGCCAGGTGTTTGTTGGGAGGTGGGCCAGCCTCTGTAGTGATTAGTCTGGGCCTGGAATAACTGCCACGTGGAAAATATAGCCCAGGGAGACATTTATATCATGAGACTTCATCAGAGAGATGTGAGACGGGCTATCTGGCTTGCAATATTTACAAATCACTCCTGAATTCCCGTCATTGATGTCTTGTAGGTGTGTCCTCTAAAGAGACGCTAGAGATTTACCAGAAAGGCTTTGATAGAAACTGTCTTGGCTTTCCGCAATAATATGTGTGCATCTCAGCGAATAAGATCGGATCAATGCTAGCTGAATGCCTGACGTGACTGGCCACAATTCCTTGAGTAAATACTAGCCGGCGGAGCTCCGATTACGACCAGTGTTAGCTATCACACCCTTGTGGCGCCTCCCACCAAACGCGGGATGTTGACCTAATGTTGTTTCAATGTTGGGCCAGCGTCGAAGACGATGGGACAACAATTAAACAACATTGGGTCAACATCTCATGTTTGCTGGGTTGTTTTTCTCATGGACGCGAAAGGCTTAATGTCCTGACGTTTAGGTCGGTGATTCTTGGAGAACTGTCAGAAATATAGTAGAGGCTCTTATTTTGAGTTGATTTTATACCCGTTTATTTACTGAATTACATTTTAGTCAAGTAAAGTTGCGACTCCTGTCTTACAAGATGGGAGATTAACTGGAAGTTTAAATAATAATTATCATTGAAATTACGAATTATTGACCATAAGTTTAAATAATTATTGAAATCACGATAACACTTTATCGTGATTCAATAGGGGCCGATCGAGAATTTGGGGCCAATTGAAAAAAAAAAAAATGGTATCAATATGATAGCTTGACACTCAAAATTTATCGGTATTTGACACTGAAAATTCAAGTACGGACATTTGGGCCACTTTGAGCAATGTTGACGCAATTTAGTTTGAGTAAAAAACTCCCTGACCCCCCATCGATTCCAGTTTTTATTTGGTAACGGAACAAAACATTTATCGTTGAGGTCTACTTATTTGGACAGTGTGCTCTCAGAAAAAACGGGTGAGCCAATGATATATAATTGAAACAGGCACGTTTGCCTTTTGTTTTTTATTTGAACACACCTTCACGATCAGAGCCTCCTAATTGTATCTGCCGTAATATATCACTTCTTTGCCAGCATCTTGCATTCAGAATCAATTCTAACTTCTAAAGTAGATCCACGTAAATGACGTGACTGGTCACCATTCTTTGAGTAATTGTGCGAGCCGACAGAGCTCCGCTTACGATCAGGGCAAGTTATCACAGTCTTGGGGCGCCTTCCCACCAAACATGAGGTGTTGACCCAATTTTGTTTTAATGTTGGGCCAGCGTCAAAGACGCGAAACGCTGATGTCCTGTCGTTTAGATCAGTGATTCTTAGAGAACTGTCAGAAATATAGTAGAGGCTTTTATTTGGAGTTGATTTTATACCCGTTTACTTACCCAATTAAATTGTCGTCAAGTAAAGTTGTGACTCCCACCTTACAGAATGGGAGATTAACTGGAAGTTTAAATAATTATTGAAATCATTGACTGTTTACCGGAAGTTCAAATAATTAATGAAATCACGATGCCACTTTATCGTGATTCAACAGGGGCGGATCCAGAATTTTGCAACACTGGGGGTGCGATTTAAAAAATAAAAATGTAGGTGTCAATATGGAGGCTTGACACAATTTATCGGTATTTCACACTCAGACACCCCGCCCTCTGGATCCGCCACTGTTCAGCAGTTGACAATCTGCTCACTCCTCACTGCTCGTTGCTCACTGTTCGTTGCTCACTGCTCATTGCTCACTGTCACTGTTCATTCACAGGTAATCACAGGAAAGAAGACAAAAGAAAAGTGAAACATGGTTACAATTGGACAACAGAGTCAACATGCAATTTTGAGGTTAGTTTCCCTGCAATACTGGCCACGGATCATATGTAAGAATGATTACGCTTGCATGGGATGCTTCACTATAGCAGATATGATACAAATTTTCTAGGAGGTACACTTCAAGGTCTATCCAACAAGTCAAATGGTGAAATTTATCAGGCTAGATATTTGCAGTACTGCCCCTCGTGAGATAATGCTCTAGAAAGTACTTCGTAACTTCAAATAACTGTTAATTGTGTTAGTTTGTACGTGCTTCTTCAAGGACTGGTGAATTGTTTTTCTTTCTGCACAGTACATGCTGCCAGAGGTGGAATCCATAACATGTGTGAACTGGACCAGATTCTGGTCAAACACTGGCAAATTTGGAATTAAATACTGATTCATTAGCTAGGTCATGTTTGATTTGGAGCATAAGTGAACTAGGGAGTTTTTAACACAGCAGCCGAACTGTAATTTAAAAAAATACAAAAACGGCATACCCAGTAAAATATGCTTAGCCATTCTCCATTCTCATTTGTTATAAAGCTCATTAGGTTTCGCCAAAAAATATGATATTCACTTTCAAAATATGTTTGTTGTAAACTTTCTACATAGACTTCTCGCAGGTAATCTAATTTATTTACCATATTTTTGCCGCATACCATATCTATCTATATAACATTCAATTGTACCCCTTAAAACTTCGTTGGTCGGAGATGGCTTGTGCATCACTGTTTTATTACGCATCAAGCATTTTTGCGTGGGCCTAATATATTTGGTTTGTGGTAGGCCTACTGGGTTACACAAGTAAACAGATCATATCTACATCAAGAGTTTGAAATAATTCTGCTTTGCAGCAACTTTCCTCAAAATTCAAATTTGTATGTTGACTCAATTGTTGGGCCAAAACCATGTTTTATGTTTCACCACCCTGATATTCTAGTACACAACTAAACTGTTTTTTTTTTGTGTTAGCTGTTCGTTTCTGTTGCTCCCGAACACAAAGAAATCGATGAACGTTTTGATGTGATACATATAGATATCAGCTATGGTAATATCATAGCCTTTCAGACCTGGTCCAGAAAGACAGACTTATCATTTTTGTTGCTATTAATCTTGGGTATCTTCTTAATTCCTCATATACCATAACATTACACGTAGACTTTTTGAAGCCTAAAATAAGTTTATTTGAAGTTGTTTTGAGATGTATCATCATTCATAATAATAGATTACACTGCTATTGGTCGAAATGGCCATCTAGAACCATCCGAAGCCTACGATACGATCTAATTGTAACTTGTAGCAGAATACGGACTCCAGTTATATCACCATGTCGTATATTCCGCAATGACTACATTATCACAGCTCGGTGTGCATGTCACTTTCCATTTCTCGCTTCACAAAACCATCAACTATGTATCTTTACCTGCGAGGATTGTGTTTTCCTTAGTCTACCACTGTGTCTAATATTGGAGTTGCATATGCTCCACGGTTCAATGACTACTGGACGTAATCAGGGTTATCAACAGAAAGATAGTAAATATTTAAATCGAGTTATCCCTAAGCATTTTGTAAAATTTAAATTTAAACTGCATCTATTTGAAATCAAAATAAATGAAATACAGTACTTTGTACCTCCACAATGAAGTTTGGATTCCAGTTCTTATTTGGTCATGAAAACAAAACATTTATCATTCACGTCCACTTATTTAGACAATACGTTCTTGGAAAAAAACACGGATCAGCCAATTATATATAATTCAAACTGGCACGTTTGTCTCTTTTGTTTCTTATTAGAACACACCTTCTTGATCACAGCATCCTAATGGATTCTGCCGTAATACATCACTTCTTCTCCATCATCTTGCATTCAACAAACGCGAGTGTGGATGGTGAGAAGATTGATTTGATTGAAGGAGCGGTTGAAAGTTAGTTTGTAAGGCAGAATACTCAGCACACAGCAGTGGCTGATGAAGCGGCAGACCAACGCTAACTGTCCTGCTGAAAATATCTCAACCGTTGGAAAAATGCTGGCACAAAGCTGGCGAGATGTTTACCACGTCGTCTTGGTGAGCTTGCTTGTTTCTGGAATGTAACCCAGCAAAACTGGAATGGTGAAACTGCCGTCTGTGCAATAATTGGGTTGGATCTGCGACGCTGGCCGAACATGAAAAGGAAATGCGTTTGGCAGTTAACAGTAAGTTAAAGCAGCCCCTTGGGATGACATCAATTTTCGTTTTTAATTCCGTACTGAAGTAGTGTATCCCACGGATCATGTTTTTATTTTTTTCAGACTTTTCATATTTTTACAAATATTTTTAATCAACATTTCTATGAATCCAGAAGTAACCCAAACAAACTATTTGTATGCCTGAAGGACGATTGAATGTTCTCACAGAATTGGGCCACATGCAGATGGCATCGGCCCAGCGTTGGGTAGACAATCAGTGCTGCAGGTGTGTCCTCCCGTGTCCTGACTATGAGACACCAATTGGCGGCGACTGGTTTGATCTTACCGTCTGATACGTGGAAATCTGTGATGTAAAGTGCTAAGTATCGCTGACTATTTCACTCTTTTTTCGGTGCTTTAATATTGTTTTTTGACTTTTTCGTATTTTTAGTTAAGATCAGTAGGCTATATAGCTTCACATAAATTAAATTTTCAAAATTGACAACATTGAAAATGTCTCATCCCAAGGGGTCCCTTTAAGCTCAGCCTAATGTGTTTTTATGCTGGGGCAGAGGCACAGACGGTGGCCCAGCATTAAAACAACAACGCCAATGCCTGGTAGGTGAGCCAGTGCCTGTGGTGATTACTCTGGGCCTGAAATGACTGCCACGTAGAAAATATAGCCGAGAGAGACATTTATATCATGAAATGAAATGAATTTATATCATGAGCCTTCATCAGAGAGATGTGAGACGGGCTATCTGGCGTGCATTATTTACAAATCACTCCTGAATTCCCGTCATTGATGTCCTGTAAGTGTGTCCCCCTCTTGGCTCGCAATGTTGGCCCAGTACTTGGTATTATGCATATGCACTGTGGGTATCAAGAAAATTAATACAAATCACCATGTTCCATATAATTACGCATTAGACCTGATGAATAATTCACGATTATTATATTAAACCAATTATTTTAAGCAAAATATTTTTATGAGAATAGTGGCACATGTTAAATTGGTGTGGATGATCTAGAGTAAATAGAACAGTGTAATATAAAAGTAATATATTATCTATTATTCGACCATCTAGTACTATAACTATTATGATCTATTATTTTTACTCCTACTATTATAGTAAAATTACTACTATTACCCATTACTTTTCCATATAACTAATCCCCCATCCCTGGTCACAGGAAACATTCAATGACTTCGTTTGTTCTCTGATGCACCAGGAACAAGTAGTGCACAGCTTAACTAGATATCAGAAAATCAGTTTCGATCTAAATTGCACATTATTGGGAAAAAAGACAAAAGAAAAGTGAAACATGTTTACAACTGGACAACAGAATCCACATGAAATTAGAAGGCAGCTTCATTGCAATATTGGTCACGGATCTTATTTGAGAGTGATTACACTTGTAGAGGATGCTTTATCATGGCAGAAGAGTATTACACAGACTATCCCGGACCAAATCAAGATGTGACAGGTACACTTCAAGGTCTATCCAACAGATCAATTGGTGAAATATATCAGTCTAGATATTGGCACTTCTGCCACTCATGAGATAATGCTCCAGAAAGTATATCGTGACCAGACTGATGTAGCCTGTCCAACCAAATAGCTGCTAATTGTGTTAGCTTGTGCGTGCTTCTCCATGGACAGGTGAATTGTTTTTCTTCTCTTGATGTTTTTTTTATATTCGCACCTATCTTTCGGATTTAATATTGCAAGCTGTCATAAAAATATGTCTCATCAACACAAAGATAGGAAATATTTGTGAAATTCAAATTGAAACTGCTTCCACTAGAAATCAAAATTACTCATAACAAAAAAAATATATATATACACCATTTTCGTGGAATAAAGCGGATGAGTCAATAACATATAATTGAAACAGGCACGTTTGTCTGTTTGTTTTATTACACCTTCTCGATCACAGCATCCTAATTGTATCTGCCGTAATATATCACTTCTTCACCAGAATCTCGCATTCAACAACCACGAGTGTGGATGGTGAGAATATTGATTTGATTGAAGGGGCGGTTGTAAATTATTTTGTACTGACAGATTCCTCAGCACACAGCGGTGGCTAATGAAGCGGCAGACCAATACTCTCTGTCCTGCTGAAAGCATCTCAACCATTGAAAAAACGCTGGCACAAAGCTGACGAGATGTTGACCACGTCGTCCTCTTGAGCTTTCTTGTTTCTGGATTGCAACCCTGGATTGGCAGTTAATACCTACGAATTGTTGAGCCTTTTTTTAATGCTAGGGCAGCGACACACACGGTGGCTGAGCATTGAAACAACATAGGCTCAATGTCTGGTATTTGCTGGGAGGTGGGCCATTGCCTGTGGTGATTACTATGAGCCTGAAATGACTGCCACGTGGGAAATATAGCCCAGGGAGACATTTATATAAGGGGACTTCATAAGCGAGACGTGAGACGGGCTATCTGGCGTGCAATATTTACAAATCACTCCTGAATTACCGTCATTGATGTCCTGTAAGTGTGTCCCCTAAAGAGACACTAGAGATTTACCAGAAAGGCTTTGATAGAAGCTGCCTCAGCTGTCCACGATAATATGTGTGCATCTCGGCGAAAACTATCGGATCAATGGTAGCTGAATGCCTGACGTGACTGGCCACTATTATTGGAGTAAGTGTGCGAGCCGGCGGAGCTCCGATTACGACCGGTGTAAGCTATCACACACTTGGGGCGCTTTTCCATCCAACTCGAGGTGTTGACCCAATGTTGTTTTAATGTTGAGCCAGCGTCGAAGACCTTGGGCCAACATTAAAACAACATTGGGTCAACATCTCATGTTTGCTGGGTTGTCTTTCTGATGGACGCAAAAGGCTAATGTCCTGGCGTTTAAAAAAACGGTGATCTCTAAGAAAACTGTCAACAAATATAGTAGAGGCTCTTATTTTGAGTTGATTTTATATGTTTATTGACTGAATTAATTTGGAGTCAAGTAATGCTGTGACATCCGTCTTACAGAATGGGAGATTAACTGGAAGTTTAAATTATTGAAATCACGAATTGTTAACTGAAGACATGGCTCTCAGGAATTATCCTGTAGTCTAGATCGGCGATTGTTAGAGAACTCTCAAAAATATAACTCTTATGTTGGGCTGACTTCATACTTCGACTTTGAAGTGTATACTCCTGCAGCTCTGCAATGTGGAGTATCAGGCTGGAGGGGGGGGGGGGTCGGTGACAGACTTAGTCGACCAGCTGCTGACACTTTAACGTTGCCACAGTTTTCGATTCTATGGCAGCTGCCAGAAGAGAATTCCAATCAGGGATAGTTGGATACTAACAATAATTTTGTTGCTTTTCGTCACTTTTCGGCAATAATGCAGTAATGGTCATTTAAAAAGAAATGATTCGTGTTTTAGGCCACTTTTGTGCACATACAAGCTAAATTGGGCCAGGAGAACTACCTGAGGATGGTGAGATGACACTGTCCTCCAGACACAGGATTCGAAATTCAAACCCTGGAGGTCTGAGGCCAAGCACGCTACCTCTCGGTCACGGAGACTCACCACAATACTGAGCTTTACGAGTGAATGGGGAAGAAACATTTTAGTTTTTTTCATACTGCCGAGACTGCGAAATGAACCCCGAACTCTAGCGTGAAAGGCAGCGGTGCTAACCACTACCCTAGGGTCCCCGCCCAATGGTCATTCAAGTGACATTGTAATCGCTGAAAACAGTGCAGGCCTATGATGCGATGAATGATGTGAGGGGGAGGTTATAGGGCATGGTGGGTTGTTGCGAGTGTTTTCCTTCACTCACCCAAGGGTTCTGGGCATGTCTAGGGATCTACCCCAGGAATGCCCAGACGTCGACAGACACGCTTTTTTGATGGGGGCGAAAAGTGCTAGCAATCATTCCAGTATCCCCCAATGTGGTGTTAGCTCTGATGTGTTTATAGACCCGATTGTGCCCACCACGTGTTTTTTGTCTGCTGGGATTAAACAGTCGTTGATAGGAATTTCGACTAGCTCATTTAAAATTTTGAACATACATAAAAGTCTAGCATTGTTTCGTCTTGTTTTCAAGTCAGTTCAGTGCAGGTTCTGAATGAGAGATGTCACACTGGCAAATGGGAGGTGCGATTGAAAAAATAGAAATGTTGGTGGCAATATGGGGGGTTGACACTCTAAATTTATCGGTATTTCACACTCAATTTAGTTTCGAAAAATATCCCCGAATTCCCCCCTCTCCCCTCTGAATCTGCCACTGTTGAGCAGATGGCAATCTGCTCCCTGCTCTCTGTTCTTACGCGAGTAATTACGTCAAAGAAGACAAAATAAAAGTGAAATATGGTTACAACTGGACAACAGAATCATCATGCAGTTTTGAGAACAGGTTTATTGAAATATTGGTCATGGATCTTATGTGAGTGTGATTACATGCTTCTTCATGGCGAAAGAGTGATACACAAACTATCTCGGACCAAGCTAAGTTGGGACAGATACACTTCAAGGTCTATCCAACAAATCAATTTGCGAAATCTAACAGGCTAGATATTTCCAATCATGAGATAATGCTCAAGAAAGTACATTGTGACCAGACTGAGCTAGCCTGTCCAACGAAATAACTGCTAATTGTGTTAGCGTGTACGTGTTTATCCAAAGACAGGTGAAATGCTTTTCTTTCTGCACAGTATATTGTCCCCTTGGATATGAAAGGGTGTATCTGCCACTTTACAAAGTGGCCGATACACCCTTTCATAACCAAAGAGACGAATATGCTACCAGGAGCATGAATCCATAACATGTGTGAACTGGACCAGATTCAGGGGCGGATTTAGCTCGGGTTGACAGGTTTCCGGAACCCTGTCAGCATTTTTAAATATATCAAATTACACAGGTTTGGATACCTACACATCACTAGATTATTATTTTTTTTTTCAAGTTGGAACCCGGTCATCGTTTTGTTGATAGGGTTCCTTAGAACCCAATCATCATTTTTGTTGATAGGGTTCCAAAATAGACTGATATGCATGTTTGTATATCTTTTATAGTTGGGCAATTAGCAGATTAGGCAGTCCGTTTCTTTGATCTAAATATAAGCACTGGCGCTAATAATTAATAGAGAGGGATTGGGGTAACACTAGCAGCAGGTGCAAGAAACAATCAACTCATCAAGGTGTGTCTATGATGACTTCACGAGCTGAGGGATCTTTTTTCTGGCTCGTCATGACACTCGCTATTGAAGTTACACGAGAAAAGTGCACCCATTGCAATCAGATGGCACCGTCTCAGCCGTTTGCGCCCATTCAGCCGGTTTATCCATTCCAAGCTATATGTGCAGATTATTTCATGCTTGGTGGGTTCCATTACTTGGTCGTGGTTGACCGATACTCTAACTGGCCTTTTGTGGAGATGCACGCTGAAGGTTCTGCAGGACTCATCGCTGCTTTGCGGCGGATATTCGTGACATATGGCATCAGTGAAGAACTGTCCTCAGATGGTGGGCCCGAGTTTGCGGCTGGGGCTACAAAAACATTTCTACAAAATTGGGGTGTACGTCATCGCATTAGCAGTGTGGCACACCCTCATAGCAACTGCAGGGCTGAAGTTGGAGTAAAGACTGTGAAACGTCTCTTGACTGGTGATACAGGTCCAAATAGTACACTAAACACTGACGCTCTCCAGCGGGCAATGTTAACCTACCGGAACACTCCCGACCCTGACTCCAAAATAAGTCCAGCCGAAATCATTTTTGGAAGACCCATACGCGATTTTGTGCCAATTATGCCTGGAAGATATCAACCTCACCCGACCTGGCGAGAAACTCTGATGGCCAGAGAAGAAGCCCTGCGATGCCGTCACATGAAAATGCATGACAGGCTGTCTGAGCATACCCGTATTCTGTCACCACTTGTGGTAGGAGATAATGTGCGACTCCAAAATATCACAGCCCACATCCAACTAAATGGGACAACACTGGCATCGTGATCGAAGTACGACAGTTTGACCAAAACGTAATCCGTGTTGATGGATCACGACGTGTCACACTTCGAAATCGGAAACACTTGAAGAAGATCAAACCTATCGTACAAAGAGGTCATCTTGCTTACATACCTGGATTACCACAACCCACCACCCATGTCCCCATTCAGTTAAATTCAAATGACAAAATCATTCAACCGACAGCCCTAGACATCTCTGTCCCCACAGATCCCGCTGCTGAACAAAGTGATGATCCCGTCACTGCTGATAGGCCCTCTGACACTAAAGTTCATCAGACACAGCCGAATACTACACCTCCATCAGCTCTTACTTCTCGCAGTTGCCGCGCCAGACGCCCGCCTGCTCGACTGATCGAGGAAATTAAGTACCTTTTCAGCCCTTTGTATTACTAAAGGACTTGGGAGGGCATAGAAAACTATGAATACAAGTTGTACAGTAATACCTTTACCATCAACAAGATGAGACCAATGAACTTGTTTGTTCATTGTTTAATACTGATTTACTTCATCTAGCAATAAATAGTTAAACAAATAGTTGTTCTTATTTAATATTTTACTGTATCAGTGTTTATGAGAATACAATGCAAATAAGCTGGTCTGTGTGAGCCACATGGTAACTGGGGTGGTGTTATAAATAGTCCCGATGAGTCCTCTGAAACGTGCTGAGGATGTCGGCATACATATTGTTGTGAGCCCGTAAGGAATTTAAATATTCTAGCACGCAATAACTGGTTAACTGTCTGCATACGAGAATAATGGAATTGACGTGAAAAAAATAATTTTTGAAAATATCATGAAAACAATTCATGATATTAATTTTTTTTCAAAATAAATTAAGCAATTGAAGTAAAAATATTACAGTCATAGATATCAAAATGAACATAGTTTAATTATAGAGCCGTTATTACATAATTATTCATTGCACCAGGGTACGGTTTCATCAGAATGAAAGACAATATAAGTCTGCCATAAAAAAATCAGCTGAGATTCAGACTGATATTTCGACAGCTGCGATGGAGGCTGATATGTTGACAGCTGAGATGTGGACTGGTATGTCGACAGCTGCGATGTAGGCTGATATGTCGACAGCTGCGATGTAGGCTGATGTGTCGACAGCTGAGATGTAGGCTGATATTTTGACAGCTGAGATGTAGGCTGATATTTTGACAGCTGAGATGTAGGCTGATATGTCGACAGCTGAGATGTAGGCTGATGTGTCGACAGCTGAGATGTAAGCTGATATGCCGACAGCTGCGATTTAGGCTGATATGTCCAATAAACACATATAATATATATAATAAGTGGTGTAACATGCTGACATACTTGCACTATATGAACAATAAAACTGCCTTAAAAAATCCTGGAAAGAAAAGCAGATATTAGCCCAACAGTGGGCCACATATCTGTATTGTTACTCTTGCCAAGTATTGCGGTAAATCTCTCACGCGAGTCTTCACACGCTAATTAGCGCTGTGCAGCTGTCCCCAGTATCCTGGCCTTTGATTCGCGACTGGCCAATCGTGTCAAATTCTAAAGTATAAAACGTTCTAAATAGATAATAAATCGGCTTGTCCCGTACTAAATCAAGATTACCTGTCGAGTGTTGCATACACCATACAGTTCTGGGGGCGCATGCAACAAATAGTCCGAGTTTGACGCAACCGCATGTCGCGACAGCACAATAGTGCGTACTGCCACGTAATATACAGATACAGATACAGAAAGCATATAAAAAGCTCTGTGTTTGTATGCTGGTAGCATGCAGTGTACGCTGAGATCAACAATTTCATGAAAAATGTGAGGGTAACCTCTTTCAAATGATACATTCCCCTTGTCAAGGCATGTAGTTCCCCTTGACAAGACGCAGTAGTTCATTGCGCAATCTATCGTCCACGCACCGGATTTGTGGGGCACAACTTTACGAATGACAACGATTACAAACTCTGGAGGCATCGTACATGTCACGTAATACTAAATGATCATACCTTTCGCAATACTGCACTTATAGGTAATCAGGTGAACCTTATCTCATAATACAACGCTGTCCATATTAATCATGATGATGAACATTTCTCAGCCTACTGCTTGAATAATGCATGCTGAAATATATGCATTACCGGTTTTTGATCCTAATCGAGTAATTCACGATATGAGATTTAAACATTAACATTGTTAATTTCACATTTAATATGATAATTAGCATCTCATCCCGGAGTGGCTTGTAGTTAAACCTAGGCCTGTGTATATAGGCCACGCAAGCATAGGCCTACTTCGTCCTACAAACTGCATTAACCCTTATCCCGTTATGTTAATTTATTTAAATTTTCATTCACTTGAAGTTGTGTCTCGCTACCGCGACCCACAACTTCAAGTGACCGAAAAAAATGTTATTTTGTTAATTTGTCATATTTGTTTAATTTAGGCACAATTATTTGCAAATCTTGATGTTTAGACACACATTTCATTCCCAATAATATTTGGTTGATTAATACAACGGAATAAAAACGTCAATAGTTGTGATCAGCTGTATAAGGGTTAACCAGCTAGACTTATAATTTGCTACATGTAGACTGTAAGTATGGATGACACAGATTAATGGATTCCAATATAACAAAGCCTTCTAGTCTGAAACTGGTCACGTAACCAACGATTTTACCATCGACCTCATACAGCCCGCTCTTGAATCATAATAAATGTATTAGTTGGCTCCTTCCGCTTCATTTGAATACTATGTTATGGGTCTACGGCCATTATATACTTTTTTAATTCTTTAGACGTCATAATCTAATAGCTATAGGGCATGCGTAAAAACCAGGAATATTCCCGAAGATATACATATTATATACATTATTTTAAATTCGTTTTAAGCATTTGAATAATATCACATATACAATATGAAGATTATCATACAGTGATTGATTTGTTTATGATTATAAATTTTGCAAGCGGGAGTAAATAATCACTTGTCGAAGGTGAATGGATGGATTTATAAATAAATTGCATTTCAATTGCAATAACCTGTCTTTACAAAAGGGCTTACATTGAAATAGGTATTGAAATTCATCTCCTATACTTCCATTATTACAATGTGTACATATTCGAGTTATTCTGGGAACATTTTCTCTATCAACAATCTCCCAAGGGAAAGTTGTTATTTCGACCACCGAACCTAAAGAAAGCAAATCTGAGGTAATCAGGAAGTTCGGATAGGTAATTTTCGAAGGTTAAATTAACTTTATACATTCTGTAAACTCCTCCCTTTAGTCCATGGGGATCTAGATAACCGATATATTAGTTAGACAATGACATATTTATTTTATGATGGCTAACCATATAATTCTTGTTTCTAATAAAATGTTTCAATCTCTTTCGGGCGTAGTCCAATGTGGTTTGTAAGACCGTAATATGGGTTAATTATGTTTCGTCAGCAAGTGATTATCGCCGTCACGATCTGTGCTCAATACACTTGCTCTGACCATCAGAACAAAAAGATCAAAGGCAATGGCTTGTTTTGATAACTCAGATTTGAAGTCGTGCCTCACTGACCATCACTAACGGTAATTAGAGTGCATTTTTCGCCAAACATCAAGCTGCATAGACAAATATATTAATGCCGCTAACTGACACGCTGCCCTGCAACAATGATATGTTGTTTTACTCTTGGCTCGCAATGTTGGCCAAGTACTTGGTATTATGCATATGCACTGTGGGTATCAAGAAAACTAATACAAATCATCATGTTCTATATAATTACGCATTAGACCTGATGAATAATTCACGATTATTATATTAAACCAATTATTTTAAGGAAAATATTTTTTTGAGAATAGTGGCACATGTTACATTGGTGTGGATGATCTAGAGTAAATAGAACAGTGTTATATAAAAGTAATATATTATCTATTATTCGACCATCTAGTACTATAACTATTATGATCTATTATTTTTACTCTTACTATTATAGTAAAATTACTACTATTACCTATTACTTTTCCATATAACTAATCCCCCATCCCTGGTCACAGAAAACATTCAATGACTTCGTTTGTTCTCTGATGAACCAGGAACAAGTAGTGCACAGCTTAACTAGATATCAGAAAATCAGTTTCAATCTAAATTGCACATTATTGGGAAAAAAAGACAAAAGAAAAGTGAAACATGGTTACAACTGGACAACAGAATCCACATGAAAATAGAAGGCAGCTTCATTGCAATATTGGTCACGGATCTTATTTGAGAGTGATTACACTTGTAGAGGATGCTTTATCATGGCAGAAGAGTACTACACAGACTATCCCGGACCAAATCAAGCTGGGACAGGTACACTTCAAGGTCTATCCAACAGATCAATTGGTGAAATATATCGATCTAGATATTGGTAGTTCTGCCACTCATGAGATAATGCCCCAGAAAGTATATCGTGACCAGACTGATGTAGCCTGTCCAACCAAATAGCTGCTAATTGTGTTAGCTTGTGCGTGCTTCTCCATGGACAGGTGAATTGTTTTTCTTCACACGGTAAATTCGCTGCCAGGAGAAGGAATCCACAACATGTGTGAACTGGACCAGATTATTGTGAAACACTGGCAAATTCGGAATTAAATACTGATGCCTTAACTGGTTTATCTATTGTTTGGAGCATACGTAAACCAGAGAGTTCTGTAGCATAGTAGCCGTACTGTAATCAATTAAACTCCACAGCGTCATAGTAGCCGTACTGCAATTAATTAAACTCCACAGCGTCATACCAGGCAAAATATACTTAGCCATTCTCCATTCTCAGTTTTCATAATGCTCATTATGTTTGGCCAAAAAATCTATAATATTAATTTTTTGAAATACATTTTTTGTAAACTTTCTACATAGACTTCTCACAGGTGATCTAATGTATTTATCATTTTTTTCCTGCATAACATATCTATCTATTGAGCAATCAAATGTACCAATTAAAACTTCGTTACCAATCGTTACAGAATAAATATAATATGCTATTCAAAACAGTGTGCAATTATTCGAGTGGTTCAATTATCATAATTGCGTAGCAAATGATCCCAAATCTGCATAAAAAGTAGGCTACATATATAGGTGTTGGGAAGTAATACGATTACCATATAGAATAAATGAGACTACGTCATGAATAAATAATTATACTACATATGTGTAGAGTAACTAGGATTTTATGTGAAAAAGGGATAGCAAACCAACAGAGATAAAGAAGATGATCTCACCTGGGAACAAATCACTGAATTGCCCTCTAAAACGCAGATACGCCGTTTTTATACATATATTGTACAGCACATTAAAATAATGAATATTTTATTTTGTAGGCGAATATTAAGATCACAAAGCTACGTTTGAACAAACTGTTGAATAGAGTATGAAAGCAGTATAATAGTTATTAAAAGGAGATCATTCAAGGCCCCATATCAGATCAACATTGGTTGAACGTCTCGTGTTTGTGACTCAGCGGGGACTGTATCTTCCTCAGTGTTACCACTGTGTTCAATGATAGATATTCAATCAATGAATACTAGTCATATTCTTTATCTTCTCTTGATGTTTTTTTAATATTCGCACCTATCTTTCGGATTTAATATTGCAAGCTGTCATAAAAATATGTTTCATCAACACAAAGATAGGAAGTATTTAAAGTTTTTGTGAAATTCAAATTGAAACTGCTTTCATTAGAAATCAAAATAACAGGAAAAAAAAAATTATAATATACACCATTTTCGTGGAATAAAGCGGATGGGTCAATAACATATAATTGAAACAGGCACGTTTGTCTGTTTCTTTTATTATTTGAACACACCTTCTCGATCACAGCAGCCTAATTGATTCTGCCGTAATACATCACTTCTTCGCAAGCATCTCGCATTCAACAACGGCGAGTGTGGATGGTGAGAAGATTGATTTGATTGAAGGAGCGGTTGTAAATTATTTTGTACTGACAGATTCCTCAGCACACAGCGGTGGCTAATAAGGCGGCAGACCAATACTCTCTGTCCTGCTGAAAACATCTCAACCATTGAAAAAACGCTGGCACAAAGCTGACGAGATGTTGACCACGTCGTCCTGTTGAGCTTTCTTGTTTCTGGATTGCAACCCTGGATTGGCAGTTAATACCTACGAATTGTTGAGCCTTCTTTTTTTAATGCTGGGGCAGCGACACACACGGTGGCTGAGCATTGAAACAACATGGGCTCAATGTCTGGTATTTGCTGGGGGGGGGGGGGGGGGGGTGGGCCATTGCCTGTGGTGATTACTATGGGCCTGAAATGACTGCCACGTGGGAAATATAGCCCAGGGAGACATTTATATAAGGGGACTTCATAAGCGAGACGTGAGACGGGCAATATTTACAAATCACTCCTGAATTCCCGTCATCGATGTCCTGTAAGTGTGTCCCCTAAAGAGACACTAGAGATTTACCAGAAAGGCTTTGATAGTAGCTGCCTCAGCTGTCCACGATAATATGTGTGCATCTCGGCGAAAACTATCGGATCAATGGTAGCTGAATGCCTGACGTGACTGGCCACTATTATTGGAGTAAGTGTGCGAGCCGGCGGAGCTCCACTTACGACCGGTGTAAGCTATCACACACTTGGGGCGCTTTTCCATCCAACTCGAGATGTTGACTCAATGTTGTTTTAATGTTGAGCCAGCGTCGAAGATCGTGGGCAAACATTAAATGGGTTGTCTTTCTGATGGACGCAAAAGGCTAATGTCCTGGCGTTTAAAAAAACGGTGATCTCTAAGAACTGTCAACAAATATAGTAGAGGCTCTTATTTTGAGTTCATTTTATACCTGTTTATTGACTGAATTAATTTGGAGTCAAGTAATGTTGTGACACCCGTCTTACAGAATGGGAGATTAACTGGAAGTTTAAATTATTGAAATCACGAATTGTTATCTGAAGACATGGCTCTCATGAATTATCCTGTAGTCTAGATCGGCGATTCTTAGAGAACTCTCAAAAATATAACTCTTATGTTGAGTTGATTTCATACTAAGAATTTGAAGTGTATACTCCTGCAGCCATGCAATGTGGAGTATCAGGCTGGAGGAGGGGGGGGGGGGTGGCAGACTTAGTCAAACAGCTGTTGACACTTGAACGCTGCCACAGTTTCCGCTTCTATGGCAGCTGCCAGAAGAGAATTCCAATCAGGGATAGTTGGATGCTAACAATGATTTTGTCCCAGTGTGGTAGTAGTGAATTGTTGCTTTTCGTCACTTTTCGGCACTAAAGCAGTAATGGTCATTTAAAAAGAAATGAATCGGGCTTTAGGCCACTTTTGTGCACATACAAGCTAAATTGGGCCAGGAGAACTACCTGAGAATGGTGAGATGACACTGTCCTCCAGACACAGGATTCGAAATGCAAACCCTGGAGGTCTGAGGCCAAGCACGCTACCTCTCGGTCACGGAGACTCACCACAATACTGAGCTTTATGAGTGGATGGGGAAGAAACATTTTAGTTTCTTTCATACTGCCGAGAATGGGAAATGAACCCCGAACTCTAGCGTGAAAGGCAGCGGTGCTAACCACTACCCTAGGGTCCCCGCCCAATAGTTATTAAAGTGACATTGTAATCGCTGAAAACAGTGCAGGCCTATGATGCGATGGATGATGTGAGGGTGAGTCATAGGGAATGGTGGGTTGTTGCGAGGTTTTTCCTTCACTCACCCAATGGTTCTGGGCATGCTCAGGGGATCTACCCCAGGCATGCCCAGACGTCCAGAGACTCGCTTTTTTGATGGGGGCGAAAAGTGCTAGCAATAATTCCAGTATCCCCCAATGTGGTGTTAGCTCTGATGTGTTTATAGACCCGATTGTGCCATCTACGTGTTTTTTGTCTGCTGGGATTAAACAGTCGTTGATCGTTGATAGGAATTTCGACTAGCTCATTTAAAATTTTGAACATACATCTAGAATTGTTTCATCTTGTTTTCAAGTCAGTTCAGCACATGTTCTGATTGAGAGATGTCACACTGGCTGCTTGTCTAAAATTTTGGGTGACAAATCGTGCTGCTTATCTTTGAATTTTTTTAATTAAAATGTTGTCAATATCTTTTTGACTAAAGCGGACCCAAACTGCTAAAGATCATCCTACAGGTGATCTGACCATGGAGAAATAGGCAGTCTCTCTTAATTTAGGGGACATGCCTTCAGGTTTCCCCGTTTATTAACCGAATTAAATTTGTGTCAGGTAAAGTGGTGACTCAGTAACTTGAATTTTAACTATTTATTTAAATCACGATTCTACTTTATCGTTATTCAACAGGGACAGATCTAATATTTTGGAACAAATGGGAGGTGTGATTGAAAAAATAAAAATGTTGGTGGCAATATGCGGGGTTGACACTCTCAATTTATTGGTATTTCACACTCAATTTAGTTATGAAAAATTACCCGAATTCCCCCCCCCCCTCTGAATCCGCCACTGTTGAGCAGATGGCAATCTGCTCCCTGCTCTCTGTTCATTCGCGGATAATTACGTGAAAGAAGACAAAATAAAAGTGAAATCATTGCTTACAACTGGACAACAGAATCATCATGCAGTTTTGAGGACAGGTTTATTGAAATATTGGTCATGGATCTTATATGAGTGTGATTACATGCTTCATCATGGCGAAAGATTGATACACAAACTATCTCGGACCAAGCCAAGTTGGGACAGATACACTTCAAGGTCTATCCAACAAATCAATTTGTGAAATCTAACAGGCTAGATATTTCCAATCATGAGATAATGCTCAAGAAAGTACATCGTGACCAGACTGAGGTAGCCTGTCCAACGAAATAACTGCTAATTGTGATAGCGTGTACGTGCTTATCCAAGGACAGGTGAATTGCTTTTCTTTCTGCACAGTATATTGGATATGAAAGGGTGTATCTGCCACTTTACAAAGTGGCAGATACACTCTTTCATAACCAAATGAACGATATATGCTGCCATGTGTGAGGTGGACCAGATAATGATTCTGGTCAAACACTGGCAAATTCTGAATAAAATACTGATGCCTTAACTGGGTTATGTATGATTTAGAGCATACGTAATCCAAACAGTTCTGTAACATGGTAGCCGAGCTTTAATACCCAGCAGAATATACTTTCCATTCCATTCTCCATTCTCAGTTTTCACAATGCTCATTATGTTCGGCAAAAAAATCTATAATATTTATTTTTAGAAATACGTTTTTTGTAAACTTTCTACATAGACTTCTCACAGGTTATCTAATGTATTTATCATTTTTCCCTGCATAAGATAGCTATCTATTGAGCATTCAAATGTACCTCTTAACACTTCGTTACAGATCGTTACAGAATAAATACACGCTATTGAAAACAGTGTGTAATTTTACTAGTGATTCATTGAACATAGTTGTGTATTAGATCCGCATTAAAAGATAGGCTATATACATATATATATATATGTTGATAAGTACTACGATTACCATCTATAATATCTAAGACTATGTCGTGAATAGACAATTATACTAACTAGGATTTGTGTAAAAAAGAGATATCTTTTGGATTCAAAATTTAAAGCTGCCATAAAAATAAGTGTCATCAACAAGGATAGCAAATATTTCAATTGCGTTATCCCTAAACAATTTTCTGAATTTTAAATTGAAACTGCATCCACTCGAAATCAAAATAACTTGTAACAAAAGAAAACAAAGAAGAAAATAAATAAAATAACCACTTTGTAACTGTACCATGAAGTTTTGATTCCAGTTCTTAATTGGTTATGAAAACAAAACATTTACAGTTCAGGTCTAATTAATCTGGACAATAAGTTCTTGGAAAAAAATCAGGTGTGCCAATGATTTATACTTGAAACAGGCACGTTTTTCTCTTTGTTTTTTATTTGAGAACACTTTCTCGACCAGAGCATCCTAATTGAATCTTTCGTAGGCTAATATCACTTCTTCGCCAGCATCTCGCACTCAACACCCGCGAGTGTGGATGTTGAGAAGACTGATTTGATTGAGCACTTTCAGCGCGGGCACTGACTTGGAAGTCAGAATCTGACGTTTAAAGTCGAGCCCTGCTCTGAAAGAAGTGAAATATTTTTATTGGCTGTAGTCCCATAACAATAACATAGGTATTCAAATGAAGCGGAAAGAGATATTTATAATTATTTAAAATTGAAAAAACCTTTTGGTTTCTCAGTTTATATAATTCAGCGCTTTAACCCTTTCAAGCCTGAATTTACCATTGTAATCTCCACCGACTACAAGCCGCGAATTGCTGTCGCAATTCTCGACTTGTAGTGGATGAAGATGATTTAATGTGGTTTAAAAATTGCCATGTATTGGTAAACCAGTTTCACGGAAATTTTCGTTCTAAAGCCCTTTATTGTAGGAAAATTAGGTCTGTTTTCAGGGATGCAAAATGATGCTTTAATGCATCGTGAGGGCTTAAAGGGCTAAGGGTTAAGGAGCGGTTGTAAGTAACTATTGACCGGCAGATTCCTCAGCACACAGCAGTGTCTAATGATGCGGCAGGCCAATGCTGACTGTCCTGCTGAAAACATCTCACCCGTTGGAAACACGCTGGCACAAAGCCGGCGAGATGTTGACCACGTCGTCCCGTCCAGCTTTCTTGTTTCTGTGCTGCAACCCAGTGAAATCGAAATGGGAAAACCGCCGTCTGTGCAATAATTGGGTTGGGTCTGCGACGCTGGCCAATCATGGAAAGAAATGCTATTGACAATTGTTAAGTTCAGCCTAATCTGTTTTTATGCTGAGGCAGCGACACACACGATGGCCCAGCATTAAAACAACATAGGCCAATGCCGGGGAGGTGGGCCATTGTCTGTATTGATGAATCTGGTCCTGAATGATTGCCACGTGGAAAATATAGCCCAGGGAGACAATTATATCACGGAGACTTCATCAGCGAGATGTGAGACGGGCTATCTGGCGTGCAATATTTACAAATCACTCCTCAATTCCCGTCATTGATATCCTGTAAGTGTGTCCCCTAAAGAGACACTAGAGATTTACCAGAAAGGCTTTCACAGAGCTGCCTCGGCTTTCCGCAATAATATGTGTGCATCTCGGCAAAAACTATCGGATCAATGCTAACTGAATGCCTAACGTGACTGGCCACTATTATTTGAGTAAATGTCCGAGCCGACGGAGCTCCACTTACGACCGGTGTAAGCTATCACACACTTGGGGCACTTTACCAACAAACTCGAGATGTTGACCCAATGTTGTTTTAATGTTGGGCCAGCGTCGAAGACGATGGGCCAACATTTAAACAACATTGGGTGAACCTCGCATGTTTGTTGGGTTGTCTTTCTCATGGTTCCTGGTCTCGGCGGTTTGAAAGAAACAAAAATGTTTCTTCCCCATCCACGTGTGAAAGTTAGTATTGTGGGGAGCCTCCGTGACAGAGAGGTAGCGTGCTCGACCTCAAACCGCCAGGGTTTGAATGTCGAATCCTGTGTCTGGAGGACAGTGTCATCTCAATCATCTCACCATCCTCGGGAGGTTCTCCAGGCCCAGCTTTGTCTATATGTGCACAAAGGTGGCCTAAAGCCCGATTCATTTCATTTCATTTCATTTTCTCATGGACACGAAAGGCTAATGTCCTGCTGTTTAGGTCCGTGATCTCTAGGAAAACTTTTAGAAATATAGCAGAGGTTATTATGTTGAGTTGATTTTATACCCGTTTAGTTACCGAATTAACTTGACATCAAGTAAAGTTGTAACATCCGTCTTAGAGAATGGGACATAAACTGGAAGTTAAATTATAATAATTATTGAAATCACGAATAATGTTAACCAGAAGTTTAAATAATTATTTAAATCACGATGCCTCTTTATCACAATTCAACAGGGGCGGATCCAGAATTAAAAAAGGGGTGTCCAATTGAAATTTTTTTTAAAAATTATGTCAATATGGTGTTTCACACTCTAAATTTATCAGTATTTCAAACTCAAAATTTACTAGGTTAAGGTATCCTAGTAATCTTTTCATTGTCAAATATTGAAGTAATTGTATTGTCCAATTTAAATTTTCCGATTTTTAGGTTGAAACTGCATCCACTCGAAATAAAAAAAACTCAAAAAAGAAGAAAACAAAGAAGAAAATAAATAAAATACACCACTTTGTAACTCCACTATGAAGTTACGATTCCACTTCTTAATTGGTTATGACATTCATAGTTCAGGTCTAATTAATTTAGACAATAATTTTCTGGAACCTGGAAAAATCCGGGTGTGCCAATGATATATAATTGAAATTGACACGCTTGTCTCTTTGTTTTTTATTTGAAGACACCTTCTCGATCAGAGCATCCCAATTGAATATTTCGTAGGCTAATACATCACTTCTTCAACAACCGCGTGTGATGGTAAGAAGATTGATTTTATTTAACCCTTTTGACTCAGATATCGACTTTAGACGTCAGAATATGATTTCCAATTGCCGATAAAATAAATCTCATTAACACAAAGATAGTAAATATTTAAAGCGTGTTATCTCTAAACATGCTCTGAATTTTAAATTGAAACTGCAAACACTCAAAATCAAAATGACTCATAACAAAAGAAAAAAAGTAAGTAAATGCACCACTTTGTGATTCCACTATGAAGTTTCGATTCAGTTCTTATTGGTTATGAAAACAAAACATTTATCTTTCACGTCTACTTATTTAGACAACATGTTCTGGGAAAAGAACGGGTGAGCCAATGATATATAATTGAAACATGAACGTTTTTTTTTATTTGAACACACCTTCTCGATTACAGCATGCTAATTGTAGCTGCCGTAATATGGTGTGGATGTTGAGAAGATTGATTTGATTTAAAGAACAGTTGCATGTCACTGTTGACTGGCAGATTTCTCAGCACACAGCAGTGGCTAATCAAGCGGCAGACCAACATGGCCAATCCTGACCGTCCTGTTCAAAACATCGCATTCGCTCGAAAGAACGACAGTACAAAGCTGTTGAGCTTGTTGTTTCTGTATTGTAACTCCGAAATGGTAAAATCTCCCTCTGTGCAAGAATTGAGTTTGGTCTAAGACGTTGGCACAGCATGAACAGGAAAGGAGATTGGCTGTTAACACGAGTTGTTCATACCTTTCATCTTTCTCCTAGTATCATTCTTGATAAAATATATACACATTCTTTTGCTGGTTTTTGTCAATATATTAAAAAATATTATCTTGCCAAATATGATTCCACCTGCATTATTCAAAATTGTTATGTATGTCAAAAAATTAATACCTAATTTTTCTCACCCTCACTCATTTATTTCACACTTGAAAATATCTTTACAGCTAGTCTTTTTCTGTTTATTTTGTATTCACACATCAATTTTTTCTACATTTAACAGTGTTTAAATGTTACTGGTATGTTGAATTATTGTGTCTTTTTTTGTTTGTTTGTTTGTTTGTTTCATTTCTACTGCCGCACTGATAATAATTATTTATTTTCATTTTCACTACAATGTTTTAGGTGGCTATCATGTGAGCGACTTTAAAAGTCTTAATGATGGTCTCCTGCTAAATTAATCATATATGCTTCTTATTATTACTGTGTTTATATGGCAAATAAATGTTATGTTATGTTATGTTCAGCCTAAGCTGTTCCTATGCTGGGTCAGTGATACAAGCGGTGGACCAGCAATAAAACAACATAAGCTCAATGCCAGGTGTTTGTTAGGAGGTGGGCCAGCCTCTGTAGTGATTACTCTGGGCCTGGAATGACTGCCACGTGGAAAATATAGCCCAGGGAGACATTTATATCATGAGACTTCATCAGAGAGATGTGAGACGGGCTATCTGGCTTGCAATATTTACAAATCACTCCTGAATTCCCGTCATTGATGTCTTGTAGGTGTGTCCTCTAAAGAGACGCTAGAGATTTACCAGAAAGGCTTTGATAGAAACTGTCTTGGCTTTCCGCAATAATATGTGTGCATCTCAGCGAATAAGATCGGATCAATACTAGCTGAATGCCTGGCGTGACTGGCCACAATTCCTTGAGTAAATACTAGCCGGCGGAGCTCCGATTACGACCAGTGTTAGCTATCACCAATTGAAAAAAAAAAAATTGGTATCAATATGATAGCTTGACACTCGAAATTTATCGGTATTTGACACTGAAAATTTCAAGTATGGACATTTGGGCCACTTTGAGCAATGTTGACGCAATTTAGTTTGAGTAAAAAACTCCCTGACCCCCCATCGATTCCAGTTTTTATTTGGTAATGAAACAAAACATTTATCGTTGAGGTCTACTTATTTGGACAGTATGTTCTCAGAAAAAACGGGTGAGCCAATGATATATAATTGAAACAGGCACGTTTGTCTTTTGTTTTTTATTTGAACACACTTTCACGATCAGAGCCTCCTAATTGTATCTGCCGTAATATATCACTTAATTGCCAGCATCTTGCTTTTAGAATCAATTCTAACTTCTAAAGTAGATCCACGTAAATGACGTAACTGGTCACCATTCTTTGAGTAATTGTGCGAGCCGACAGAGCTCCGCTTACGATCAGGGCAAGTTATCACAGTCTTGGGGCGCCTTCCCACCAAACATGAGATGTTGACCCAATTTTGTTTTAATGTTGGGCCAGCGTCAAAGACGCGAAACGCTGATGTCTTGTCGTTTAGATCAGTGATTCTTAGAGAACTGTCAGAAATACAGTAGAGGCTTTTATTTGGAGTTGATTTTATACCCGTTTACTTACCAAATTAAATTGTCGTCAAGTAAAGTTGTGATTCCCGCCTTACAGAATGGGAGATTAACTGGAAGTTTAAATAATTATTGAAATCACTGACTGTTTACCGGAAGTTCAAATAATTATTGAAATCACGATGCCACTTTATCGTGATTCAACAGGGCCGGATCCAGAATTTTGCAACACTGGGGGTGCGATTTAAAAAATAAAAATGTAGGTGTCAATATGGAGGCTTGACACAATTTATCGGTATTTCACACTCAGACACCCCGCCCTCTGGATCCGCCACTGTTCAGCAGATGACAATCTGCTCACTGCTCACTGCTCGTTGCTCACTGTTCGTTGCTCACTGCTCATTGCTCACTGTCACTGTTTATTCACAGGTAATCACAGGAAAGAAGACAAAAGAAAAGTGAAACATGGTTACAATTGGACAATTGGAGTCAACATGTAATTTTGGGGTTAGTTTTACTGCAATACTGGCCACGGATCATATGTAAGAATGATTACGCTTGCATGGGATGCTTTTCTATGAGGTACACTTCAAGGTCTATCCAACAAGTCAAATGGTGAAATTTATCAGGCTAGATATTTGCAGTACTGCCACTCGTGAGATAATGCTCTAGAAAGTACATCGTAACTAGACTGAGGTCGCCTGTACAATCAAATAACTGATAATTGTGTTAGTTTGTACGTGCTTCTCCAAGGACTGGTGAATTGTTTTTCTTTCTGCACAGTACATGCTGCCAGAGGAGGAATCCATAACATGTGTGAACTGGACCAGATTCTGGTCAAACACTGGCAAATTTGGAATTAAATACTTATTCATTAACTGGGTCATGTTTGATTTGGAGCATAAGTGAACTAGGGAGTTTTTAACACAGCAGCCAAACTGTAATTTAAAAAATACAAAAACGGCATACCCAGTAAAATATGCTTAGCCATTCTCCATTCTCATTTGTTATAAAGCTCATTAGGTTTCGCCAAAAATAATATGCTATTCACTTTTAAAATATGTTTGTTGTAAACTTTCTACATAGACTTCTCGTAGGTGATCTATCTATTTAACATTCAATTGTACCCCTTAAAACTTCGTTGGTCGGAGATGGCTTGTGCATCACTGTTTTATTACGCATCAAGCATTTTTGCGTGGGCCTAATATATTTGGTTTGTGGTAGGCCTACTGGGTTACACAAGTAAACAGATCATATCTACATCAAGAGTTTGAAATAATTCTGCTTTGCAGCAACTTTCCTCAAAATTCAAATTTGTATGTTGACTCAATTGTTGGGCCAAAACCTTGTTTTATGTTTCACCACCCTGATATTCTAGTACACAACTAAACAGTTTTTTTTGTGTTAGCTGTTCGTTTCTGTTGCACCCGAACACAAAGCAATCGATGAACGGATTGCTGTGATACATGTAGATATCAGCTATGGTAATATCATAGCCATTCAGACCTGGTCCAGAAAGACAGACTTATCATTTTTGTTGCTATTAATCTTGGGTATCTTCTTAATTCCTCATATACCATAACATTACGCGTAGACTTTTTGAAGCATAAAATAAGTTTAATTGAAGTTGTTTTGTAACATCATTCATAATAATAGATTACACTGCTAGTGGTCGAGATGGCCATCTAGAACCATCCGAAGCCTACGATACATCTAATCGTAACTTGTGAGAGAATACGGACTCCAGTTATATCACCATGTCGTATATTCCGCAATGACTACATCATCACAGCTCGGTGTGCATGTCACTTTCCATTTCTCGCTTCGCAAAACAATCAACTATGTATCTTTACCTGCGGGGACTGTGTTTTCCTTAGTCTACCACTGTGTCTAATATTGGTGTTGCATATGCTCCACGGTTCAATGACTGCTGGACGTAATCATGTTAATCTTAATCTTCCCTTGATGTTTTTAATCCCTATCCTTCGGATTCAAAATTTAAGGCTGCCGTAAAAATAAGTGTTATCAACAGAAAGATAGTATATATGTAAATCGAGTTATCCCTAAGCATTTTGTAAAATTTAAATTTAAACTGCATCTACTGGAAATTAAAATAAATGAAATACAGTACTTTGTAACTCCACAATGATGTTTGGATTCCAGTTCTTATTTGGTCATGAAAACAAAACATTTATCATTCACGTCCCCTTATTTAGACAATACGTTCAGCCAATGATATATAATTCAAACTGGCAGGTTTGTCTCTTTTGTTTTTTATTTGAACACACCTCCCTGATCACAGCATCCTAATGGATTCTGCCGTAATACATCACTTCTTCGCCAGCATCTTGCATTCAACAAACGCGAGTGTGGATGGTGAGAAGATTGATTTGATTGAAGGAGCGGTTGAAAATTAGTTTGTAAGCAGTTTTCTCAGCACACAGCATTGGCTTATGAAGCGACAGACCAATGCTAACTGTCCTGCTGAAAATATCTCAACCGTTGGAAAAACGCTGGCACAAAGCTGGCGAGATGTTGACCACGTCGTCTTGGTGAGCTTGCTTGTTTCTGGATTGTAGCCCAGCAAAACTGGAATGGTGAAACCGCCGTCTGTGAAATAATTGGGTTGGGTCTGCGACGTTGGCCGAACATGAAAAGGAAATGCGTTTGGCAGTTAACAGTAAGTTAAAGCAGCCCCTTGGGATGACATCTATTTTCTTTTTAATTCCGTACTGAAGTGATGTATCCCTCACTCACCTATCAATGCCTTATATCACGGAGACTTCATCAGCGAGACGTGAGACGGGCTATCTGGCGTGCAATATTTACAAATCACTCCTCAATTCCCGTCATTGATGTCCTGTAAGTGTGTCCCCTAAAGAGACGCTAGAGATTTACCAGAAAGGCTTTCACAGAGCTGCCTCGGCTTTCCACGATGATATGTGTGCATCGTCGCGAAAACGATCGGATCAATGCCAGCGGAATGCCTGACTTGACTGGCCACCATTGCTCAATTAATATAAGTGTGCGAGCCGACGGAGTTCCGGCAGGCTATCACAGCCTGGGGTGGCTTTGTCTTTCTCCTGGACAGAGGAAGTTTAAATAATTATTGAAATAACGAATTGTTAATCAGAAGTTTAAGTAATCTTTAAAATCACGATGTCACTTTATTAAACCGGCTTCAGATTGAGCTAGGTGCCATCTGGAATGGACATTAATGACAAGGTTTTTTTTCAATCCTTATGATGTGTGCGAACATACAAATTCAGGTAAACGCGCATTTCTGGGTGCGTTTGGCGAATAGCCACCAAATGAGCAAATTTGAGAACTAATGATATATTGGCCATTAAAATTCATTTATATAGAACTAAAACCGTAATATACCTTCGTCGAACTAGTATGAACATGTTTTTATTATAAGAGACCCAAAAAACAAAATGACTGCTGAAATATGGGACAAATTGGGGCCAAAATGGTTGAAATTGTAATAGAAAATCTGTACTGGCTATACATGAATTAGTTACACAAGTCTAATTATTAGTGTGGTTTTACTAGTAAAAACTGCATCTTAGCATGCAACGTAAAGATGATTTTAATATTTTTTTATTATATACAGTAACGACCATTCCCTTCCATATATTTTGCAATTTTTTGTTATACTTTTTTACGAAGGATGCCAAAGTAAATTCACATTTGTTCGTCATTCGTTCTTCAACACCATACGCGATACGCTTTCTATGTTAATAATCTTCTCATAATTTGCTCCGATTTGTAGATGAGAAATAACTTTCAATCATACTTACAAAGTGCTTATTTGGCCGCCATTTTGGTTTTTAATTGACTATTAATTTTGCGTTGGTATCAAGTATTACAAAAAATCATTTTGTGTCATATTTTTATGCTCAATTGATGAATATGTAATGCTAAGCAGTTGTAATGAAGACTTCAACAGTTAAAATTCATTTAAAAATATGATAAAACTGGCGCCATTTTGAAATTCAAAATAAAGGATGAAGGATTTGTTGGAAAAAATGGTACCTACAGTTTTTTTTAATTTAGCACACCCTTATTGATAGACAAAGTGAAACAAATCCATTTTGAGCGGGAACCAAATACTGGACATAGCAGACTATACTATAGCCATTCTGTTCTTATACTTTCAAAAACTCTTCAGAATCGTGTATTGTCCGGCAGAATGCCCCACAGAATATTTTACACTATTGATAACATCTTCCATGATATTACCAGAGAGAGTTATTCTATCTTGAATGATATATAGATACAAAACTAGTATTTCATACTTAAAATGTGATTAAAAACCACTCTGGTGACGTTGACGAAAATTATGTGCTAAATGGATTCCCCCCCCCCCATTCCAACGAAATTGTGGGCGGGGTTGATGCGTCGACCCGGACGTCCGTCCAGTCATCTGTCTGTTTGTATTGTCGTCTCCAGAGCATATCTCGGGAACCCATGGGGGATTTCTTTCATTAAGTACACACACACACACATCCCCTAGGGGGTAATGATGTGCTTTTCACATAAGGGTTATGCCATGTGATCTACATTTTTACTTACATCTTTGGGCCAAATAGTTTTAGACACTAACAATATTGTTTCTGGAACAAATCTCGCAATATATTAGCTCATGTATGGTATAAATACATTTGCGACATATAAATGGAAGCTATCGCCAGATGATGCATAATTGTCCCCTTATTTGGTGTGATAGGTGATCAAGTGAGGGAATCTCCGTGACGTCATGCACGTCCGGGAGGATCACATGATAGCTAATCACCCCATATAAGGATACTGTATCATGCCCCATCTGCTGACAGCTTTAATTTCTTTGTCACAAAGTTATTCATGCAATATATATGAGGTGAGAGATCATCTCTAAGGGGTGTATATGTGCATTTTGAGGGCTATAAACGTTGACCTACTTTCTGACCTATCTCTCATTCAAAATAGTTGTAGTTACTTTAATATTGCTGATATCTGAAAAACGGTGCCAGATAGGCTAGATAGCTGGACCATTACTATAAAGCAAAATGTGAGGTTTGAAGGTGGGATGTGACCTGAACAATTTTAGCTCCAGCAAATTCAAAATGTCCGCCTATCTGTCACGTTTACTTTAATATGCCTGATATTTGGCACTGTGCCAGGTAGCTAGACCATTACTATGAAACAGAATGTACGGCTCCAGGGAGGGATGTGCCCTGAAAATGTTTATCTCGATCAAATTCAAAATGGATATATACAAGTGATAATGCAATGAACATTGGTATTATACTTTATACTACTGTGAGATAGAATTGGAAAAATATATCAATCAGATATAATTAATAACGTATGTATTAACCCTTTCATTGCTGAGTTTATTTTTTAAATGTTTATTAGCAGTTAGATGTTAAAAAATAGCATGTCCAAGAATTTATCAGATTCACAATATTTTCATAATTACAAAACTAGTAGTGTTTTGTACATGAATGGCGAATTTTAAGGTAATTATTGTATTATCAACATATTAATCCAAACCAAAATATTAAGTTTAAAGCATCGTATATACATGGAAATACCCTGATCTCTAGCAATTAGTGTTATCCATGAAGTCATACTCATGCGCTTTACCAACACCACAGATCGACTACACCTAACTGATAATACTCCTTTCACGTATGTTCTTCTCATTGTAACTGTCTGGTTCTGATTCATCAGAAGAGGAACAGTTATCTTGATCAACAGGCATCATGTGCAAACTTTGATCAATGGGAGTAGTGACGATTTAAGGGACCTGTTGTCCGGAAAATCATTTAATGGTATAGTGACCATTCTCGAGGAGCCAGCCATTCTCTTCTGAAGGCCATGTATGTGAGTCTTTTAAAATGGCATTTTTCCACATATGTGTTACCAAGTTCGCATGATTTATTTTCTCTAGAAGCACAGACTGACAAGGTGGTAGATTACTGAAGTCTGTTCCTTTCATTGTTTTATTGTGGCTGAGATTGACATCGTGGTGCATACTGTTGTTGGAAGAACATGTGTCTTGCTGTATTCACGGAAGTCAACATAGGCTTGCTATACATACAACATACAAAATTGACCGAGTCTGTGATCAATGTGATCAATGTGATCAATATCAGTTGATTCACATATTAGGTTGCAAATGCTGTCTGCCATGTCTCATCTTTTTTCCAATAATGCCAGAAGGCAAAGTTTGCCTTTGCGCATAAAACTTGATGTAAAGTCACAACATGTGAAAGCGTGCAGTGATGCAACAGAACTACATAATACTGAACACATTGCTTGTGTAGGTTTCGTAATATAGACATATCGTCTTGTGTTATTGGTACTTACCGTCAAAGCAGATTAATACAGACATCTGTATCTGAGGATCTAACGATGATCTGTCCCTCCTGATCTTCGCACATATGTTTGACATGCCATACAGGTCTGGTGTCAGCTTCTTCGTCACTACAGCAAAGGTCCTCCACTACCACAACCTTAGCTGCTACAAATAAGCCTTCGTGTTGAAACCTACAAACAGTGTATGATGTCGGATTTGCCGTCTTTTGTTTCTCATTCTATGGCAACAAATTTCAGCAGTGCTGTCTTGAAGCAACTAGATTTCAGTGCAGCATAAATGTCTTTGGGGTGTACCTAGGATGGACCAGCTATCACGTACTCTCTATCAAGTTCAAAAGATCCTCGCATACAAAATATATTAGTTTTGTGAATGCAGTGAGTTTAGTGATAATTAATTTGGCTATTTCTCTAAAGGTTGCAGGCAACTTCACTAGAGTTTGAATAAAAAACATGGCATAAATGGCACATGCATCTATTACTTTGCACCCACTCTTCCAACTTGTGCATCAACTTTGCTTTGTCTGTTTTATTCATCGACCCATCAACATGGCCCAGGCATAAAGGTATCGGTATCAGGGGATATCTGAATACCGGATCCAAATCCAATCACAGCCAGATAAAGTAACCGTCCAAATAGATCTCGAGTTCCTTGCAACTCTTGCATTTTCTTGTCTTTTCCAGCAAGTGTCTCTTTCACAGCATCTGATAAAAAGTTTCATATTTGTCGACGTTTGATCACTTTATCAAATTTCATTTTTCATTGAATTGTTCACATTCTGTTCTGCCTGTTTGCATGATATGTAGCCGTTATGTCTTTACAGTTCACTGTTGTCTCGCAGTACTATTATTGTGTTGTATCTTCGTGTTTTTTTCAACCAGCTAACTTAAAATCAACCTAGGATTGCACTTCTTGCACTATGAGTGATCGTTCACCTTTGTCTTGCATTTATTTTTTTTGTAAAGGCTGATATAGGCCTACCTGTCATTCTAGATGCAGCATCGACATCGACTGTTTGTTCTAGAGTGAGATCTACAGGTGTCCTTGGGAATGATTTGTTGACCCGCCTGACGGATAATGCTCCAGATAGAAGCATTTCTCGTATCCCGGGGTGAGATTGTTCAATATTTAAAAGATTGAGAAGATATCTCACCATGTATCTAGCATAATTAGGATGGTTGGTGGCAAAAACAGGCAGCACATGTCTTGGACACAGTATGTGAATAGATCAAGATCATTTGTACGTTTTGCTCAACTGAACATCTGATGTTACTGGATTAAATCAATGTAAGTGATTCAGTATTTGGCAGTTGCTCCATGATAACAGGAGCGTGATGTTTCTAGAAATTCACTGTATTTTTGTATCATCCCAGCGTAAGCTTCAGACAAGCAGCAGTGGTTCATCGTACAAAATTTTTAATTGTTTAATGAAATGTGGAGGTGGTGGACCATATTCAGACATGAAGCGTTTAAAATGCAACATTTGCAAAGCAAGATAGAGAAGCACATGAATCCGATTGTACCTATTATAATGCCTGCCAGATAAATAACATTCAAATAACAACTTGCTAAAACACCGACATCTGCTAATACCTGTGTTCCACCAGAATCTGTCAGAAATGTTCCAATAGCTGCAAAATAGGCCATTTGCACATGGAAGGTCCAAAAACATACACATAAATTGGCATATACTGGGGATTCTTCTGCCTGAATTTGAATTGCAAGTTTTGCAACAGCAAGGTCATAGTGTACGACAGCATATATGTCTCTCCACATTCTGCAGCAACCTCTTGAGATGTTTTCATTGTCCGTGCTACCACATCAAGCCATGTAAGAGGAAGGCTGCAGTTATCCATGTACTCTATAGTCTGTCGAGGTAAATTGTCTACTGTCGAATTCACCCAATCCATATGGGGATGTTATTTTGGCACATGTGTGCAAATACTCTTATTTTTTTCTGTAGTGTTTCAGTTGAGTGTCTTCTTTCTCAAAAAATTGCTTTCGGATTTTAGTTGTTTTATACAGTTTATTGGTGGCACTTGTGTTTTCTCCGACAGTCGAATCACCCACCACACAGTTCTGGTAGCAGATGCCAACAGTATCATGAAGTGTGCCTGCACAGGAGAGTGTTTCATCATACTTGTCCCAAGTGACGCCTGTTGCTTGTCCTGGCTTTGTTAACAGCTCCTGTGATGTGGCGCAATCCTTATCTGTAAATGATGTAGCTATCTTTGTTTCTAATTTGGAGATCAATTTTTTTTCAAAACCACTCTTTTTGATTAAAAACAAAGCCATTGACATGCAAATGAACCTGTTTGATAGACCACCTCGCCTTACTGATCGAAGCTGTTTAAGTCAGACTCTATATTGTATCATATTAACACTTGAAATTGAAAACGCATCATTCTAAAGATCAACTACACAAAATGGGCGTTGAATAACGATAATAGCATAGTTTGCTCATTTTTTGCGTAAAAATCTCAGCTATGTTACGACAATATGTGTAGTTTATGTTTTGCGTCTTCTTAGGTTGTTTTGTCTGTAAATACGCTTATTTTGATACCCTACTTGTCATGGTAACCCACTTACTATATTTTCAACGCAAAAAACATATTTATACGGTTTCGCTTAAAAAACTCGACGGTAGGTTCACAAATAGCCTTTTTAGCAAAGATCGCACCATTTGCGGCAATTAAGAAATGGGTTTTTGACATCAGCATAAAATGTTGGTTCAGGAACTACCTTCAAAACTTTTGGCCTCAGACGTGTAATTAAAAGTGCCGGGGCTCTTGGTCTAATAATTGTTTAATGCCTAATGTGTTATTATCTGTATTGTCCAAGGGTCTCTTGTGACCTACCAAACTGGTGCGATGTTCGCGCCGGCGATATCCCAACACGTACATTGTACTAGCACGAGACGTTTAGACAACGTTGGGTTATTGTGGGGCCAGCATTGCAGATGTTGGTTGAATAGTAAACTAAAATTAGATCAGCATATCGTGTTTACTGGCTGGTTCACACTGAGGTTACAAATCTATCGTCTTTTTATTTATTTTTTATTTCTGTTATGAAAACCCTGACATGCACTGGATGTGCAGTCATGTTATATACTGTCAAAACACGGTATATACTATGCTGCATTAACATACCCGTATCTATTACATGTCGATTTGAACTTAAGACTCAAGAGCGAGCGGAGTATAAGGTCATCCAGAAAGTAGACAAACCAAATAAAAATATTTCATATTTTTTAAATTTGATTATTGAGATCAACACTAAATGATTTCTGGTGAGACTGTATGGTGAGATCTGTGTCAGATTGGTTATAAATCTTTCACCAGATGTCAGCGTTGCATGCTGCAAACTCTTCTGCCATAAAGCTCATGTGAGCCGAGTCCACATTATCTTTATCTCAAAGCAGATTTCGTTTTATATTAAGCTGGTGGCTTCATGTACATTTATCACATGGAATATGGTATTTGGTTTTATATTAAGCTGATGGCTTCATGTACATTTATCACATGGAATATGGTATTTGGTTTTATATTAAGCTGATGGCTTCATGTACATTTATCACATGGAATATGGTATTTGGTTTTATATTAAGCTGGTGGCTTCAGGTACATTTATCACATGGAATATGGTATTTGGTTTTATATTAAGCTGATGGCTTCATGTACATTTGTCACATGGAATATGGTATTTGGTTTTATATTAAGCTGATGGCTTCATGTACATTTATCACATGGAATATGGTATTTGGTTTTATATTAAGCTGGTGGCTTCATGTACATTTATCACATGGAATGTGATATTTGGTTTTATATTAAGCTGGTAGCTTCACATATACATGCATAATGGTGGCTGAATGTATACATCTATCACATGAAATATTATATTTTGTTTGATATGTATCAATTTATCACATGGATCATACCATTTCATTTCATATCAAGCTGATAGCCTAATATATACATGTATCACGGGAATATAAATCATACATGTAGAAACATATTTTAAACATATAAGTGTCTAAACATATGCTTGCAATATCTGCCAGGTCAGCACAGGATACTTGTTGAATATTTGGACAAAGTCTGCAATGTTGGGCCGTCCCGTCTTGGCTTGGTAAATGGCAGTCCTACATGCGCATACCTGACTTCCGGTGTTGACAGAAGTGCAACTGTAGAAGTGGCTGTTCCAACAATTGGTTAGATGTTGAGAGAACGTCCAGCACGTTGGTCCAGCTTTGAACCCTTTCAGTTTCAGTGCGGGGATCACCTTTAGACATCAGAATCTGACGTCTGTAGACGTCAAATTCTGATGTCGGAAGGCGCTCCCTGCACTGAGAGAATAAAAACATTGTATAATGGCTGTAGACCCATAACAAGGGTATTAAAATGAAGCGGAAAGAGCTAACTAAGACATTTATGATCATTTCAAATTGAAAAAACCTTTGGTCTCCATGGTTTATACATAACTATTCCAGCGTTGAAAGGGTTAGCAAAGGTTTTCTGGCGATTTAGAACCAGACGGGATTTCACAGATCGGGACGATCAACTTGGTGAACTGAGAGCATTTCTCTCTCTTAGTTCATCCACACTCCTGTCAATACAGCTAAACGTGTGACGTTTACCCAGCATTGAAATAACGTGGACCGATGTCGTAGACGGGGGGGGGGCAACTTGAAAGCGACATTGGGTTAATCTTTCGTGTTTCCCTGGCTTTTAACCCTTTCCATGACATGGTTAATGATATTTAATTTCATATCAGGCTGATCACATATACATGTATCCCGTGGGATATTATATTTCGTTTTTAATCCGACAATAGTGGTTTTTAATCTGTTTTTTTTTGTCGATTAAACCACTGTTACTGGGAATAAAATGACTGTTTAAGCATCAAGATTTGCAAATGTTTGGTCTCAAATGGATAGTTTTCACACACTTGAGGTTGTGAATCGCGGTAGCGAGACACAACCTCAAGTGTGTGAAAATTTAAATAAACTAAGAGTTAAACAAACAAAATAATGGTTTTGTGCATTATGTCTGCCTTGATTAGCCAACCCATTAACTGATTACCAAATAACATTTATAGAGGAGGTTTTACTTACATTGGCACCTAAAGTGTGTAATGAGCACATACACATCTAGAAACGAGATGGTGATTTGGAGATCTCATATTATAGCCGTTACATTTAAAACACCCCGATTTATCTCCGGACGTTATTTATAGTCACACTGGAATGTGTTCTTTCAACTGTTTTGTCTGCAGGTCATATGGCATGTTTATATATGCCTGTTCTGATGTGCGAAGGCGAGCAGCAGTAACTGATAATTTAATTAGCAACCAGTTACTGCTGTTTGTCTCTCCAAGGCTGTGTTACACAGCATTCCCCGCGTTTCAGTTCAATTCAATAATAAATAACAACAACAGTGGTTTTAACACTTGAAACGCGAAATCAAATAATTTAAATGTTCACCCAATTGAAGATGTGCCTCGCTACCACGACTCACAACTTGTTTAATTTGCTTTAATTTGATCTTTAAACACTCATAATTATATTCCCAATAACAGTAAGCAAATTAAAAACGACTATTGTCGTGATTATATCGTCAAGGTTTAAATAACCTCAATAATATTAAGTCACTTGCATTGTCTACAGAATCTGTGCTTTTTATTTTTAAGACGCCCTAGAATTTGCAGTTTAATTTGCACATCCCGATCTTTCTATCATGTTGGTAAATCCATTTATTGGTCGGAGACGCATTTGCGTGTCTTAATGAACCTGGGGCTATATTCTCCAACACACTTGTTTTGTGAGCGTGGCTGTGCATAATTTGCCCCCTCCCCCCTTGGATGTGAAATGGTGTGTCTGTCACTTTACAAGGTGGCAGTTACACCGTTTCATACCTAAGGGTATGATATGTAGAGTGTTCTAAATTGTTCAAATGCTGGAGTTTTTAATGCTGTGTTCTATAATAGGCTACCACCTGCTGTCATTTGGTGACGACACTTGCGAGCCACTAGATCATGTTTCTGTGATTTGACTTCCTCGGATAAGAACGAATATGGGATACTGTAGTTGGCAAACTCGACAACACCAAACCTCGTTTCTGTTGGCATACATGACAAAACTTGTTCCTGTGGGCATATATGAAAAAGCTATATATGTTGTCATACATGAAAATACTTGTTCTTGTTGTCACACAAAGCTTGTTCCTGTTGCCATATAATATGACAAAGCTTGTTTCTGTTGTCACACATAGACCATTTGGCAAGTAAAATTATTCTTCATTCGCGGTAATGGTGAAGCAAGACCTGTAATTTTGATATTTTATTACATTTTGTTACTTCGAAAATACACAATAAAATTCCAACAAATTTCCAAGGATCTTCGGAGAAAATGAGAATACGGTCCGTGTTAAATTTTACACAAAAAGTTTAAGTAGCAGCCATAAAAATTTAAAAAGGCTACTTCTAGTATCTGGTGAAACATACTGTAGCTAGGCTTTTTGACTTTGTGTTAATCTACTGGGGATCTCTCAGGTGTAAATAACCATAGACAGTGTAATAAATCTCTGTACACTCTTTAACCGTGTCCGACGGCTCTCATGTGAGCTGTGAGTCACTCATGGGTTACTCAAGAGAGCACTGGCTCGTAAACCTTCATACTGGTTTCCTCATTGCCTGCTGGTAGCAGTAGGCCTGAAATCACACGTGTTACCTCCCGCGGTGTAACGGATGGCACCGCAGTCATTCATAGCAAAGCACACTCGCATGGACTAAAGACTTTGAACCAGGATTAATGTTCAAGATGCCAGTCCAACGTTCACCAGGTATCGGCCATTCGCCTGTTCTCCTGCTTAGACCTATATCCACCTCTTTTACTGAAAAGGCACTATCGTTTTGTTAACAGGTGCAAATTCGTCACTTCTGTTTTTCCACAAGGTATACCGAAAGCTCACCAGAGACGAATATAAATAATAAAATAATAATGTTGATGAGCAAAACGGTGCACAGTAACTCATATAAGTTTCAGTATAGAAAATTATATTTAGGATCAGGACAATGCATATGGATTATGCTGCTGATAAAATATCGTTGATAGTCATATCTGGCAATGGTGAATTTCGATTCGCTGTTACTCTCGAAAAAATATATGGTTCACCCAATTGCCTTTCTGGTTGTTTATATTTGTATATTATTTATTTTATAATATTTACTTTATTCGTATCCTACTTGAGTTTATTCTATGCTCATGATGTTGTTACCATAATTTGTTTATATCGTAGATATTCGTGCATTAAATAAAGGACTAATTGCTCGTAAAAAGGAACACATTGTAATTTCCGTTTCAAATTCTGACGACGATAATAATAATTATTTGTGTTTGTTGCTTGACACATGACCGATATGGCAGCTAGGTTTTTGCTTAGCATATGACCGATATAGCAGTTAGGATTCTGTTTGGCATAATTATGACCTATATGGTAGTTAGGTTTCTGCTTGGCATATGACCGATCTTGCAGCTAGTTTTCTGCTTGGAACATGACCATTATGACAGTTATGTTTCTGTTTGGCTCATAACCGATAATTGGCAGTTAGGTTTCCAGAAGAATTTATTATATCGATAATTATAATTAACTCTTGCTCATTTATCGACAATTTAGCTAAACGAATAACATAATTATTTATTGCCCAGTGAAGTGATTTCACGTGTATATTGTGCCATTCTTTTCGATTTGGGGAAAATCGATCTCAGTTAAAACGTACCAGTCACACGTACCAGTCTTTTATAACAAAGTGTATTTCCTTTCAGTGCGGGGAGCGACTTTAGACGTCAGAATCTGACGTCTGTAGACGTCAGATTCTTACGTTTAAAATCGATCCCCGCACTGAAAGAGTAAAATATTTAAAATCGCCATAGACCCATAGCATAGGTATTCAAATGAAGCAGAAAGAGCTAACTGAGACATTTGTGATTAAATAAAGTGGAAAACACTCTGTTCTCTTGGCTTATATAAAAATATTCCAGCGCTTTAATGGTTGAAAAGAATGAAGTGTGACTTTATGCAGATTAGGTCTGTGGACTTCATGGGGCATTCAAAAAGGAGCGTTCTATAATCTGGTGGTCTGTGCTTGTTCTCTGGTCTTACTTACCAATGGTAGTTTAATGTTGGTACACCATCTGCGACGATAAAGCAAACATCGTGGCCCCAGCGTCCTGATCGTTGTCGGTGAGTTATGGTGCACCATGACCCGGCCATGACAGTTATTTATCTATATGATGCATTGCCAGAAATACGGTTTAGAATTACACTATGAAAAACCTACGCACATCTTCTCCAAGTAGTTACCAGAGCTTAGACCACAAGCATTGCACCATCACATTAAAAAGGGGGGGGGGGGTGTTGTCCGATTGAAAAATTATATGGGGGATTGACACCAAATTTACTAGGGTAGTGCCTCAACTGGGGTATTTTTGTTTTGGGATGGGGGTTCAAGACCCCACCAGCACCGCCACTGATATGGAAAGTCATCCTTAATGACCTTTAAAAAGTCCCAACGTTTCGGAGGGGAATGTTATTTTTATTAGTTCAGCATATTTTATATTCCTTTGTATGATACCTCTTTTTTGTATGATTTTTTACGAGAAACTCATTTCCGGTTCTATTTTGTTTAATTTTAGGGCTTCTCTCATAGCGAAATCGTGACATGTGACGATATTGCTGCCTTGCAAGTGGATACCTGAGTACCTATGTTTATTTGTTAAGTACGGAGCAGTTTCTGTTCACTTCTGATATTGTATCTTGTATCAATACTGAAGATTGTGATGACAAAAAAGCGGAAGCTATCAGCATAGACATATGGCTACGGCCTATCTATGCCGGAGAAGCATTTCACCCTAAGATTTGTAGATATTTTTCCCATCTGTTAATAATTTTTCTAGTAAGTGCTTGAGGGGCTACATATCTCACGTGTAGTTTTTGTAAGTTGAAACATATCAAAATGTCAGGAAAAATACAGCACATCAGGAGAAGGTAAACAATAATGGTGATGATTCGCTTAACCCTTTCAGCGCGGGGACCAACTTTAGACGTCAGTCGATCACCTTTATGAAAAGTAAACTTATAATGGCCGTAGACCCATAACATTGCGTTTTCAAATGAAGCGGAAAGTTAAAAAAAATAAAACTATAACATTAACATCACGGTACTGACGAACCTTTAATCATATGCTATCTGATGTGGACATGCAAACAATAGTAGCTACGTACCTTTTTAAGTAAGCAGTTACTGCTTTTTGCCTCTGTACGGCAGCTACGTATTTGTTAACCCTAAAGGCGCTAAATTAAATAATTAAAATCTCCACCCACTTGAAGTTGTGTCTCGCTACCGCGACCCACAACTTCAATTAAGTGAAAATTACTCATATATGTTTAACTTGAGACCAAACGTTTAGAAATCTTGATGTTTAAACCCTCATCTCGTTCCCAGTAACAGTTATTTGATGGATTAAAACGACTCTAGTCGTGCTTAGCAGTGAGAGGGTTAGGTGCACTTCCATGTATCGAAAAACAACAAAACGTGTGAGCCAATAAGTTATCGATGGAAACGTTATCCGTTGCAGACGTGCCTGCTGAAGGATGGCGGTGATTATGTTTATCAAAGTGTAGCTCATTTTATTTCAAATGCCTGATGCAAAAGGCAACATACGAACTCACATTATGTTATTTTATTGTCAAATTTATATTGCACCTCTGTATATATTTATATAATCATGGAAATTAACCCTTTCAGCGCGCGGATCGACTTTAGACGTTAGAATCTAACGTCTGTAGACGTCAGATTCTGACGTCTAAAGTCGATCCCCGCGCTGAAAGAGTAAAACATTTATACTGGCCGTAGACCCATAACATAGGTATTCAAATGAATCGTAAAGAGCTGAATAAGCCATTTATGATGTCTTCAAATTGAAACCCTTTGGTCTCCATGGTTTATACAAAAATAGTTCAGCGTTGTAAGGGTTAGGCCTTATACTGGGGGTCTGGTTACTTGTTTAACAGTATTTCATGTTCCTATGTATTTATTGTCACTGAAATAAACAATATCTATCAATATTTACCGACTGAAATCCCTAAAAATACATGTAAAAGTCATACATGTCCAAGCAGAACATTAAAACGTAGAATTGCCAGGTCGACAAATTAAAGCATCTTGTATCCAGACTAGAAGCCAATTCCAATTAGTGGTCTAGAAATCGGTTCTGATAAACTGAATAAACATAATTATATGATAAAATTATATTTGACCTTGAAATTGACCTTTTAACGAAGAGGATCACCTCAAATCACAGAAATAACCCGAAAATGAGATAATACATTTCTTCCTAGCTTTATTCGGTAAAAATCATATTTTCGTTTACCTGACCCTGACAGGGGGGATGGGTGTCACCTCCGCGTGGTCCCCCCTGGGCAACTTGATAGAAGGCCAAGCACACCCAAACGTTTTTGCCTTTCTGCAGTTTTCGTCGGGCCAGGTTTATCTATTTTTTGTGTCGTTTCTTTTTCATGTGTTTTTTATGTTTACTTTCCAATAGTTCAAGGTTTTTCACCAAGGTTGTTATGTTTATTTTCCAATAGTTTTCAGTTCAAATTGTTTGAAAAGTGTTTGAAGTATATATTATAGTATCGTCATTGATTGATTTACCAGGGCTGTAATAATGTAATGGTTTCTCTTTGGCATCCTGGTGACGGACGGGATGTCCGAAAGACACCATTGCCATATAATTAGTTTTTCATTTCATTGTTTTAATGGTTTCTCTGTGGCATCCTGGCGGATAATGCAGCATGTCAGAGAGAAGCCATTGCCATACAATTAGCCTGTGGTGACTAACGGTGTTCTCACGGTTTATAATCGCTCTGTAGTGCTCTTCAATATCACAGACCTGATTGCCAACTGTGGGAGCACTGTGAATCTTTAATTTTTAAGAATTTGTTATTTTGTTGTTTAATGGTTTCTCTGTTCATTGTTTCATATATTCATAATAATTTTTGCACAACCATGGTTGTTTTTGTTGAAATGTGATGTCAGACATTATTTGTTTCTACTGTTATATATTTGTTTTTGTCACAAACACGTTTTGTGATTTACATACAAATAATTATTTTTATCATTATTTGTATTAATATATATTATGTATCGGCGCTGGCGCTGTCTAAGGTTTTTAGAATGTATATATATCCAATACAAAACTCGTTACATATAGGTGCCACAGGCACGATCATGTTATCATAAATCGTTTTTATCTGAATGCCTTTGTGCGGACATAATGTTATCATTTTGGACTTTTTACTTTATCACTTTTACTCTTGAAGATGATGGTTTGTGTTCAAGATATCATATTATTATTTTAGTTTAAATTGTCATTTAAATGGCCTACTGGCCGAAAAATGACGTAAAAAAAATATATTTTACTTACTTACTTACTTACTTACTTACCTGACCCTGAAATTGACACACTGTACTTGAAAATGGCCTTTAATCATCAAAATAGTAACAGAAATTGATTATTCAGTCAAAACTACATTAAAAAGACATACTACACTTCTTTTGCTTGTCATGTTTAATAAAAATCATATTTTGACATTTTTGACCTCGGAATGGACTTTTTGATGATCTTGAAGTGAACTTGACCTAGAAGATGACATTGGATAACATTTTTTTTAAATTTTTTTTGTAAAAACCCCACGAAAAAGAAATATTACACACGTTCTTAGCTTTATTTGTTGAAAATGAGTATTTGCTCTTACTGGACTTTGAAATTGACCTTTTTATCTTGAAGATCACCTTGAATAAACAAAATAATGTTAGAAATGATATGTCTAGTTAAAATTACATAAAAATGAGGTAACACTATCTTCATTTGTTAAAAAAATTGTATTGGACCTTGTACATGTAGCCATAAACTCGTTTGACCTGGTGGCTTAAAATATGTTTTTGCCCAAGTGGACGACAACCTTGGTTTGACTCACTAGAGCACAGGGAATGAAATATATATAGTCGTTTGCTTTTAACCATTCAGTTTGTCAGAAGTCGCCTTTATGATAATGGTCTCTAGTCTAATCTTACAGGTCTAATCTGGTGCTCGTAATTTTTTAAAGAGTGTGGTAGATTAACCAGCAAACACGAGACGTTGACCCAATGTTGGCTCAATGTTGGTCTACCGTCTACGACGTTGGCCCAACATTTAGCAACACCGGGTCGATCGACATTTCGTGTTAGCTGGGTATGACAGGGGCGGTGTGCACCGACCTGACCGTAATTGAGTATCCAACGAGTACTAGCTGTTTACCCAATACTGGCTCAATACTGGGTAATAAGGTAGGCTAGCATTAAACCGGCCTTCGGTCAACGTCAGCATTAGTTCAACCCTCGGGACGCTCACCCTAAGTTGGGTCAATGTTGGGCCAGCGTCGCAGACGGTGGGCCAACATTGAAACAACATTGGGTGAACGTATGTGTTTGCTGGGATAGCTGGACCCCGGTGAATATGGGAAATAGGCCCAATTCTGGCCGAATGTTGGCCTATCATCTGCGACGCTGGCAACCGCTGTTTTTTTGATAGACTGGCTGCTCATATTTGTTTCTTTGATCTCTTTATCCCGCCAGCTAGACTGGTGCTAGACCATTTTTACTACTCAACAAGAGGAGTCGAACCAGCCTTGGCTAAATGATTTACTTAAGAGTTGTTCGACCAGCAGTGCTACAACGTTGATCAGTAATGGTTGTTTGTACATAAAAATATTAAGCGTATCACATACGTCAGATTGTAACAAAGTTCACCTTTGTGTTCACTTAAACCAGATGTTCCATTTTGGTAGCCGTGGGCCGTAAAGGTGTGGGGCATTACATGGATTGTTGTACTCGTTTACGCGAAAAAGACCCCAGGGTCCACCAAAATGCCCATAACTTTTTAATAACTGTGCGATAAATTTGTGGAACATTCGATCATGTAGCTGCTAAGTTACTGATTCTAATAAACATATTTTCGACCTGATTAATCGAGATCAAGTCTTAGATATAGCAATTCAAAGAAATTTCCCACGATTTTTTATGAACGCAATCTGTTGTTGAAACCTTTCAAAACTTTTCAAATTATGTTTCACCCACGTAATAGCTAATATAAGTTATTGGAGCAGTTGAAAACTCTTTGGAGAGCGAGCTAATAAGTTCCGCGAACGAGTTAGTAATAAAAAGTAAGCAGAACTCTTAAAGGGCCTAAGGTTTGTATACTAGTATATTATATGTTTGATTTGGGACTAAATATGTGCAAAGCTTGATGTTTAAACAGTCATTCCATTCCCACTATCAGTGATTTGAGCGGTAAATAAAACAGATTAAGAACGACTTTAGTCGTGATTGGCGGTGTAATCTGTACATAATAATTTACATAATATAATAATAGTTTTATTTTAGTCCTATCAAATCACTCGCTGACAGCTTAACTCTTACAGCGCTGAAATATTTTTGTATAAACCATGGAGACCAGGTTTTTTAATTTGAAATCATCATACATGGCTTATTTAGCTCTTACAGTTTGCCTTTGAACACATGTGAATCAATCAATCAATCAATCAATCAATCAATCAATCAATCAATCAATCAATCAATCAATCAATCAATCAATCAATCAATCAATCAATCAATCAATCAATCAATCAATCAATCAATCAATCAATCAATCAATCAATCAATCAATCAATCAATCAATCAATCAATCAATCAATCTATCAATCGGTCGGTCGGTCGGTCGGTCGGTCGGTCGGTCGGTCGGTCGGTCGGTCGGTCGGTCGGTCGGTCGGTCGGTCGGTCGGTCGGTCGGTCGGTCGGTCGGTCGGTCGGTCGGTCGGTCGGTCGGTCGGTCGGTCGGTCGGTCGGTCGGTCGGTCGGTCGGTCGGTCGGTCGGTCGGTCGGTGATCGATCGATCGATCGATCGATCGATCGATCGATCGATCGATCAATCAATCAATCAATCAATCAATCAATCAATCAATCAATCAATCAATCAATCAATCAATCAATCAATCAATCAATCAAACAATCAATCAATCAATCAATCAATCAATCAATCAATCAATCAATCAATCAATCAATCAATCAATCAATCAATCAATCAATCAATCAATATTTTGAGCATTTCGGCCGAACAAGGAAGTCGGCCAGATATAAAGGTTGGTTGTCTTTTAGGGTTAGGAGAGTTATTGTGCATATCTTAAAATGAATGCGAAACTTTACAGGAAGCCAATGTAAGGGTTTTAGAATAGGAACGAGACTACTAAAACGTTTTCTAACGAAAAAATGCAGAATTCGCAAACCCATAATGAAGCTTGTGCTCGTTGTTCTTGAAGAGATGAAACGCGGTTTGAAAAAATTGTGAAAAAACTATTTTTAAATCCGTAAAAATGACAATACATGAAGAAAAATTCGTATAGGTTTTATAGCATGAAAAAATCCGTAGAATAGATAATATTTAATAATATATATATATATTAATAAAATGCAAAACAGTACTTCGTTATTTCGTTATTCGTTATGACCCGATCTTGCAAAATGAGTCGTACGTCGCACTTTGACATACCATGCCATTAAAATATTAGAATATTAACACGGATTCCGTAATAATTTTCTATATAATATTACTAATAATTTATATTGCTAATATGACCCGATCTTGCTAAATGAGTTGTACGTCGCACTTTGACATGCCATGCCATTAAAAGCTAAAATGACCTTGATTTGACATGTTTTCAATTTTTACATATTATTTTATTTTTATATGATTATTTTTTAATCTTAAAATTATGAGGCATAGACTTGTTGAAAAGATATTTTTAAAATATATATGTTATTTCAATTTTAGTCTTAATTACACTCCAATCAGTAATATTTGTTTCTATTTACATGTTACCATGGAAATATTGATACAGTGTAAAAATCATCTTTTTTAAAGTTTACGAAATGCTAAAACTATATGTTAATTATGAACAAAAATGGGGTGGACATGGATATTTTTTTTTTTTTAATTTAATCCAATTGTGTGTTCTTTTCAAAAAAAGTGTAGAAATTGTTTTTGTAACTTCTAAGGCCATTTTCTCAAAATGACGCAATTTCACACTTCATATTTATGTTAGCTGGTGGAGTCATATTTTCAGAGCAGACTTAAGATTCATTTTGCCAGATTGGGTCACATTTTACTACTTTTTGAGATGGGATATACAAATATGGCCGAGAATGTGGAATACGTGCATTTTATGTCTATTTAACAAACATATAATAACTAGGCTTGAAATGTATGTTCTGTAAAATTTGTTGTTAGAATGCTGGCCCAACAATGTAGCAACAAATTGTCAAACCAAGTTAGAAATAGTCTTGAACAACATTAATTTCACACCCACGTTTGTAATTGACCGATTGGTTTCACCGCTAATGATAACAATAGGAGGTAGCGACACAAAGTTGTTTAAATGTTTGACCAACCTCAAAGAGCGTGGCCGAACATCGAAACAACACTGGGTAATCTTGAAGAGAATCAGTGCCAAGTTTGCCGGGGGAAAGCATTGCAGCTGTCAAAACAGGGAAGATGGATGAAATAAATATTTAGAAAGTCTAACCGGTGTGTCATAATTAGACATGTTTCGTGTGCGCATGAACGCCCCCCCCCGCCATCCCCGGATATACTTCTGGTGGAGATTTCAATCATCTAGTGTTGAATACTGGGCGAACATCATTCTAGGTTGGCCCAGCTCTTTGCCAACGCTGCCCGACATTAAACAAACGTGACTCTTCCGCCAGTGGCTCGTGCGTCGCGTTGGGGTCATATGAGGCTACGCGCAGCACATCATTAACTTTATCGTGAAATTCTGACTTCTACAAAACTTTCCAGCATGGCTGCTACCTCAGGGCGTAGTATCAGGTAGATAAAATAACAACAGATAAAATAACAACAGACTGCAACACAAAGACTAGGCCTACTATTATAATTATGATGAAAAGTGTATGATAATTGAAATGTGAAGAGTTAAAAATGTCAGAACAAGAAATAGTATTATTATTTACCATGTTTATGTTATAGTAAACTGAAAACGCGAATTATCTTATTGTTTTACTTGTTGTTTACTGTATAATTGTTATAACCAGGCAGATAATTTAGATACCATATTTATTTCCAATCAACGACTTATTACGAACACATAAACATTATATTCAATTCAATTCAATGCAGTTAATTCAATGTATCGGGTACAATGCTGATAACAATCAGATAACATGATAATATATATACAAGTATTATAATAATTTCAAGTAATCCTATAACCAGACAATGAACATGAGTAGTTCCCACTCAAACACATTTAAACATATTTCATTTCTACTAGCCCTGTATAATCATGATCAACGGCAATGACAACACATGAGCAACATTCTCTATAAACATTAAGATTAATAATAATCATATAATAAATGATAATAAAAATATAATAAATATCGTGTATATATCCCCTTGAACTCACCGCTCGCAATAAATGTGTAATAAAATATCATACTTTTAATCCAATGCTGAGTTAGAATCGGTCCAACCTGTACGTCCCAATCGTGATCCATCTACATGGGAAGACCAGCGTCTCTCATCTTACTAAATCTATAGTTCATCGTTGGTAGCATCAGGAGCTATCAAGTACACTTGAGGAGATAGTATATCCTGAAAATACCAGGTGCGGTGCCAAGGCTGCACCAACTCCGTTAGGGCAAGTAACACATAGCAATATCTCGCACCTACAGAACAACTTCAGCAGTATGCTTTGAGGGATATATGCTGGCAACTTACATATTTTGTTGCTAATATTATTACTGATTAGTTATGGATTTACATGTTGTAGACAGGACATATTTCTTTATTGTAAATGGTGCTGATTTAGAATATGCAAAAAAAATACAGATTCAAAATTATATGGTGGATGATGCTGTTCTGGAGTATATATATATTGAAAAAGAATAGAAATTGACGCCAAATTTCCGATGAATAATTCTTGGGAATAAAACAGTTAGACTAGCAAGTAGAACGAATTCACGAAATGAATGTGTTCAAAATATTATTCATGTTTGGCTAATTTTTAGGTGTAAAACTTTGTGAATTAAATTTTTTTGACAACCTATCTAGTCTCCCACATTATGATAAGCCCCGCTATAGCTTCATATGTAATATTGAATCCAAAACTATTACGTGAATATATAGCTTTGCGCAATTACAAATTTTACACAATAATTAAGGTAAGTAGCATACCAAAATATAATATTTTGTAATTACATTTAGTATTTGTTTGTTAATGATCTAGTATTACCATTGCACCAATTCCACTATTATAAATGATACAATGTATATAATATATATTTATTACAAATTAGAAATGCATTTAAATGTTATCAATAAAAAATCTGTCTGAGAAATGATATAAGCTTTTAATCTAGGTAAGATTATCTATTTATTTTGTGCATTACTTTTATGTTGATTACACTTTGGATATTTTGTCAAATTGTGTCACCAGTGTTTCCAATAATTCTATTGATAATATGTTTTTTGTTTCATCATTGTTTCATCATTGGTTGTGGACTATCGCTGTGAAGAAAACAATTAGACCGCGGCGTGTAGACATTTTTTAAAAACCATTAATTTAGGTAATACATCATTATGTCAACAAATCTCACCACGATATCCATTCATTAGCAACACACGGCGCATCATGATACAGCGCCACAGCGCCACAGCTGTGTCTCGAGCCGCTACCGCGATTTATCGTAATCGAGTTTTTTCTTTCACCAAAAATACACAGAATAGATACACGTGTTTCAAAATTTGATATACATAAAAAATCTCAATTTTGATAGTGAGCATGGTTAATAATGAGACATTAACCATGCAGTTTTGTGGTAAAACCTGTATATTGCTCCCAATCTGACAAGTATAAAAAATAACAGTACAATACACTGTTTGCACGATTTTGCGCATAAGCAGGACTCCCAACTAAATAGTTCAGTTTTAATCACTGTGTGGCGCTATGTAATAGGAAACAGTGTGACAGGACTCCCAACTAAATAGTTCAACTTTTAGTCCCTGTGTGGCGTGTTGCTATTGGGAAAGGTGTATGGTAAATCCTCGTCCGTGACTGTCGGTGTATTTTAAAAAAGAAATACCATGAAGACTTCACATGACACTTAGTCACGTGTTTCCATATATACTGTCTCGAATTTTGATGTCGCGTGCTCTTTCAGAGCGGGACCGACTTAGAGAATGTGTTGTGTCCTTTGGGCAACCCTGTGTTTATGCGATACGGCTCCCCACGAAGTACATGGTGCTGTGACATTGCTAAATCAAAGTCATTGGCGTTGTTTCAAAATTAAAGGAACTCAAGGGATATATTCCTTGGTAAACTGTACAATATAGCGTATTAACATAAATTGGCCAACTGTTATTTTGGGTCAGAGGTAATCAGGAAAATTTTGGTGATCTCGTTATAGTTTGCAATATGTTCGTGATTTTATTCTTATGATGTAATTTAGTAAATTTTTCGGATAATAATTCTTGGAGATTTTAGCCAATCAACTTGATTAATGTTCTCTAGTGAACATGGTAAAGCTCATGAAAAAAATAGGAAAACGATCATCGAACAAAATCACTAAGATTAGCGGCCGATATCACTTAAGTATTGGTCAAATTGACCAAAATCACCATATTTTTGCCGATACGGTTCCATTGTGAAAAACATAAAGGACTGAATCTAAAATTATGTTGAAAGAACATGGATGAACACTGTCTAGAAAAGAATGTGCCCGAAGATTGTATACATTTTCAGATGCCATTTAGAATGATAAAAATTTCCACCTATAGCAACACAAAATGGTGCCCAGCTACGCATCAGTACCACAGGAACTACATCAGCTGCGTAGACCCAGCTATAGGCCCAGCACATAAGCCAATGGGTTTCCTGTGGTCATCAGAATGGCATCAATCAAACTAGAAAGAGTAAAATTAGCTTGGGGGAAGATCTTCATCCCAGCAGATACATCATCATCAAACATAACTCGTGCTCAATACACAGAAATATAGATAGACATTTTGTTATTGACGTTAGAAATTCATACTTCGTCATGTCATAGAATATATAATAATACATCTATAATAGAGAATATCATGTTTGTTGTGTATGCACATATTTTTACCATATAAGACTTTCGTAAAAAATGATCAAAGCAAAGTCGAAACAAGTACCACGTAGCGTTAGCCCTTTGTCTGTAGAGCAGATATCTACGTAACGTTAGCCCTTTGTCTGTAGAGCAGATATTTACGTAACGTTAGCTCTTTGTCTCTAGCACATATATCTACGTAACGTTAGCTCTTTGTCTCTAGCACATATATCTACGTAACGTTAGCTCTTTGTCTCTAGCACATATATCTACGTAACGTTAGCTCTTTGTCTCTAGCACATATATCTACGTCACGTTAGTCCTTTGTCTGTAGAACAGATATCTACGTAACGTTAGCCCTTTGTCTGTAGAACAGATATCTACGTAACGTTTGTCCTTTGTCTGTAGAACAGGTATCTACGTACCGTTTGTCCTTCGTCTGTAGCCCAGATATCTACTAACGTTTATCTTTTGTCTCTAGCACAGATATCTACGTAACGTTATCCCTTTGTCTGTAGAGCAGATATCTACATAACGTTTTCCCTTAGTCTGTAGCACATATATCTACATAACGTTTATCCATTGTTTGTAGCACTGATATCTACGTAACGTTTGCCTGTTGTTGCATTTTTTCTTGGTAGCACATATATCTACGTAACGTGTAACCTTCGTCTGTAGCACATATATTTACCAAATGTTTGCCCTCGGTCTGTAGCCCAGATATCTACGTGACGATTAGCCTTTGACTGTACATGGCTTTTTTGAAGTTTTGCTTAAAAAATTACTCGTCAGTGACGTTTATCCTTGATCCTCAATATATTATATCTTAATTATAACTATATTCTACATAATTGGCATCATGTTAAGCGGAAAAATTATAATAATAATTGTAAATATAAGAAAAAACGGCGGCCATCTTGGATTTGCAGGTCAAATATAGGTGCAATTATTCTAAAGACATCATCAATTAATTTGTCAAGTCAAAATCATACTGGAACTATAAATTGTTCAATTTTGCGCAACAAACCATAGAAAAACGAGTTTAAAGAAGACGAAGGACAAAACAGAGATTGTCATCCGGCAGATTCACAACCAGCACACCGTAAGTATGTAGAAACAGATGAATGACAAATTATGCTCAGAAATGATGAGAAAAGTTAATAACAGCCTTTTTTCAGGTTTTTGTTCAGACTATTACTAAATAAACACAAATTAAGTAGCCATATAACTTTCAAAATATTTTGTATGTGGTGGAAAAATATGTTAAAAGTATATACATAAACGTAAGCGGCCTTTATTCGATCAGTTGTGTCTAGGTATACTACATATTGAAATTGAAACTGGAAGATACCGAGGTATTGCAATTGAGGAGTCCAATTTTGTAAATAGTTGGTAGAAGATGATTTTCATTTTGTTCTGGCCATCATCATGATCATTTGCCTTCAGAAAGATTAAAATTGTACACCTAAATCATTGAAACAAATGCAAATATTAAACTAATGGAAATTAATGCAAACTTCCATTATATATAATGCAATTAAATTCAACATTTGTTTTGTTTTGTATGTCTAACTACTATGACATGATAATTTTAAGGTTTATTGTTGCAATGTTATTATAATTTATACAAGTTTCTATCGCGCATCATGCATGTTGTTTAAATATTGTTTTCTATTTAAACGGACCTACAAGCCCATGTCGAGTCCGGGTGTTCATTCAATTTAATGTTTGTTGTCATTTTCTAAGTTAGGGTACCACATATCAGTATAATAAGCAAATACAAATACTGCTTTAAACATTTTTGCAAATGACAAGACAGGACAAAGCAGACATGGCAGGCAGGAAATAACCGGATGTGAGCCCTATTTCCTTCTTCTCCTGTTTTCACCCCAAGTCACTCCTAGACAATACCGACAACAAATACAGTCAGGATAAGAGCCATGGGTTTATGTAATAAGTTAAACACAGAAGGTTTCTCTAATGTATGTGGAAACATGTTATACTAATTTAGAATACAGCAATGAGCAACCACAAAATGTATTACAGAATGTGTGATATATTATGATTGAAGTAGATGTATGCAAATGTTGTTTAACAATTTAACTGTTTCAGTGCAGAGACCGAATTTAGACGTCAGAATCTGACGTCTGAAGACGTCAAACCATGACCTCTAAAGTCGGTCCCCGCACTGAAAGAGTACATATTTATAATGGCCGTAGACCCATAACATATTCAAATAAATCGGAAAAAGCTAACCAAGAAATGAAATGAAATGAATGGGGTTTTAGGCCACTTTTGTGCACACATAGGCTAAACTGGACCAGGAGCACCTCCTGAGGATGTTGAGATGAACGAGATGACACTGCCCTCGAGACACAGTATGCGGTATTCAAACCCTGGAAATCTGAGGCCGAGCGCGCTACTTCTCTGTCGCGGAGGCTCCCCGCAATATTGAATCTTTATGAGTGAGCAGGGAAGAAACACTTGCTTTGTTCACTTTTGAGGTGCTTTCAAATTGAAAAGAAACCTTCGCTCTCTTGGTTTACATAAAAATATGTATGTCCTGTTCAGTGCGCTGGTCATTTCGTTGACAACATTATGCTAGCATGTCCTGTTTGCTGGTCATTTCGTTGACAACATTATGCCGACATGGCTTGTTCGCTGGTCATTTCGTCGATAACATTAAACCAGAATTTTCTGTTCTCTAGTCATTTCGTTGACAACATTATGCCAGCATGTGCTGGTCATTTCGTTGACAACAGTAAACCAGCATTTTCTGTTCGCTGGTCATTTCGTTAACAACATTATGGCAGCATGTTCAGTTTGTTGGTCATTTCGTTAACAACATTATGCCAACATGCCCTGTTTGTTGGTCATTTCGTAGACAAGATTATGCAAACATGCCCTGTTTGGTAGTCATTTATGTCACAACATAATGCCAGCATGTTCTGTTTGCTGGTCATTTCGTTCACAACATTATGCCAGCATGTTCTGTTTGCTGGTCATTTCGTTGACAACATTATGCCAGCATGTTCTGTTTTCTGGTCATTTCGTTCACAACATTATGCCAACATGTTCAGTTTGCTGGTCATTTTGCTGACAACTTTATGCCAGCATGTTCAGTTTGCTAGTCATTTCGTTGACAACATTATGCCAGCATGTTCTGTTTGTTGGTCATTTCGTTGACAACATTATGCCAGCTTGTTCTGTTTGCTGATCATTTCGTTGACAACATTGTGCCAGCATGTCCAGTTCGCTGGTCATTTCGTTGCAGACCAGTTTGATGTCTTAATCTTGACAGTGCACATGGCTGTGCCAGTGGTCGGCCATATGGTGCGCTATCAATCACTGCTATCGCACTGCATGAAGGATGCCTTCCGCCTTTCTAATGAAACCCATAAACTGTCCACGCCACGTCAAAATAGACACTCAATGCAGGGGAATAACAATAATGGCGACTCACGTGAAAGTCAAGTAATCGAAGTTGTTATAGCCTTAATTTAAATCAAAATAATATAGAGAATATACAGCAGATGGCTTGTAATGGTGGCAATGTTTTTGTAGGACCGACAAATTACCTTTCTTGACCCTTACATCGCGGGAATCGACTTTAGTCGTCCGAATCTGACGTCTGTAGACGTCAGATTCCCCGCACTGTAAGAGTAAACATATTTATACTGACTGTAGACCTATAACGTAGGTATTAAAATGAAGCGGGAAAAGCTGACTAAAACATTTATGATAATTTCAAATTGAAAAAAAAACCTTTGATCTCCATAGTTTATACAAAAGTATTTCAGCGCTTTGAGGGTTAACTACACATTTCAACCAGAAAGCAAAATGACAGAACTAACATGAAAGCCGCCTGTGAGGCATTTTGAAATCGCAAAATTCCTCAGAACAAATAGGACCACAAAGCGTTCCCATTGCCTGGCGTCTTTGAAGATATATACAAAACTATTCTGTTGAAAACTTTTTCAATAAAGGCTTTGACAAGCGCTTATTTGCGAGTCGCCATTGTAATGAAAGGGCTGATTATATGGGGATTCAAATGTCATCCAACAAATGTGAAGTTCACAGATTTGTTACTATTAAGAAAACAATTTACTGAGGCGGCGACGGATCGTGCGGAATACAGTAAGCATCAGCCAACCTTGCAATTATCTTCAAATAAATAATAAGAATGAAGATTCAATTCGTCATGGAAATATATACATTTCGTAAAAAATATTTGATACGAATATAATAATTTATTTTACCACAGCGAAAATATAAGCACTTTTTGTAGCTAACTATTTACTATATATCGACTTTTTACGTTCATTTACTGTAATCTTTTCACTTTGCTATATTGACCTTTTTACGGTAATGCACTGTAATCTTATCTGCAAAATACTGCGGCGCTATGCATAATGGGAATGCCCGACATGCTCGACAGGGGTGCCAGGGCGGCAAATAAGCTCGTAAAAAGTCAACTTGACAGCTACCAAAGCCTTCCCAGCGAACACGAAACGTTCAGCCAATGTTGGCACAATGTTGGCCCATTGTCTTCGACGCTGGCCCAACATTGTACCAACATTGGATGAACGTTTCGTGTTCACTGGGTACTGCATGTCAAATCCGTCCCGACCCAATGTTGGGTTAATGTTGGCCCAGCGTCGTAGACGGTGGTCCAACATTAATACAACAATTAGTCCACAAAGTGTGGTATTTCTTTCTGTAAACACCAGCTAATAATACAAAAAATTATTATTCGAACCCATAAATTGTACGGTGCCCCAACATCAATACAGCAATTAGTCCACATAGCGTGCTATTTCTCTTTGTGAACACTAGCTAATAGTACAAATATTTATTATTCGGGCCCTTAAATCGTGTGCGCTGATAAATGTTATAGAAATCATTCTTAAAATACGTTGAACAATATAGTTGATCAGTCTTTTAAATTGAATCTTCGGGAAATGATGCTTAACAATTCCGGTTGTAACACTCTTGTTCAAATTCCTACACATTGGTTTCAATAAAAATAGCAAAATCCATTATGGCCGTCACCCAATTTCGGAATATATGTTACATTATATACGCGCATATTTATCTTTCTCAAAAAATGTCCTAGAAATATGAATTAAGCATCGTTTTCCATGGTTTTAACCATTCTGATTATAAATTTAACAGAAATGAGGCAACACAAAGGTAAAGTCAAAGATGGGCACCACCTAAGTTTTGAATATACGAAACTAGCAATGTTAGTAAGCAGTTAAGCCAAACCAATGAGAGTTATGATCCTTGTTATAATCAGAGCCTGTCTCAAATTTGACATTCAATTTCTACGTTTTTGCATTGAAACAAATCAGATGACAAATCGAATGTTTTACTGTTTCACAACTAGACCTACTTTTTGGCTTCTACCACCAATCGATCAATCACTTGGAGATCATGGGTAGGCCTATATAGTCAGGCAGCGGTTGTTGATATCATTGGGGCTACTGCGCCAAATTTGCCGACTCTAGTCTTTTCTGCTATTTTTCATGATTAGATGTTAATTAATCAATTGCAACTTGTTGCCAAGCTTGTTCTATATTTTTTAAGGTTTTACCGATGTTTACAAATTTTGCGTATTTGACACAAAAATAATCAAAACCGAAAGACGTTTTTTTCCTAGTACAAAATAATATACATTGTGTGGGTGTATCTTAGGCCTCATTATCATGTGGCTGGAGAAAATGTCTAGTAAAATTGTCTGTCCGGCGGTCCGTCCGTGTTATGCCAATTTTGTCTATTGGTCATTTAATTATAAGGTTTCATAATTGTTATATATAACTGATAGCTATTAGTTTTATTGTTTGTATATTGATGTATATTAATAAAAACTATCAGTTCTGTTCTTGTGGTATAACAACATTTTTGTTTCTTAATTATAGTGTCCATATCCCAGCATATCTATATCTGACTATATGGATACATCAATTATTATCTATATGTGGTGTAATAACTCAGAGGTTACACTGTACCTGCTAAACTACCAAAATTGTACGTAACCGTTATTTTTTTAAATTAGTTCTTTATCTTAAGCAAAATAACTAATCAGCAATGACACCACCACCTTCGCCATCACTTTGTTATTTGCTATATATCTATATTGATATTAAAGTTGCTACTACCTTCCTGATCACTGTTTGTCTTATCATCTTTGTTAATGTAGTACTAGTATATATCCTTAGTACATATCCTTAGACAATGATGATGCGTCCTATATTCCCACTTTGTTGCTTACACACCGAACACTATCACATGTTTTTTTACGGTAGCAATCATACTTGAAGATTGCTTGGACCAGTGGAGATGCAATTTGAGAACAGTTTGCTTCATTCAGAAACTGTAGTTGAATATAACATATTCCCGTCTATGTTCGATCCATATACTAACGGATCTAACGTTTGTAGCTCAAGCATCAAGGCATTCTTCACAGGAAAGTTTGTAAATGTTATATTTTCAAACGTTCCTTGAAGGCTTGTTCAGTTGATTGCAATCAAAATAATTACCAACAGGCGATGCTCCCCTGGCCGAGCTACTAACCACAGAATAAATTTCCTACTACATCAAGCCACAAATAATTAATATTTCCAAGACGACTTAATACGGGTTTTTTGAGAAATTCATTAAAATTATGGACGCTGGGGCCCATTTTATTTTGCAGATATGCTATAATTACCACACAACGACCCTGAAACATGGGTATTTCTGGACTGCATCGAACAAGAACATAAAAAAATAAAGATAAAAGGTGGTTTCATCGGTATCACGGACAATGAACATGCCCTCGAGAAGTACTTTATAATAGCTCCAACTTTCTGTAAAATTGGGCGAGAATTAAACGAATATGCTGGAATTCAAACCAGAATGTAAAGCTCTGTTCATCACACAGCCATAGGAGAAAGTCAACTCTTGATAAATGTAGCACAGATCATCACCATTATCACTGAACAGGGCAATCCTTTTCTGAAGAGCGATGTGGTTAATCTGGCTACCTTGCTGTTGTACCTGAAAAAAATATGTCGTGATATTGAAGATTGAGATAATTTGGAAAATATGGCATTGGATAAACTTGTGACCAAACGTATGATTGAAAAAAAAAACCAACTTCTGGGATTCTCAAAAGCAGCCAAGAGTCGAACTGATGTTGTCATTAAGGAGGCCATCGGAGATTTTGAATTTAATGTGGTCACACCATCTAATTTTCACCCAGATGGACCAATGATCCTGCAATCTGACAAAGCACAAGTAGTATTTCTAATATCCAATATGCCACTGCCAGATGGTCATTGATATTGAAACGGGTGTTTCATCTGTTTTGATAATAGATGCAATGTGTGTGGTTAATATGGTAACTAAAACACTAGAGATGACAAATGCAATGCATTTTGCTAAAAAGTTCGTGGCTATTGTAGCTGAAATGAGTAAAACTAACTATGAAGAAATTAGGATTGTTTTTTTTATCATTACGTGTCAAATTCTCTGAAAGAAACTACTAGAGACAAGCGGACAGCAAAACAACACCGATCCACTACCATCTACATGATGGTACTGAAATTAGGAATGTCACGTCTTTTCTTTCCCACATCAAAACAAAAGCAGAGCTAAAAAAAACTCACAGAGAAGCTTATCCAATATTACCAAGAGAAAGCACAGAAAGTCTAGATAATGCATCATACAGTGACGGAGGCTAATTGTCCTCTATCTGATATAGTCAGCATGCCAGAGATGACATCTGGTCTGCAACACTTTGAAGAAAGTGATCAACTTGTACTACTGAATGCATTTGATGTAATTTTTTGCCTGTAGGTACAAATGTTTTCTTCCTAAGTCCACTTCACTTTTCAGGAAGACAAAAAAGAGGATATATATATATGAATGTTACTTGAAGTTGGGTCCAAATAAGGCAGAAGCACTCATTGGGTGGTATGCTTTCAAAGGAACTGATAAGACCATTATAAAACATTTTTACGATCGGACATGAACATACTTGGTGCAACATACAACGAATGCTCATTGCGAGACTTAAGGTGGGCTTTACTTTCACAGAAACGAAAGGAGGATCAGCAGTTACCTCCAACTTTAGGAACAATAATATCCAATGTCCAAAGAACTTTTTATATGGCTCGAATATGAAAATTTTCACAAAAGACTTGCCTACAATTTCCATCACCTACCCACTATTACTGGGAATTATTAGATGGCAAACCTCTACCAGTGTCCTGAGTCAACCCTCCAGCTCTTGAGGCTTTGCTTGAGCTTCGAAAATGTAACTGTAAGAAAGGTTGTCGTGTCATGTGGGAGTAAAAATCAATTAGCGTTGTAATAAAACTGTACCTGATAGGCCTGTAGAGATCAATCTAGAAGATTAATATTTTTTACTTTATCACATACTGATGCTGATAGTTGGCGGTCTCCCCACCTCTCAACGTAAGCTCATTAACTTTGTTTAGGGTGCCATCCTCCGCCATAACTATTTATTCGTTAATAAAACGAGTATTTTTTTATTTGTTCAATTAAAAAACACGAAAATAAACATTGTATATCATAACAATGCTTCAGCGTCATATTATATTACATTATGTAAAACAAAAGTGCGAAAAATTATTGTTTTTGATGTTTTATTTTCATTAAAATAAGTATAGGTGGTGTTTTTCACGGTCAAATATTTAAAACGTCATTTTTTTCTAAAAGTAAGTAAATAAAAAGTTGGCAACAAGTGAATTATTGTTCGTTGGGATGCCATCGATAATATTAAAGCAAAAAACTAGAGTTGGCAAAATGGGCGCATTAGAACGACATCTGCTGCCTGACTAATAGCCACATCGACTCCCAATCTAAAATTTCGAGATGCGCATCAGGGTCCGTATTCCCGTACATGTTATGATATATCGTAGGTTTCGGATTGGTCGTGATGGCCATCCTACGATATATCGTGACTTGTACGAGGTCCAGATTTGGACTTCCGTTCTCCACCCAGCGAATGTTGACAAGCATGAATTATTCTTCGTATGATTAGTTGGACCTACAGCCACAGGAGTTTGTTTAACCATACAAAATGTCATTTACTACTGCCATAATGTAACATAATATTTTAAAGTATTTTTATTTAAAAAAGACGACGAAGCGTAGATTCTTAAACGGTTTCAACTTATAAAAAAAATATAGTGATTTATGGATTTTAAAATCTCTCAAAACATTTCTCCAAAGGTGCCTTGCACCTTGAACCCATCTGTTATACTTATGGTCAAGATGACCAAATTATACTGAAAAACAATAGAACACCTTTTATCAGTGTTTATGTCTCAAAACAAGGTTTTACTGCCATAGAAAATATATTTCTAGAAAGAAACAACATTGTTAAGATATTCCGGGATTGAATGGCGGCCATATTTGTTTTTACTGTTTGATCGACAGAGATGTGTTGGAGCAGAACAAGAGTGTAATAAACAATTGAAAATGACATTTTTTCATATTATTATGACATTGTTTGTTAAAAATATTAGAAATTTGATGGCGGCCATGCTGTTTTATTGAAACAAATGTGTTGGAAGTGGAACAAGAGTGTAATAAACCATTAGCTATTCAAGATCTTATGACATTTTCTTGTGAAAGATATGCATTTTGAAATTGTTTAGAACATGAATGGCGGCCATTTTGGATTTTTCTATTTTGTGATATCTTCCCCCACTCACAAATTTTATTACTTTTAGTAGGGCCTATATGTTATTACCAGAGCTAATTTCTAAAAAGAAAATTATGTTTTAGTTAGTTCCAGATCATACCGCATATTCACAAAAGACTTGCCTACAATTTCCATCACCTACCCACTATTACTGGGAATTATTAGATGGCAAACCTCTACCAGTGTCCTGAGTCAACCCTCCAGCTCTTGAGGCTTTGCTTGAGCTTCGAAAATGTAACTGTAAGAAAGGTTGTCGTGTCATGTGGGAGTAAAAATCAATTAGCGTTGTAATAAAACTGTACCTGATAGGCCTGTAGAGATCAATCTAGAAGATTAATATTTTTTACTTTATCACATACTGATGCTGATAGTTGGCGGTCTCCCCACCTCTCAACGTAAGCTCATTAACTTTGTTTAGGGTGCCATCCTCCGCCATAACTATTTATTCGTTAATAAAACGAGTATTTTTTTATTTGTTCAATTAAAAAACACGAAAATAAACATTGTATATCATAACAATGCTTCAGCGTCATATTATATTACATTATGTAAAACAAAAGTGCGAAAAATTATTGTTTTTGATGTTTTATTTTCATTAAAATAAGTATAGGTGGTGTTTTTCACGGTCAAATATTTAAAACGTCATTTTTTTCTAAAAGTAAGTAAATAAAAAGTTGGCAACAAGTGAATTATTGTTCGTTGGGATGCCATCGATAATATTAAAGCAAAAAACTAGAGTTGGCAAAATGGGCGCATTAGAACGACATCTGCTGCCTGACTAATAGCCACATCGACTCCCAATCTAAAATTTCGAGATGCGCATCAGGGTCCGTATTCCCGTACATGTTATGATATATCGTAGGTTTCGGATTGGTCGAGATGGCCATCCTACGATATATCGTGACTTGTACGAGGTCCAGATTTGGACTTCCGTTCTCCACCCAGCGAATGTTGACAAGCATGAATTATTCTTCGTATGATTAGTTGGACCTACAGCCACAGGAGTTTGTTTAACCATACAAAATGTCATTTACTACTGCCATAATGTAACATAATATTTTAAAGTATTTTTATTTAAAAAAGACGACGAAGCGTAGATTCTTAAACGGTTTCAACTTATAAAAAAAATATAGTGATTTATGGATTTTAAAATCTCTCAAAACATTTCTCCAAAGGTGCCTTGCACCTTGAACCCATCTGTTATACTTATGGTCAAGATGACCAAATTATACTGAAAAACAATAGAACACCTTTTATCAGTGTTTATGTCTCAAAACAAGGTTTTACTGCCATAGAAAATATATTTCTAGAAAGAAACAACATTGTTAAGATATTTCGGGATTGAATGGCGGCCATATTTGTTTTTACTGTTTGATCGACAGAGATGTGTTGGAGCAGAACAAGAGTGTAATAAACAATTGAAAATGACATTTTTTCATATTATTATGACATTGTTTGTTAAAAATATTAGAAATTTGATGGCGGCCATGCTGTTTTATTGAAACAAATGTGTTGGAAGTGGAACAAGAGTGTAATAAACCATTAGCTATTCAAGATCTTATGACATTTTCTTGTGAAAGATATGCATTTTGAAATTGTTTAGAACATGAATGGCGGCCATTTTGGATTTTTCTATTTTGTGATATCTTCCCCCACTCACAAATTTTATTACTTTTAGTAGGGCCTATATGTTATTACCAGAGCTAATTTCTAAAAAGAAAATTATGTTTTAGTTAGTTCCAGATCATACCGCATATTCACAAAAGACTTGCCTACAATTTCCATCACCTACCCACTATTACTGGGAATTATTAGATGGCAAACCTCTACCAGTGTCCTGAGTCAACCCTCCAACTCTTGAGGCTTTGCTTGAGCTTCGAAAATGTAACTGTAAGAAAGGTTGTCGTGTCATGTGGGAGTAAAAATCAATTAGCGTTGTAATAAAACTGTACCTGATAGGCCTGTAGAGATCAATCTAGAAGATTAATATTTTTTACTTTATCACATACTGATGCTGATAGTTGGCGGTCTCCCCACCTCTCAACGTAAGCTCATTAACTTTGTTTAGGGTGCCATCCTCCGCCATAACTATTTATTCGTTAATAAAACGAGTATTTTTTTATTTGTTCAATTAAAAAACACGAAAATAAACATTGTATATCATAACAATGCTTCAGCGTCATATTATATTACATTATGTAAAACAAAAGTGCGAAAAATTATTGTTTTTGATGTTTTATTTTCATTAAAATAAGTATAGGTGGTGTTTTTCACGGTCAAATATTTAAAACGTCATTTTTTTCTAAAAGTAAGTAAATAAAAAGTTGGCAACAAGTGAATTATTGTTCGTTGGGATGCCATTGATGATATTAAAGCAAAAAACTAGAGTTGGCAAAATGGGCGCATTAGAACGACATCTGCTGCCTGACTAATAGCCACATCGACTCCCAATCTAAAATTTCGAGATGCGCATCAGGGTCCGTATTCCCGTACATGTTATGATATATCGTAGGTTTCGGATTGGTCGAGATGGTCATCCTACGATATATCGTGACTTGTACGAGGTCCAGATTTGGACTTCCGTTCTCAACCCAGCGAATGTTGACAAGCATGAATTATTCTTCGCATGATTAGTTGGACCTACAGCCACAGGAGTTTGTTTAACCATACAAAATGTCATTTACTACTGCCATAATGTAACATAATATTTTAAAGTATTTTTATTTAAAAAAGACGACGAAGCGTAGATTCTTAAACGGTTTCAACTTATAAAAAAAATATAGTGATTTATGGATTTTAAAATCTCTCAAAACATTTCTCCAAAGGTGCCTTGCACCTTGAACCCATCTGTTATACTTATGGTCAAGATGACCAAATTATACTGAAAAACAATAGAACACCTTTTATCAGTGTTTATGTCTCAAAACAAGGTTTTACTGCCATAGAAAATATATTTCTAGAAAGAAACAACATTGTTAAGATATTCCGGGATTGAATGGCGGCCATATTTGTTTTTACTGTTTGATCGACAGAGATGTGTTGGAGCAGAACAAGAGTGTAATAAACAATTGAAAATGACATTTTTTCATATTATTATGACATTGTTTGTTAAAAATATTAGAAATTTGATGGCGGCCATGCTGTTTTATTGAAACAAATGTGTTGGAAGTGGAACAAGAGTGTAATAAACCATTAGCTATTCAAGATCTTATGACATTTTCTTGTGAAAGATATGCATTTTGAAATTGTTTAGAACATGAATGGCGGCCATTTTGGATTTTTCTATTTTGTGATATCTTCCCCCACTCACAAATTTTATTACTTTTAGTAGGGCCTATATGTTATTACCAGAGCTAATTTCTAAAAAGAAAATTATGTTTTAGTTAGTTCCAGATCATACCGCATATTCACAAAAGACTTGCCTACAATTTCCATCACCTACCCACTATTACTGGGAATTATTAGATGGCAAACCTCTACCAGTGTCCTGAGTCAACCCTCCAACTCTTGAGGCTTTGCTTGAGCTTCGAAAATGTAACTGTAAGAAAGGTTGTCGTGTCATGTGGGAGTAAAAATCAATTAGCGTTGTAATAAAACTGTACCTGATAGGCCTGTAGAGATCAATCTAGAAGATTAATATTTTTTACTTTATCACATACTGATGCTGATAGTTGGCGGTCTCCCCACCTCTCAACGTAAGCTCATTAACTTTGTTTAGGCTGCCATCCTCCGCCATAACTATTTATTCGTTAATAAAACGAGTATTTTTTTATTTGTTCAATTAAAAAACACGAAAATAAACATTGTATATCATAACAATGCTTCAGCGTCATATTATATTACATTATGTAAAACAAAAGTGCGAAAAATTATTGTTTTTGATGTTTTATTTTCATTAAAATAAGTATAGGTGGTGTTTTTCACGGTCAAATATTTAAAACGTCATTTTTTTCTAAAAGTAAGTAAATAAAAAGTTGGCAACAAGTGAATTATTGTTCGTTGGGATGCCATTGATGATATTAAAGCAAAAAACTAGAGTTGGCAAAATGGGCGCATTAGAACGACATCTGCTGCCTGACTAATAGCCACATCGACTCCCAATCTAAAATTTCGAGATGCGCATCAGGGTCCGTATTTCCGTACATGTTATGATATATCGTAGGTTTCGGATTGGTCGAGATGGTCATCCTACGATATATCGTGACTTGTACGAGGTCCAGATTTGGACTTCCGTTCTCAACCCAGCGAATGTTGACAAGCATGAATTATTCTTCGCATGATTAGTTGGACCTACAGCCACAGGAGTTTGTTTAACCATACAAAATGTCATTTACTACTGCCATAATGTAACATAATATTTTAAAGTATTTTTATTTAAAAAAGACGACGAAGCGTAGATTCTTAAACGGTTTCAACTTATAAAAAAAATATAGTGATTTATGGATTTTAAAATCTCTCAAAACATTTCTCCAAAGGTGCCTTGCACCTTGAACCCATCTGTTATACTTATGGTCAAGATGACCAAATTATACTGAAAAACAATAGAACACCTTTTATCAGTGTTTATGTCTCAAAACAAGGTTTCACTGCCATAGAAAATATATTTCTAGAAAGAAACAACATTGTAAAGATATTCCGGGATTGAATGGCGGCCATATTTGTTTTTACTGTTTGATCGACAGAGATGTGTTGGAGCAGAACAAGAGTGTAATAAACAATTGAAAATGACATTTTTTCATATTATTATGACATTGTTTGTTAAAAATATTAGAAATTTGATGGCGGCCATGCTGTTTTATTGAAACAAATGTGTTGGAAGTGGAACAAGAGTGTAATAAACCATTAGCTATTCAAGATCTTATGACATTTTCTTGTGAAAGATATGCATTTTGAAATTGTTTAGAACATGAATGGCGGCCATTTTGGATTTTTCTATTTTGTGATATCTTCCCTCACTCACAAATTTTATTACTTTTAGTAGGGCCTATATGTTATTACCAGAGCTAATTTCTAAAAAGAAAATTATGTTTTAGTTAGTTCCAGATCATACCGCATATTGACTGGACCATTTTATATTGTTGAAAATTAAATTAATAATTAAATTAGACAACTTAGACTTTAAAGTTTGCGAGGAAGAGAATCAATAGACTCAAACGTGTTATTGTAGTGTTTTGCGGAGTTATATAATTTCAAACATTTTGATGTCTGTCTGTCTTTTTCACTTTTGTATTTAATAATAATATTGACAAGATCGAAATAATAAAAACGAAATTCATCAAAAATATTTTAAAGAATTAAACGCTTTCGTAGTATAAGAAACCCGTTTATGTCCTTTAAAGATAAAAACACAAACTATGAGGCAAAATTGGACAGGATGCCATGGGAACTATCTATCGATGAGTAAGTTTCTCACAAGTATTAATTTGAAAGTCAAAATATAAAATTATTGAAATAGCTAATTGCTTTAGAAAGATCAACAGCTAAACAGTTTAGTTTCGATAGCAACATAACGCATAGAGCAAACGGTGTGTCAACCTTAACCTTACTGATTGGCTGAATCAGAACCAATAAGCGACACCCACGCACTAATATACTACGTTGTTATTTCTATTTTTTGTTACTGACAGTTTTGGTGTCCGAGAAAGGGGCAATCCACTTTCACGGAGAATGCTAAAGTGATCATTGTACAGTGTACAATACTCTCAGCAAGTAGGAGACACCAGCAAGAAATGAAATGAATCGGGCTTTAGGCCACTTCTGTGCACATATAGGCTAAATTGGACCAGGATAACCTCCTGAGGATGGTGAGATGAGTGAGATGACACTGTCGAAATTCGAGCCCTGGCGGTCTTTGGCCGAGCACGCGACCTCTCGGTCACGGAGGTTCCCCACAATACTGAGGTTTACGAGTGGATGGAGAAGAAACATTTTGGTTTCTTTCAAACCGCCGAGACCGGGAAACGAACCCCGAACTCTGGCGTGAAGGGCAGCGGTGCTAACCACTACCCTTGGGTGTTTGCTGGGAGAACGCCTCTTTTTGGCTGTTCGCAGTTACGAGGTTATGCACGTTCCACCATTGGTGTGCAGTCCCTGCCCAGAGTGCGATTTGGTTCATTTTATGAGAGTACATTATCAGGACGCCTGACCTGGCACGTCTGTGTTATTTTCTGAAGTGTTACCGGTGATAGATCCCGTTTTCTCTCGGCTTCGTCCTCCAGGATCGGAGTTACCGCGGGAGATTGCGGAAAGCTTCCCGTTGAGACGGCTAAGCTCCGCGTTTTCGCGCCGGGGGACAACCAGCCAATGAAATCTGACAGGCACAGCGCTGACGCTGCGGCAAAACGGCGGTAGATAACAGAAAAAATGTGATTGGTTTATGCGGGGATGTGGACCAGTCAGACGCCGACGATTACTGCCAAGTTGCTGAGAGGCGGCGTTGTCTTCTCCTTGGTAGAATGGCGCCCCTGGTCATATGGGCTGTCAGTGAGTGCACTGTCAGCACCCAGCACAAACAAAACATTGAATCAACGCCGGCTCAACGTTGGCCAGTGTTAAACCTGCGTTGAATCAACGTCACGGGCATCCACCGCCAGGGGCCATAAGACCCACTCAAGCAACGCTATGGCAACAAAACGCAGGTGTGCCGCCGGCTGAGCTACCTCGGGTCCACAGTGGCTGGTGTAGCAGTCTGAACTGGATCTGACAAAGCGTGCAAAGACCGCACTGTGTACGTGATACGTACATATTCAGATAGGTGGAAGTGACTTGTGGTGCGTGGATGGCCAGCGGAGAGTAACAGCACAAGTGCAGAGCCAGGAAAGTTAGCGTTTGTGGCGTATGTACACCTGTGCGGTTCACTCCTTCTACCTGATGTAGATCCACACGCGGATCTCACCAATATACAGCATTGTGGCATGTAAAGGGTGAATCACTGTTCAGGAGGCTGGTTATTGCCAATTAGGCCAGACTGGTGAGCGGCTGTTGAGATGGTGATTGGCTGGCTTGAGGTCTTATAAGCCAGAGAAGGGACAGCGTGGATTGTCGAGTTAATTAGGGCAGATAAGGCTGCGGTGTTGTCAGGTTGATAGAGTGTCCACAGATTGGATAAATGAGCAGACGGGATATATGCCGGTGGGCGAGACGCCCGGTCAAACCGGATCAGCCAGGTTTAATTGGGACGCCCCCCGGGCAGCCGGGATCAAGTGAGGCTTAGGGCGCGGCAGGCCAACCCGCTGATCTGGCTTATTGGAGGCTACACCCAGGAGACAGAGCACAGACCACAGAGCATATTGTCTGAACTGAGAGACCAGAAGTACAGAGCACATTGTCTATAGCAGGAGACCAGCAGCACAGAACACATTGTCTGTAGTAGGAGACCAGAAGCGCAAAGCACATTGCCTGTGTCAGGAGACCAGAAGCACATGGCACATTTTCTGTTTCTGAAGACCAGAAGCACATGGCACATTGTCTGTAGCGGGAGACCGGAAGCACATGGCACATTGTCTGCAACGAGAGACCAGATGGACAGAGTGCATTGTATTAGCAGACCAGAATAACAGAGCACATAGTCTGTAGCAGGAGACCATAAACAGAAAGCACATTGTCTGTACCAGGAGACCAGAGCACATTGTCTGTACCAGGAGACCGGAGCACAAAGCACATTGTGTGTAGCATAAGAACAGAAGCACAAAGCACATTGTCTGTAGCATAAGAGCAGAAGCACAAAGCACATCCTCTGTACTAGGAGATCAGAAGCACACAGAACACATTGTCTGTGCCACGAGACCGGAAGCACATTGTCTTTACCAGGAGAACAGAGCACAAAGCACATTGTCTGTAGCATAAGAACAGAAGCACAATTGCAAAGCACACCATCTGTACTAGGAGACCAGAAGCACACAGAACACATTGTCTGTGCCACGGGACCGGAAGCACATTGTCCGTATCACGAGAACAGAACAAAGAGCACATTGTCTGTGTCAGGAGACCAGTAGCACAAAGCACATTGTTTGTAGCAGGAGACCAGAAGCACAGAGTACATTGTCTGTACCGAGAGACCACACGCACGGAGTCAATGCCAGGTAAAAAATTCCTATATATGATTGCCACCATTAGCTTAACCCTTTCAGCGCTGGGATCGACATTAGACGTCAGTATCGGACGTCTATGGACGTCAGATCTTGCTTTCTAAAGTCAATGCCCGCACCGAAAGATTTAAACATTTATTATGACCATAGACCCATGACATAGGTATTCAAATGGAGCGGAAAGAGCTAGCTAAGATATTTATGATGATTTCAAATTGAAAACTCCATTTGGTCTCCATGATTTATACAAAAAATATGTAAGCGTTCTAAGTGTTAATGCAAGGAGAACATGGAGCAGTACTCAGTCACACATTAACTATAGGTTCTATAAAAAGAACCTTTCAGTACTGTTACCATGCAACCCAAGGAGAATCCTGCAAGGGTTTTCATGGGGTTGCATGGCAATAGTACTGAAGGGTTCCTTCTAAAGAACCTATATTGTGATAACACTTCTCATCATTATCTACTACTTACACAATCACCTATGTGTCTCAGTCATTGCTGTCTCTGTTGCAGGATTGCACCTCGCTGGAGACCATGATGGACATCATGCTATCTGCCTACGTCAGCATAAGCCGCTTCATATTACCTATCCTGCTGATCCACACTCTACTGATCCACGCCAGGAGCTCTTCCCGTCGCTCTCCCTTGCGTCATAACTCTGTGTATTTTTCACATGAGCATGTTGACAAGACCCCTGTGTCTTCATTCTGCCCCGTGCAGCAGTCTGAGCAGTGCATGTGCCTCAGCGTGCTCCCGGCTGACACCATGTTCCATCGTATATCTTGTGCTGGAGGGGATCCTTACCATTTTCCACGCTTCTCACCTCATCACAATACTACCATCTTAAGATTGTCACTAGTGTACGACGAGCTGCGACAAATACCTTATGACGCTTTTGGGGGACTCAAGATACTCAAACTGGACTTACGTGGTAATAATTTCACAAACCTTGTCCATCCACGAGCATTCCTGGGGATAGCAAAACAGCTGCATTACTTAGACTTACAGTGGTCAAACCTGACCAAGCTGACCAGTAAGGTGTTTCGCGGCATGGTGCTACTGCAAAACCTGTCCTTGGCACAGAATCACTTACGTCACATACCACGTGGTCTGTTTCAGGACCTGTGTCGCCTGAGGCGCTTATCTTTGACGGGGAATTCCCTGGGTAAGCTCTCCACGGATGTCTTCAGATATCAGACTAACCTGGAGCATATGGATCTCAGCTACTGCCATCTAAGACACGTGTCCTTTGGACTCCTGTTCGGGTTGTGGAATCTACGTCATCTGGATCTACGTGGTAACCGCATCATCTCCTTGGAGATGCAGGCCTTTATGGACCTCTACTCTCTAGACACCTTACTCCTCACCCACAACCCGATCACAAGCCTCGAGTCCAGGGTTTTTGTGGGACTCGTCAACTTGCGGCAGCTCCGGATCGAGGAGAGCCATCTGGAATACATTGCGTTTGATGTTTTTCACGATACACATAATTTACGTTTGTTAGATCTCGGGGATAATCGACTGAGGGACTTAGCGTTCGGCACCCTTTTCATCCCGAGGTTAGAGCAGCTATCTCTAGACGGTAACAGGCTGACTGTGATGCCGGCCGAGCTGAGATATCTTGCCTATTTACAGCGTTTAGATTTATCCTACAATCAGCTAACACAGGTGGATCTGTGTACGCTGGAAAAGATGTCTAACCTGAGACATCTGAACCTGAGGGAGAACCCCTTTAATTGTAACTGTGCCACCATGTGGCTGCGCCGGCTGCGGAGTCAAATGATGAAAAAGTGGGACCAGAAGAGCGACTTTCCGTTCCTGCCGGGAAAATGTGAAGAACCCTCTCATCTGCGAGGGGTTGTCATAACCAGCTGGATAGATTTTGACTGTCTGCGAGATTTATCGCAGGCGCCGCGTTGCGCGTGGCACTGACAATGTACAACACCGATGAGGCATACAATAAGCCAGTAAGCACAACACATTTGTATAACATTTGTACAACGTCGGTACAACGTCGAAGACGTTGGGCCGACGTTGCACAAATGTTATACAAATGTTTTGTGTTTGCTGGGAAGGTGAAATAACTCCCATAAGACGAGACGGCTCCCCAATGGCCGTTTAAAGGTGGTCCAGCGTTGGAGACGGTGGCCAACATTAAACCAACACTAGTTTGCATATGGTTTGCTATATGTTAACCCTTTGAGCGCTAAGCGTGACTATAGTCGTTTTTATTCCGCCTAAACCTGATTAAATCACTGTAATTGGGAGCGAAATGTGTGTTTAAACATCAAGATTTGCAAATGTTTGGTCTCAAATTGAACAAATATGAGTGAATTTTCACCCACTTGAAGTTGTGGGTCGCGGTAGCGAGACACAACTTCAAGTGGGTGAAAATGTAGCGCTTGAGGCTTCAAGGGTTAAATTATGTCGCTCGCACCGGTCCGTTTTTATCTTGGTGCCCGTCAGATGGCACCATTAACTTTTCAAGTACTAGCCAAATCTAATTGAATACCTTAAATTTATAAAATATGGCTTCAGCTTTGTTGAAAACAATACTTACATTTATAGATACGCCGGTGATGTATATTTATATTAATTTTTAAGGGGAATATAAATACCGGAATGTTAGCACTGAGAAAAGGGGTATTACATGTAGATGTAATTACGTGTATATTTATTACATGTAGATGTAATTACATGTATATATATTACATGCATATGTATTATATGTAGATGTAATTACTTGTATAATGTATTACATGTAGATGTAATTACATATATATGTATTATATGTAGATGTAATTACTTGTATAATGTATTACATGTTGATATAATCACATGCATATGTATTATATGTAGATGTAATTACTTGTATAATGTATTACATGTTGATGTAATCACATGCATATGTATTATATGTAGATGTAATTACTTGTATAATGTATTACATGTAAATGTAGTGTGTTTGAACCTGCATTGCGGGTACGGACTAGAAAAACGAACATCTCTGAACACACCACAATTCTACATCGTTCACACATATTTGAGTCAGTGTCGGCTATAGACCTCATAATCTATACAAGCACGTTTATGTAATGATAATACCAGCTCAATCATGGGGCAACGACTGAAACATTGGCCTGACATAACGCCAGCATCTGGCCAACGTGGGCTGCGACCCAGCAACACAACTAAAGTTGGCTTCATGTTGGCCCATCGTCTACGACGCTGGCCCAACATAAATCCAACATTGGTTCAGCGTCGGGTGGGACCTCAGCTGAGGCAGACGGACGGTTGGCTCCCGCATTCCGCACAAATCACTTGCACCTCGACAAATTGCGTGAAATTCCTCTTTTGAAGAAGTAAACGGCCGATTTTGACAAAACTTGCAAAGTATGATTTAATGTAATCGTTACACCCTTCTATGCGTCATGGTAAATATAAAAACATTTCACCCACGCGAAGTTGTGTCCCGCTATCTTGTAGATTTACGACACATTTCTCCCCAAAAAATGGTTATCTTAAGCGCGAGCGATTCGTTCAAAAAACGACTATATCCTCGACTAGGATTTAAAGGGTTTATGATGTGGTGAAGGTGCGATTTTGGCTGAAAGTAATAAAATTAAATATCAATGCCTGAAAATAAAAATATTCACAGTTGAAGAGCCTTTATCTGCAGTTCGCCAGATGACGGCCGACATTCGTGAGCAGTGCTTGGATGTAAATGCGTATATAAACTCTTTCAGTGCGAGAGATATTTATTACATTTGTTTGCATTTAATTTAACAGCAAATACATTAATTTAAAAGTATCAATATTTATATAATTATAGACATGGTAAAGAGAAATTTGAAATGAGGCACACCTTTTAAATAATAAGTCTAGTTTGCGCTACAGATACACACGTGGCACACACGACTTAGTAGCTGAAGATGAGTGTCTACGGCACAGTTCTGCACCCCACTGGACACACGACGTTGTTACGACTTTGAATCAACGGCATTAACGTTGATTTCACGTTGCAACAACGCCTTGTGCCCAGTGAGTTGCGGAATCATATTTTCATCAGGGTATCACAATAATAAATGTTAATTAATAGCTTAAAATAGTATATAAAATATGTCACATAAAATATTGAAGGTATTACAAAATAAATCGTTATCGCAATACGAAGATATTTATCTTTTCATTTATTGTTGATATACCTCGTTTTTATTCATTGATATCAATGAACAGAAGCCTACGTAATGGTCTATATTTAATATTAATACTGAATAAATAACACGACAATAGAAAGTTTGTTTTTTAGTTTAACGATGCAAATGGCAAGGGTGGATCATTTCACACTGTTATGCACGCGATAGCACCACAATATGTGAGCGTATTTAAATCTGCAATTAACCTTCATCCCGCTCTTCTCAGGAAGTTCTCATGGCCCAATTTAGCCTGTATGTGCCCAAAAGTGGCCTAAACCCGATTAATTTCACTTCCTTTTATCCCGCTCATTTAATTAGATTTTCATCCACTTTACTGCGACCCACAACTTCAGGTGGGTAAAAATTAGGCCCCTACTCATGTTTGTTTAATTCGAGACCAAACCCTTTTTTATTCTCTATTTTACCTTTTCACCGCAAAGTGAGAGTATAGTCGTTCTGAATTTGTTTGTTTGCCGTTCAAATCACGCTCATTTCGTTCTCAATGATTCGATCAGCTAATAAAAATGATCAGAAAACGACTATAGTCGTGATTAGCGGTACCTGTAAGGGCTAACCCTTTAATCGCCGGTCCCGAATATATCCGCTTTTTTATTATTTTTTATTAGCACTTAAGGTACCACCTGTCAAACATGTTAAAAATAAAATGTGAAAAAAATCAGCAAGATTTGAAAATAAATAACCTCCATTTTGTCAATTGTGAATAATTTTCACTCACTTGAAGTTGTGGATCGCGTCAGCGAGACACAACTTCAAGTGGGTGAAAATTGCAAATTGAATAATTTGGCGGTAAAAGGGCTAAACTCTGTTATAATAAAAAGAGTCCAAAACTGCAATGGAGGCAGTCATCCTGGGTCAAAATTTAAACGCGTAACTCAGTTCTGTCAGTATGTCTGGATATATCGGTTCACACCTGCCTTTGTCTCGATATAAGGTTTTATATCTGCCTTTGTATCGATATAAGGTTTTATACCTGCCTTTGTCTCGATATAAGGTTTTATACCTGCCTTTGTTTCGATATAAGGTTTTATACCTGCCTTTGTCTGGATATAAGGGTTCATATCTGCCTTTGTCTTAATATAAGGATTTATACCTGCCTTTGTCTTGATATAAGGGCTCATACCTGCCTTTGTCTCGATATAAAGTTGTATACCTGCCTTTGTCTCGGTATAAGGGTTTATACCTGCCTTTGTCTCGGTATAAGGGTCTATACCTGCCTTTGTCTTGGTATAAGGGTTTATACATGTACCTGTCTTTGTCTCGATATAAGGGTACATACCTGCCTTTGTCTCGGTATAAGGGTTTATACCTGCCTTTGTCTTGGTATAAGGGTTTATACATGTACCTGTCTTTGTCTCGATATAAGGGTACATACTTGTCCTTGTTTCAATATAAGGGTACATGTACGGCTCTGTTGCCGTGTATTTACAAAAGGTCTAAATCCTATCTGTCTATGAACCAGTATATCATGGTAAAAGGTCAAAATATCCTGTTGAACCAGATGTGGCTGAAAAGGTCCAAATCTCCAAGTCCTTTCAGCGCGGGGATCGTCTTTAGACGTCAGAATCTGAGGTCTGATTTTGACGTCTAAAGACCCGCACTGAAAGAATTGACATATTTATAATGGCCGTAGACCCATAACATAGGTATTCAAATAAAACGGAAAGGGCTAACTAAGACAGTTATAATGATTTCGAATTAAAAAAGAACATTGATCTCCAAGCTTTATGCAAAAATATTTCACTGTCGTCATGGCAAAGTGTCAATTTGCGCTTTGACAGGGCGTCGTGGATAAAATGGTTCAAGCCTGCACTATGTGTCAAATATGCCGACCACAATAGCCTCCTAAAAATAGCATCCCGTATTTTTTAAATAATGGAAAATGGAATGAACGTTAGAATTTCTAACGGTATTTACGCTGAAAATTTGAAGACGTGTTGGTTATATTGAGGTAAAAATATCAGACAGATATTTGCAGAGTATGCGTTAAACCTTGTGCTGCTGGAACCGCATAATTATAACCGTATATAATAATAATATATACAGTTTCAAGCATGTTTTAGATGAATTAGAATATCTCTAAATATGATAAAATAATTTTGGTACATGCTTAGTTACTAGATATTGGTAATACATTTTGAGCTGTTTTATTTTGAATATATCTTCACTTTTAAAGATGCGTAAGTTTTCAAAAATTGGATCACAGTCTGCAAATATTTTGCTAAACGTTATAATTCTCAGACATTTTTTCTGTAGTTTTGTAACTCGTAGTGGATTGTGCCCCTAAACTAGCAAAGATGTAGAAGTTCGATGTAGGGCTTAAAAACATTAAAGTCTGCTATAGCAGACAATCAACCAAATATATTATATTTGTTGGGTGTATGCAAGAAGATTAATATAACATTCTGGTATTGAGAACTCAGTGTGCTGTTTGACAGTTTCCTGTTGTACCTTTTCCTGGACCCACACAAGCAGATGTTGTAAATTAGTGAGAGGATATCGTATTCGCGTGGTATCAGTTGATATCTTGAGAAGGCGTGCTTAATCCCACCTACCACACCCTTATTGATTACTGCAGCAGTCAGCTCTCTATTTTCACCTTCCGACTCCGATAGCCGTGTAAAGACAAACTTTTACTTTCCAAGTAAGCAGTTACTGTTGTTTGTCTTTGCTCCGTGCTGTAGATAAAGGTAAACTGTCCTGACGTAGTTATGGTCATTGGTAAGATATCAGAGCACCTGTGTGTGTGTGTCTGAGTGTGTGCCCTGTGTACACATGAGTCAGTACTCTCTGGGTGTGTGTCCTTTGTACACCTAGGTCAGTGCTCTCTGGGTGTACACCTCAATCAGTGCTCTCTAGGTGTACACCTAATTCAGTGCTCTCTGAGTGTACACCTCAGTCAGTAATCTCTGGGTGTACACCTAAGTCAGTGCTCTCTGGGTGTACACCTAAGTCAGTGCTCTCTGAGTACACACCTAAGTCAGTGCTCTCTGAGTGCACACCTAAGTCAGTGCTCTCTGGGTGTACACATACGTCAGTGCTCTCTAAGTGTACACAAAAATCAGTGCTCTCTGGGTGTACACCTCAGTCAGTGGTCTCTGGCTGTACACCTAAGTCAGTGCTATCTCAGTGTACACCTAAGTCAGTGCTCTCTGAGTACACACCTAAGTCAGTGCTCTCTGAGTGTACACCTAAGTCAGTGCTCTCTGGGTGTACACATACGTCAGTGCTCTCTAAGTGTACACAAAAATCAGTGCTCTCTGGGTGTACACCTCAGTCAGTGGTCTCTGGGTGCACACATAAGTCAGTGCTCTCTGAGTGTACACGTAAGTCAGTGCTTTCTGGGTGTACACATAACTCAGTGTTATTTGGGTGTGTGCCATGTCTACACCTAAGTCAATGCTCTCTGGGTGTACATCTAAGTCAGTACTCTCTGGGTGTACACCTAAGTCAGTGCTCTCTGGGTGTACACCTCAGTCAGTGATATCTAGGTGTACACCTAAGTCAATACTCTCTGGGTGTACATCTAAGTCAGTGCTCTCTGGGTGTACACCCAAGTCAGTGCTCTCTGGGTGTACACCTCAGTCAGTGATCTCTGGGTGTACACCTGAGTCAGTGCTCTCTGGGTGTACACCTAAGTCAATGCTCTCTGGGTGTACACCTAAGTCAGTGCTCTCTGGGTGTACACCTCAATCAGTGCTCTCTGGGTGTACACCTAAGTCAGTGCTCTCTGGGTGTACACCTAAGTCAGTGCTCTCTGGGTGTACACCTCAGTCAGTGATCTCTGGGTGTACACATGAGTCAGTGCTCTCTGTGTGTACACCTAAGTCAGTGCTCTCAGGGAGTAAACCTAAGTCAATGTGCTCTCCGGGTGTACACCTAAGTCAGTGCTTTCTGCTTGTACACCTCAGTCAGTGCTCTATGGGTGTACACCTAAGTCAGTGCTTTTTGAGTGTGTGTCATGTGTACACCTGAGTCAGTGTTCTCTGGGTGTACACCTTAGTCAGTGCTCTCTGGGTGTACACCTAAGTCAGTGCTCTTTGAGTGTGTGTCGTGTGTACACCTAAATCAGTGCTCTCTGTGTGTACACCTCATTCAGTGCTCTCTGGGTGTACACCTAAGTCAGTGCTCTCAGGGTGTACACCTAAGTCAGTGCTCTCTTGGTGTACACCTCAGTCAGTGTTCTCTGGGTGTACACATAAGTCAGTGCTCACTGAGTGTACACCTAAATCAGTGCTCTCTGGGTGCACACATAAGTCAGTGCTCTCTGGGTGTACACATAACTCAGTGTTATTTGGGTGTGTGCCATGTCTACACCTAAGTCATTGCTCTCTGGGTGTACATCTAAGTCAGTACTCTCTGGGTGTACACCTAAGTCAGTGCTCTCTGGGTGTACACCTCAGTCAGTGATATCTAGGTGTACACCTAAGTCAATACTCTCTGGGTGTACATCTAAGTCAGTGCTCTCTGGGTGTACACCTAAGTCAGTGCTCTCTGGGTGTACACCTCAGTCAGTGATCTCTGGGTGTACACCTGAGTCAGGGCTCTCTGGGTGTACACCTAAGTCAATGCTCTCTGGGTGTACACCTAAGTCAGTGCTCTCTGAGTGTACACCTCAATCAGTGCTCTCTGGGTGTACACCTAAGTCAGTGCTCTCTGGGTGTACACCTAAGTCAGTGCTCTCTGGGTGTACACCTCAGTCAGTGATCTCTGGGTGTACACATGAGTCAGTGCTCTCTGTGTGTACACCTAAGTCAGTGCTCTCAGGGAGTAAACCTAAGTCAGTGTGCTCTCTGGGTGTACACCTAAGTCAGTGCTCTCTGTGTGTACACCTAAGTCAATGTGCTCTCCGGGTGTACACCTAAGTCAGTGCTTTCTGCTTGTACACCTCAGTCAGTGCTCTATGGGTGTACGCCTAAGTCAGTGCTTTTTGAGTGTGTGTCATGTGTACACCTGAGTCAGTGTTCTCTGGGTGTACACCTTAGTCAGTGCTCTCTGGGTGTACACCTAAGTCAGTGCTCTTTGAGTGTGTGTCGTGTGTACACCTAAATCAGTGCTCTCTGGGTGTACACCTCAGTCAGTGCTCTCTGGGTGTACACCTAAGTCAGTGCTCTCAGGGTGTACACCTAAGTCAGTGCTCTCTTGGTGTACACCTAAGTCAGTGTTCTCTGGGTGTACACATAAGTCAGTGCTCACTGAGTGTACACCTAAATCAGTGTTCTCTGGGTGTACACCTAAGTCAGTGCTCTCTGGGTGTACACTTAAGTCTGTGGTCTCTGGGTGTACACCTGAGTGTGGTCTCTGGTTGTGTTTCCTGTGTACACCTAAGTCAATGCTTCTGACGTTTAAAGGCGGGGGCCTTGGTGCAGTGGTTAAAGCTGCTGCTTGGTAAGTCGGAGATCGCGGGTTCGAACCCAACTCTGGCCTTCAAGTTTCGAAGAATCAAATGTTTCTTCCCCGCTCATCCGTATATGCTCAATATTGAAATGAAATGAAAAATGAAATGAATCGGGCTTTAGGCCACCTTTGTGCACATATAGGCTAAACTGGGCCAGGAGAACCTCCTGAGGATGGTGAGATGATTGAGATGACACTGTCCTCCAGACACAGGATTCGAAATTCGAGCCCTGGCGGTCTGAGGCCGAGTACGCTACCTCTCGGTCACGGAGGCTCCCCACAATACTAACTTTCACACGTGGATGGGGAAGAAACAATTTTGTTTCTTTCAAACCGCCGAGACCGGGAACCGAACCCCGGACTCTGGCGTGAAAGGCAGCGGTGCTAACCACTACCCTAGGGCCCCCGCCCTGCTCAATATTGAGGATAACCTATGTGACCGAGAGCTAGCGTACTCGGCCTCAGACTGTCAGGGCTCGAATTCCGAATCCTGTGTCTGGAGGGTATTGTCATCTCATTCATCTCACCATCCTCAGGGGGTTCTCGTGTCCCAGTTTAGCCTATATGTACACATAGGTTGCCTAAAATCCCGTTCATTTTTTCATTTTATGACGTCTAAAGTCGATCCCCGCACTGAACGAATTAAAATTTTTAAATGGTAGTATACTTATACCACAGGTATTCAAATGAAGCGGAAAGAGCTAACTAAAATATTGATGATGATCTCCATGTTGTATTTAAAATTAAAAAATCAGCGCTTTAAGGGTTGAAGCTATAGACCACTCTGTATGTTTCTGGTTTTACCTCTACCCCAGTTGCCTCCATCTCTATAATCAGCGTGGTGCATTCTGGGTGCAGATGTGTCCCGTTGTTCGTACACAGTGAACCATCCAGTCAAGTGTTCAGTGAAAAAGAGTCCCCCTGCTTTGACGCTGATATGAATCGGCATGCGGCGCCAACAACTAGGATATTATAGCAGATGTACGCATCATAGTCATCAATGTTGGGAAAAAAGGCGGACAAAGAGTTTCTTGTCCTTTTGGTGGCGCCGACATTTCAAGCATAACGTGTTCTGCCTTATGGAGGCGTACTGATGAAGTAGTTGTGGATACTCAAATAAAGCTTATTATTTTTTTTTCAGAAGGACAGTTCAAAACGTTGCTTTATTCTATATAACTGTGAATATGTTTTTTTATATTACATCCACCCCAGACATGTTTGCATGCTTAAATATATTTCATTTTTATTTCAGTTTCTAAATGTCAATCCTTTGATAAAAATTTTATGTTCTCGCCAGCCAAATTAACGATGACAGCTCAGTGGCAGAAGCCTCGTCGCGACTGCTCCTATATCGGTGGCTATTAGTGTAGGCCGTCTTATCGCCGCCATGTCATCTAGCCCCATGCTGACTACTCGCTGACAGAGGATGAACAATGAAATACATGGGTTGCCAATAATGTTAAGTACATGTAGGTAACTTTTGAATAAAAGGATCTTAATAGCTAGAAGCTGTAAACCCAGATCCACTTAATCTCGTTTTATGAAGGTAGCCCATAGGACAACAAACAAACAAACAAACAAACAAACAAACAAACAAACAAACAAACAAACAAACAAACAAACAAACAAACAAACAAACAAACAAACAAACAAACAAACAAACAAACAAACAAACAAACAAACAAACAAACAAACAAACAAACAAACAAACAAACAAACAAACAAACAAACAAACAAACAAACAAACAAACAAACAAACAAACAAACAAACAAACAAACAAACAAACAAACAAACAAACAAACAAACAAACAAACAAACAAACAAACAAACAAACAAGCAAGCAAGCAAGCAAGCGAACGAACGACAATAAATGCCTGCAGCTTTCTTCAAATATATATTTTCAAAGACTATTGTGTAAATAAAATGATATACATGCACGAACGCGCGCACACATATATAATTTGTTATATTTCAATTTAATGATTTAAATACGTGGTTAATTTCCAACTTGTGACTGGTTGATTCATTAATACATACTGCCATGGCTACAATAAGCAATTTCCGGAATGCTAATTTCTAAAAAAAAAATTCAGGAGGAGGGCATTCGTCAAAGGCACTTATACCTTAAAAACCTAATTTATATTCGTCATATCCTTGTGTTTACAAGATGTATACTCAGATACAGGTGTATCGCTATTTGCTGATGACAATAATAAAAAAACGCCAATTGAAACTAATTGTTGCTTTACAAAAAACCATAGTCTGAGGAAATATTATAAATATTGAAGACATACATGCGAAAGACAACATCGAACCTGTCGTTTCAATAAATTTTAATTGTATCAAAAATATAATTTTTAAGACATAAACGTGTTCATCAATTAGATAAATATAAAATTGGCATCGGTGTACTCAGTTATATATGTCACTGTTTTAATCCAGATGGACAACCAACTACATAATTACAGTTGATCTAGCATTATTGTAGCTACCCTGATGACATCGCCACGTGAGTTAGCCCAGCCGTGGAGCTTGTAGCTGTACTATATATATGTCAGAATCTGACGTCTATGGACGTCTAAAGTCGATCCCGCACGAAAGAGTAAAATATTTATAATTTATACCCATAGCTTAGGTATTCTAATGAAGAAGAAATGACTAACTAATACATTTATGATGATTTCAAATTAAAAAAAAACATTGGTTTATCTGTTTATATAAAAAAATATTTCAGCGCTTTACGGGTTAAACTTATGCATAGTGGGCATTCTGTGTGTTTTTTAGCACCTGTATAACCAGTTGTTAACAATAAAAAATCTATTAAATTTTTAGGTACTGATATATGTTGGGACATGAATTTCACGAATCACCTAAATTTTCAGTCACTTGAAGCTGTGGCTCGATGTAGCGAAACACAACTTCAAGTGACTGAACACTACAATTTTAATTACTCACAGCTGTAGGTGTTAAACTAATATAACAAGTCTGATATTATGACCACAATGAACTATAGATTTAACATGAATTAAATATACTTGTGAAATAAATTGTAGTATGAGAAAGCAGTGTTTATTAACCATTTTATCACATTAGAGATATTAAACGCATCAGAAAAAGTCCACCTCTAGCTTTAGCAAAACAAATTGCAGTGGCACTGGTGACAAGCAAACTTGACTACTGTAACTCCTTATTACACGAAATTCCAGCTAAATATCTACAGAAATTGCAGCGTGTTCAAAACTGACAAAGGCTCCTCGTTTTAGTCGTTCTATTCCTCTAATAAAATCATTATATTGACTTCCAATCAAGTTTAGAATACAATTCGAATTATGTACTTTCGTATTTCGTTGTCACAATGATGGTCAGCCATCTTATTTATCTAGCCTTTGTTTATGTTGACTCCGTAAAACATCTACGATCAAACAAAACAAATAAGCTCAAAGTACCACATATTAGAACTAAGTTCGGTGCTGGTGCCTTTTCTGTTTCCGGCCCTACTTTTCTGGAATTAAATGTCCGCACACCTTCGTGTAGCTAAAAATATTTCCTCTTTCAGAAAACAAGTTATCTATGGGTATGTCTGCTGGTAAATCCCCCAATGCATGTCCAGAACCTCTTATCGCATGAATGTAGGAAAACACCTTCATGCACAGTAAACAGGGGTAACTGACATCCCGATCTTAAAAACAGAATCGATCGCATTCAGTTATTTCCGTTCATCTTAGTTACCTGAGGAAACCTTATTCATTCTTAAACTCCAGCGGGTTGAAATAAATGAATCAACTCAGTGCAAACGTGGTCGAAAAGTTAAATGTGCAGTTTTCAAGTTAAAGACAAGCTACTAAAGTTTCCATTTTAAATAGAAGTGATCGTCAGAGTAATGAGATCCAGTATTTTTAGGCCATGGCAGACATGAGTGGTTTTATGGACATGGAATACGTCTTGTGTAGGACTCAAGTATAATAGTCATGACTGAGTAGCACAGCTTCTGCTCGAGTGCAAAACCAACTGGTCATAAACCACAATCATATATTGGTAATACTATATTTTGTAAGCTGTGAAATTGCATTTCGAAATGTTTCCAACCCCGCCCCTTCATCCTTCGGTCATTATATGTTGTTTGACTCCACCATTGAAATATATTTTATATAAAGAGATGTCATGTACTGTATATCAGAAATTTCTGTTTGGTATTTGGTACTAGAAAAAAATTAACAATTTCCTTGTAACTTTTTTATGTCATTGTGTACCTTACACAAAGTTCATTCAGTAACTACTGTATTTAAATAATGCTTACTATACACCTAAATTATACACTTAAATCACACATATGGTGTTCTATTTTGACGTTGTCTAACTTGAACAGGTTTGCAATTTCTCTTTAATTGTGTAATTTCTAACTATTGTAAAGATTTCATAAATCAATTTTCTACTTTGCCATTGACACAAACTGTCATAATTTCATGTACATTTTTATATATAACTCATTTTGCTATTGCATCAGTAATTTGTACAGCTTATTCCTGATAAAATGTTTGTGGCAGCTTGTCAGGCCGAGTTTTGTCATTATCAGGTACATGTACAGGCTTAAGGTACAATCCAATCTATGATCCAATTTGCCGCGCCCTAGTTTTTCCAAGCGGACCACCACACCGGAGACAGTTTATGATGAGCCTCTAACGGGGGTGAAGCCCTCTCTGTGCGTCATATCCGCTTCAAGCAAAAGTATATCGCAAATGCACGAAGAAAACGTGGCCATGAGATGACTCTTTTCTCGCGTTATTTGTTTTAATTTGCATATTTTCATGTGAACATGAATGGCGGAAACCACCCTTTAACCGCGAAATTATTTATTTCGAATTTTCACCCACTTGAAGTTGTGTCTCGCTGACGCGATCCACAACTTCAAGTGAGTGAAAATTGTTGAGATCTGACAAAATGAGTGTCAAGGATTTTGAAATCTTGTTGATGTATATCACGTTTTGTAATTAACATGTTCAAAAGCTGCTAATTGCTGTGTTAAAAAAAAGAAAAAAAAAGAAAAATATCGGGACCGGCTGGTAAAGGGTTTATGGTACAGCGATTTCGATTGAGTAAAGACTTTCGTTAATAATTAAAGCTATAGACCACTCTATGTACGTTTCTGATTTACCCCAGTCGCCTCTA